>JAFIDM010000007.1:34093025-34117511 GCA_023159025.1 Thereuonema tuberculata | reverse complement strand
TGCGAATCCTTTGCGTAAATTGTGCGTGTCAATTGTGTTCCTAGATAGTTCACTCCGCACGTTAAAGAAAGGTTAATAATATTAATCTTGTAATTAAGTTCATTTGGGCTTAGTTTGATATGATTAAGATTAATCTGATTTAGCTGAGGAAGGAATGCAAATTAAATGGATTTGTTTTCATAAGAAAATGGTAAATTTGTACTCTTTGTGCTGAGCAGATATTATGGTTTAAAAATAAACATAGGTTTTTCATTTGTATATTTTTTAAGATTTTAAGAATAAAGGAATAGCATTTTAAGTTCTTTCAGGAGCTTATTGTTAAACATTAGTTGAAAGCAATGGAATTGACATCAGTTTGCTATTTTCTTTTATAATTTAAGCTTGAGCAAGTTAATCAACATGCACAAGCGTATTCACAGTGAGGAACGTCCGTTTCTTTGTGATAATTGTGGGAAAGGCTTTAAAACCAGTAAACAGCTTCGCAATCATAAGGTAAGTCAATATTAATGACTTTTTAGTTTAAGAAAAGAATAAGAACTGCGCACTTCATTATATTGCCTAGGGTCTAATAGGATTCTTTCCAAAGTGTTACTTGTGGCGAGATTATACTAATCAATACTTCTCTGTCTGACATTGAAGCAAGGAAAGCATCTGGGAACAGATCCATTTGCTTTTATAGAAACGACCTTTATCCGAAAATTAAATTAGACATTTCTCAGTACTTGTAAGGTTATAAAGCAATGGGAAGAAACAAAGATGCAATCAACAACAAAAAATTAGCAGTGAAAAAAATAAATTCTCCCAAATCACTACGTTTCACTTGCTATCAAAACCCTGATTTTCCCTTATAATTTTCAAACTAATGGAAGTAATGCAGAGATATTTGACAACGACATACCTTGGCTTAGGAAAAGCATGGTTACAGAAGGACACACTACTGTCTAGGCCAATTGTTGTGCTTGCGCAAATTAAGGTCAACTGCGTTTTCGCTGTCCTCTGCATTTGTTGCAGTGCATATGAGTATGCTGTTATGGGATTATTAGCAGTAATTGTCCCTTTGTGTTACGTGCAATACAGTACATACTGTACAGTACAGTATGAACCAGTTAACAGGGAAAGTGTGCATGTTTGTTGTCTGCACATAAAAACTGCATTGTTTAAGGACTGCCGAAGACAATTTATTGTGCACTTTCATGTTTGGTAGCCATTCACTATCTGGTTAAAAAACTGGAAACACCGGGAACATTGTTAGATGTCCATGAAGGAGGACGACCAAAACTGCTAGAAGCAATGGTGCAGTTAGTGAAAAACAGACTCCTGACCTCCCAAAGAAGTCCTTGATGCTAATGGCGACCACTTTCAACACTTGCTATGAAATCATTGTGCTTTTCCTAAACCAAGGTATGCCTATGTCAAATTTCTCTGCAGTATTTCCACTAGTTTAAAAATTATAAGGATATTTCAGGTCCGATAGCGAGTGAAACACCCTGTACATTCAAAACTTTGAAAAAAAAATCATAAGTAGTTGGAGGTATTTAGGTGGATTCACTGCAAAAATTTTAGAATTTTGAAACATTCTCTAAATTGCATAATCCAATTTGAATTTCTTGTAAGAATTTTAACATTACACCAACTTTGATTTAATCATGAATGTCTTCAAAATGCCAGAGTGTTTTTTGAATGGAAATAAAACTCATCACTTTAATTTCAATGAAAGATATTTTATCCATTCTCACAGAACAAGGATCCACTTCCCCAACCAAGTAGCAAAAATCATCCAATGGGAAGCAGTGTCGTTATTTAGCTTGTAAAGGATTTTTGGCTGCAGAAAAACCTAAACAACACACTTGCAAATGCATGAAAAAAACTAATCAACACATTATATATATATATATATATATATATATATATATATATATATATATATACCTGTAGGAGATGGAACAATTTCTATGAACAGACATAACAAGAGGGCATTGATTGGTCAGTTAAGTCTTTAAGACATTGTAACTGAAAAGGTTGGGTTAAATGAGATGTTGATTTACAGGGTACACTTGTAATCGGAAGTACAATTATTTTGTTTGTTTCCTTTTATTTGAATATTTAAAATTTGACCAAACTAATGATAAGATTAATGCCATAATTATGTGAGTAAATCCAGTAGATATCTTAGAAATGAAATAAATAAACAAACAATGTGTTTTGGGTTCCATAAAAGCTTCATTGTGTTCTAATAAAGATCACAAAGATCCCTTGCAATAGAAGATTAACAAAGTCTGTGGTTGGTTAGAAACTCATCTATTAAATTAAATAAAAAGCATTTTTTTTTTTTTTTTTTTGAATTTCAAGTTGTGTCATTATTTTAGCAAATGTTCCACATTGTACAGAAACAGAAATCCAAGACAGAACCTATTGGAAAAATGACACTTCCCTTTAACTTAGTTCCATTCAATACAATTGAAAGGCTTTCCTTAAAACAAAAGCTCACCTCTTTTCTTTTTGGCCTGAAACTAAGAGGAAGAGTATGGAATACTTTCTAAATTCTGCCTGCAGAAGGCTTTAAGGAAAAGTAAAATATAAATAGAATAATATTATTCAGAGATTGTATTAATGAAGGCTACAATCAATTGAAGAAAAATAGTTCACTACTTGATACTTTACTCCATTGATATAAACTAAATACAGGGTGTTTCTAAAATCCAGCCTCATCCAATTGTAAGTTTTGAACACTCAGGACCAAAATATTCATATGATCAAAAGATTTTGATTTCAAACGAATCTATTTTATGCTGTACAACCTTTATTGACTACAGCAGATAATGTTCCAAACAGAACAGTATTGTCCAACTTACTTCATTTGACACTTCAGCATAAATTGAATTAGAAACAACACTGGGATAAATAGAATTAAATGACTATTCCCTTATCTAACATTCTTACATGTGCTTTTTGAATAAGTCATTTTTATGTTCTGAAATAAATCTATTCAGTTCTTACTAAGGATGAAGGGAATGTACTTTCCTTTGAATAAAAGAAAGCTTTGTAGTAATTCCAATAACTTCCTAAAGGCACATTCAAATCCTGAGTAACTTTGAACTTCTAGAGGTAGGCCATTTTTATTTTGGGGTACCAAAGCCACAATGCGAAGAGTGCATATTTTCTCTCCTCAATTCTCAAGTGGACCAAAGAGAGAAACCATCTCATGTTGGATTACATTAGTAAAATTCAATTTAATTCATCTCTCTTGTGTGGATTTACTGAACAACAAACAACATTCCAATTGGGTCATCAACAATCAGGAAATTAAACAAGGTGTCTTATTTATAATTGCACAGTTAAATAGTTAATTTAATTAGATACAAAACTGTTATTTAATAATCACTATTTCATTGTATACTAAGATATGTGTCACATGTGAGCTCCTGCTTTTTCAGATAAAATGTTGTGCTTTTCATGTTTTTCCTCTGGTAAAACAGTCAAGATTATTGCACGATGTCTTTGCAACAGAATGGTCTCATGTTGGTCAATTCATTAGCTTTTCCTTTATTTCTTCTTATGATGTAATTTTCTTGAAGAGTTTGTTTGAGGAATGGCCTCATTTCAAAAATAAAAGGAATCAAAGAATTGAGAAAAAAAAATGGCAGAATTCCCATCTTTGACAGTTTAGAGAAAAAAATTACTGAAAAAATAAAAATGCTTTAGAAAACTCAAATATAAAAACATAACATCCCAACCAAAAGAAAAGCTACATAACTTATTCTTCTTTTATTTAAATAATCACTGAGACGAATAATTCACCTACAACAAAACATGGCTTGGGTCCAGTGACTTAGGCGCTTCAATGTGGACTGGGTTCAATTCCCAAGGGTGGTCAAGAATTTTTTTCACCGTTGTTTCCAGACAGACCCTAGGATCACTCAGCCCTCTGTCAAATGTGTTCTTACTTGTGGAGGAGTGAGAGTCATCATCCAATTGCATCTAGTCCCATTGGTCAAGAATCACTGGGAGCCTACGCTTCCCATGCATCCAAGAGCCTGCAGTGGAAGGCCTTTTTCTCTTTGACATTTCTTTGATAGAAATTGATGGTCACTCTTATAATGATTGTATGAATTTATCTTGGGAAACAATTGTCAGAGCTTTGTCTTCTCTGTAGAACTGACAACTGTAGACATAATAAAAAGATCCTCTAGTTTCAAAATTACTTTTACAATAATCAGAAAAAGCTTCCCAATGCATATATATATATATAATATATACTAGAAAAGAAATCTTTTTTTATCCTAGAAAATCATTGTAAATCAAAAATTCCAAAATGATCTAGAAAATTGGAATGTGTCATTGTAACATCAACTTTTTCCTTTTCTAGTTCATTTTTCTTGGATATATCTGCGGCTACTTAAAATATGACAAGTATTTTTTTTTCTTAACTAGTTCTTTTCCAGTTCCTCTTTATTATTAAAGATAAAGAATTGTAAATATCTTTCATATTATAAATACAGATAGGTGACTATCTTAATTATCTAAAAGGATAGCTCAGATATTCATGAAAGATGTTCCTGCTTTGTCATAAGTTTTATTTGATGGAGTTTTCTTCTTGAATCTGTTACATGATGAGCATTTGTATAATCTTTCTTCATTTTAAATTGCATTGCCTGTTTATTGACATTTTTTCCTCTGTGTAACTATTTCTATGGAATGAGATTTTACCTTTTCCTCTAAATTGACAATTGCTTTTAATGTAAAAGCTATTTAAACATTGAATAATTATATCAGGTCATTCGGAAAATAATAGCCAATTTTCAAAGATACCACATTCAATTTGGCCACAATAACACCATACCAACGTAATCGCAGCACTATTCCTAGGAATTGAACAGTACCTCATTGTGCCACTTACATGCCACATGTTGAAGCTATCAGCAGTCGTGTCAGAGTGATCTGTACAACGTGCTAGGAAGGAATAAGTTGTGGACGATTCTACTTCACGAGTTCAAACTAGATCGTAATGCAGTCCAAACCTACCTAATGTGGTCGAGGCGTGGAGTACATCTGAACCTACTGTTCACAGGTGGTTTGAGAAATTCCCTTCTGGAGACATGGTAATGACCTTCTGTTCTGAAGGCACCATCATTGTCAAAGAACTTGCCAAGGAGTATATACATTAGTGTCTCTGACCATTGGATACATGGGTCCCACATCAACTACAGAGCATCAGAAAAAAAAGCACACGTGTTAACATTGACATAAACTATATAAACTGAGATACAAAACCTCTACCACATCCACAATATTCCCCTGACCTGATGCTTACCGATTATCACCTTTTCATGCATCTGGACCTAAAGGATAAGAAACTGAGATTCTCAGACTTACTTTCTTCCAGGGGAGAATTGAACCACTTGTCTATTGCTGATGAAGACGACTATTTCAAATAAAACAAGTGCTATAGTTCATTTCTCTTTTATGTTTTACCCTCCAAATAGGCCATTGTATTTCAAATGACCTGCTATAATCAAAACACAAAATATTTCTTTTCTTGCCTGAATGGAATAATCTTCTGTACTCACATTATTGATCGATTACATACCTTGTTTTTTTTTTTTTTTTCCTCTTTCACTGCAAAATGGCTTTAAAGCTCTGAAAAATATCAAAAAACTGTCCATACACAAATAGAGCAAAGTATCTCAGGTGATGAGATGAGAAACCATCTGTCCTCAAATGCTTAATACTTCTAGGAGGAGAAGTGTAGAATTCATAAATTACTTTGAGTAAAGGAATCCCTGAATTAAAGCTTTTGGGAAATTATTTATGAGCAAAACCTCTCGTGGAAGTTTAAAATCATGTAGAATCACAGTATGCAATGTATGTTTAAAGTATGATTGAAAGTTTGATTGATATAGTAGAAACCTAACTCCATCTCTGTCAGAACTCCCATTATGTCACTTTTTCTTTAAATTCCGTGATTACAAGTGTATCCTTGAGCTTTTGTATAGAGAATATCAGTAACTTAAAACTATGAATATGCAATGCACTGATGGATTAAAATAATGATTTGTGGTATTTTTTTTTTATTTTCAGTTATAAACATTCAGTCTTTTAGAATGTATGTATGTTTCAATTTTCTTTGAATTGGCATTATTTTCTGTTTAGGTTATTCATTTGGAGAAGAGGCGTCAAAGATCTTTTCGAAGTGGAGAATGTGACGTATGCCACAGATATTTTTCAGACAAAAGGATGTTGCGGGTTCATAAAGACACTGTTCATAATAAACTACGACCGTTCTTATGCAACTACTGTGGCTATGCAGCTTCTTGCAGAAGTACATTGAAAATGCACATGAGACAACATACAGGAGAAAAGCCTTTCTCTTGTAATTTGTGTGATTATCGGACAGCTGATCATAATTCACTCCGAAGACACAAGATGAGACATTCGGGGGAAAAACCTTACAAATGCCCCTTCTGTTCCTATGCCTGTATTCAATCAAGCACTTACAAGACTCATTTGAAAAACAAGCATCCAGGGCAGGACGAAGGACTCATGTTTTGTTGCAATCTATGTGCATTCAGAACTATTAAGAAAGAGAACTATATCACCCACATGGCTGACCATAAGGCAGGAACCATCCCACTCACTTCAGATCAGTCCATTCAACTGATGGAGGAGAAAAATGATCACACCGTCTTAGTACAGACAGCTGAAACAAATCTAACACCTTTAGATGGACTTTCCAATAATGTTACCACAGCACAAGTGATGTTTAACACCATTGAAGAAATAAGGCACAAAATAGCTATTGCAGCCCAAACGGTAAATATAAAGTTTTGTTTTCGTTGTAATATTGAATTATCTTGGTTGTAATTTTTTTGATTTTGTCCAAAAAATCAGACCTCTAGGATCTCTCCCTGACCGGAAGTTGGGGGATCAAAAGTCAGTGCTTCAATACGTTTTTCTTATATCTCAGTAACCATTTGTCTGTTGCTGAGATATGATAAAGAAAAATGTAAAACCACCACCAATGTGTTCAGAAAGGTTAATATTGGAGGGACGTCTATCGCCATTTTCCTCTTTATTAGAAGCGACCACTTTTGACCCCCCAACTTCCGGTTTGCTGTAAGCGTCCATTAGGTTCATTACTTGAAGTTGAATGAAAAGATCAGACAATTGTAAAATAAATAACTTAAAAAAAATTACTATTAATCCCTTCTTTCTGTCCATTAGGAAAGAAAACCTTTTAAAATTAAATTGGAAACAGTGATGTAACACAAAAGAAGTGAAATGAAGCACTCGTTTTAAAAACCAATTTTTATCCTAATAGTTTTGAAACAGTTTGGTTTATTTGGTTAAGACTAGGATTCTGTTTATTGAAAATGTTCTAGAAAAAAAACTATCTTTTATTCTCATTTTTGCATAGAAATTAATTTTAAATGTTTGAAATATTCTACCAAAGTTAAAATTCTGATCTAAAATGTACTATTCTCAATTAAAATTTATTTTTTTAATTTGGGGGGGGGGGGGGGGGTGAAGGTAGTTTCAAATCATCAATAGGTTCTTTCCAGATCATCATCTTTTTTTAACTAACTCATATTCAAAAATTTCAGATTTTTATCTGCAAAGAGTTAACTATGTATCAATTATAATTCCATGCCATGATTATTCAAATTCATTTTATTTCATTTAAAAACAAAAACAAGAATATTCTAAACTAGTTGCAACCCGTGAAATATTCACGGAAGTAAAACAAATGCCACATTTTTGAAATACTGTGAAATTTTATTTGAATGTGGTCAATCTCATCAAAGTAATCTAACATTAAGACATACCTTCTTGAATGTTTCGTATATAACGTGAGAATGAGCCACACAAAATGAAAAAAAAAAAAAACATATTGTCAGAAGTGATATTCAAACTCGCGCCCGGAAGTCTGGACTGCGAACGCAGCGCCTTGGACCATTCTGACATGTTTAATTCTATTATTGTTCTCCCTGACTCTCTCCACTTTGATGACAAACATACATCCGTTGCCTATTAATAGTATGATTAGGCTAATTTTTTGTATTGTTTGAACAGTTACAATCTATCTTCCAATGATAAAGAAATTTCATTAAAATATTCTCATCTGATAATTTTTTTTTTGGCCTTTGTTTAAAAATTAAAAATTTTGAGTTTCTGAAAATGGAATCTGATAAATAAAATTTGCATCAGTTTAGGAGATTCTGCTTCTGACGACTTTATTTACCATTATTTTAATTTTTTTTTTGTTATTAGTTATCTGGATTTTATGAACCTATCCTTAAATATTTACTGTTTTTAAAATTAAACAACATGAATTCCAATAATCACAGACAAATACTAGTAAGGAATTAAGATTGCTACAAATTTAAATTTCAAATTTTTATCTGCATTAGTAAAACAGATACGAAATGATTCCACCTTAAGCAGATCTGTTTTAGTTTCTAAATTACAACTTTTTGTATTCTGAAAAAACCTGTTTCCATTATAGATTTTTCTTTCTAATTAACTATGTATATAAAAACTAACACTAATTTGCAATTATAATTAGTGATCATAATTTGGCAAATATATTCTTAACCAATTAATTTCAAGTAAGAATTTTATAATAATACCGTATTGTCCGGCGTATAAAAGTGACTTTTTAAACCAGGAAAATCTTCTCAAAAGTCGGGGGTCGTCTTATTCGCCGGGTGCTGAAACTTATGAGCCTGACTGGAGAATCTGCGGTCGCCCCGTATGATGGGGGGAGCTCAAAAACGGCCGCGGCCGCATCCCTGCCGTATGCGGCAACCATATGAAAGCAGCAAGGACGGCGCTGTACAAGTACGGTAGAAGAAAATCCACTCACCAGGATTCGTGGAAAGAAGTGACTTAATGCGAAGTGAGGGAGACGCCTCACTGGGAAGGTGTAAGTGAAGGGCGGAGCAAGCTGCAGGCGTCCGGGACGCCCGGGGTATGGTAAAAAGAGATAGAGCGGGGACAGAATAAACAAGATTACAGTTAAGAAATACTATGATTTTAGTGAAATTCTAAAAAAATATAGCATTAAAATAATGCACCAGAATAAACAAAGCTACAGTTACATGGAGACAGGGAGAGCTGACCAATCCAAGCAGGCGTTGTATACAACAACCAGCCAATCGCCGGTAAGGTACATGGCTTTTAAAGGAAAAGTTTAATCCACTTGCACTGATTTATGTTTACATGCTTGATGACAAACAGCGTTATGTTTATAAGTGACAAGTTTTCCTGCTAAGTATCTGCATGTCATAAGCATTTGAATTAAAATTACCATATTGAAATCAAATCTGATGTTTTCTTAATTTTTATTTGGTGTGCATTGGAAGAGGGTTAGTCTTATACGGCGAGTATATCCCAAACTCTATATTTTAATTGGAAAAATTGGGGGTCGTCTTATACGCCGGACAATATGGTAAATATAAATTTTTAAAAAAATGAAGTTAAATGTTCTTATAAATATTCAATTTTTAATTTAAAAAAGTTAAATATTGAAGACCATAAAAAAAAATTACTAGCGAGTACCATTTGATATGAAAACACCCTATTAATTACATACAAGAAAAAAAAGACAATAAATGAAATAGACATTCAGTTGACACTATGTCACAACTACAGTGGATGATCAAACTCTGGCAGAGGAAAATATTGAGAAAGATTTTTGGCCCCAACCTGTGAAGGAGAAAGACAGAAGTTTGTGGTTCTTACAGTGAGCTGATTTGAACTTCAGTGCATGAGGACAGAAGGTGTACATGGGTTAACCTACTTCCAGGAGAAGTAGTGGAAGACCACTGAAGATGATTTGCAAAAGATTCATGGGTGGAGTAGAAAAGCAATTGAAAGTTGGTGTTGCCAGGGCTTTTCAAAGAGCTCTAGAGGAGTATGTATTTTGATTATCCTTATTTATTTCATGACTTACTTCATAACTCCTGTAATATTTCTTGAATGTATAATATACAATAGACATTCAATTGACACTAGATCTCTAATAAAGACCTTCTTTAATACAATATTTCATTTCTTTTTACAAGAAACTTCTTCAGATGAAGTGAAGACAGAAAAATCTTTTCCTCTTCCTCATCTAATTCGTTAATAATCGATACAATCAACTTTAAATTTAACGTAGTAATTCATATGTAACATACTCTTACTAACGGTTAAAGCTTAGTATAATCCTACTAACAGTCATACCTATAGTAATACATAACTCATCATTATGACAATCTTTACTAACAAATAAATCTTTAGTAATAATTAAAGATAATAATTAAACCTTTTTCTTTTTTTATTTGTATTTCACTGAAATGCTCATAGACGATCTTGCTTATTTTTAAAAATTTGTTTTTGTTGATACATGGCATTACTTTTATTCAATCATTAGTCTTTAAAAAGAATATTCACTAGAGGTTCAGCATTATGTTCTGTAACGCTACAGTGGTGTGCCCAATCAGATATTCAGGGTGTCTACAAATGATTGGAGTGGTTTCATGATTGTGCTGTGGGTGTATTATTTAATATATCAAAAAAATTGAAAAGAGACATGGAGAAACTCTCCAAGTTTTTGTTCCATTTTAAAGACGCTCGATATGTGCACCACTAGTGACTCTGCACACATAACTCTGTAATCAAGTTCGTCCCACATTCAATGTAGCATGTCCCTGTCAATTCCAGCAAAAGCATTGCAGATGCGGCTCGGCAGTTCTGGCAGATCAGCCGGTAATGGAGGCACAAACACTATCTTTCACATACCCCCATAATAAAGTCACAAGGGGCTAAGTCAGAAGAGCATGGAGGCCATGGCAACAGTGCATAATCATCATTGGTTCGCCTAATCTTTTGGTTTTACAGTGTACAGTTCAAGAAGTCACGAATGTTGTGATGAAAATGGGGCGGAGCACCATCTTGTTGGAAGATGAAGTCCATTCTGTCTGTCTTTAGATGTGGAATGAGCCAATTTTCCAGCATATCCAGATAAATGGGTCCTGTAATGGATTTCTCGAGGAAGAAAAAGGGCTTAAATTTTGAGACCCTACAGAAAACATGGATTTTTGGAGATCCCTGAACGTGCTCCACGGTTAAGAAGTAACAGTACATGAAATAAATAAGGATAATCAAAATACATACTCCTCTAGAGCTCTTTGAAAAGCCCTGGCAACAATTAAAACTTTCAATTGCTTTTCTACTCCACCCATGAATACCGATACTTCTCCTGGCAGTAGGTTTACCCATGTACACCTTCTGTCCTCATGCACTGAAGTTCAAATCAGCTCACTGTAAAAACCACAAACTTCTGTCTTTCTCCTTCACAGGTTGGGGCCAAAAATCTTTCTCAATATTTTCCTCTGCCAGAGTTTGATCATCCACTGTAGTTGTGACATAATGTCAACTGAATGTCTATTTCATGTACTGTCTTTTTTTTAACAGAAATACAACTAGATCTTTGACAAAGTGAAGATGGCTTAAATATTTTCCATTAAAACATCAATTCCTCTCTTTTTTCCTCCAATCTTTTCTATGAATAATTCTTGATGTAAACAGTTTAGGAGTGTTGCATGGTGTTATGTATCATTTGGCCAAGCTCCTAAATAGATTTTTTTTAGATTGTTGATCCATCTATTAGCGAAAGATATAAACTCTTTCTAAAAAATTGTTCTACTTGCTATCTCAACTTAATTCTGCAGAAAATTAATTTTGAATAAAACTCCAATCGACTAATCGTAACGAATAAGATTTGCATCATGTGACTAACGACCTTAGAAGGATATTATTAATTTTGATAATGAACAGAATTGTCCTGTGAAAGTATCTTCATTTTGATATATAACACTCTTCATTCCATGAAAAATGTGAAGTAATACAAAAGCTTTTGTATTTTTGTGTATACAGTAGAGCCCCGATTATCCGCGAATGCCGCGAGAATTTTTTTTAATTACGAACCTCAAAAAAACCCATTTTAATCCAAGCCAACAACAGGGAAAATACAATAGGCCTTCCCGGAATTTGTGGATGCAAACGTTGAGCACAGGTTTCTGTTTTACTGTACATATTTTAAAAGTTTTACATATGTTTTTTGTACAATAAAATGTAGTTTTTAATGGTGAAATATTTTTTTTCGTGTTTACACCACATTTTTAGTCTTTTTTCGGGTTATCCGCGATTTTCGTTATCTGCGAAGCCCTTGCCACTCAATCCCGCGGATAATCGGGGCTCTACTGTATTTCAAAATCGAATTTTGGCACTTGATCAAATACTGCATAACACCATCCAGTTAATATCCGTTATCATTTTTCTTTCTATCTTTGTATATAAATAGATGAAGGTTTTTGATGAATTATTGATAGTATCAAGGTTTTCCATTAAACATTTCCTAGTCAATCAATGCAATGCCAAGTGGCTTCATTGGTTCTCCAATGACTTCATGGAAGTAACAAGATGAAATAGTTGGAATTTGCTTTTAAGCAAAGCTATTTTCCAGAACAAGGTGGACATAATTATGTGGAAAAAATCACCAATTAAATAAAATGCACAGAAGACCACGAACGATTATGATTTGTTTGTTAATGCATTCAAGATAAATGATATTGGCTGCTTCCATTTGGAGAAAATGGGAATATTTTTTTTTTCCAATACCAACTTCTGAACTTACAAGAGTTGCTTTCATGTTCTTTGCATGTTGTTAGTCTTATTTTCTGACTGTTACATCTCCTTTCTTAGCATCTGAGGAGAGGTGAATTAATGATAATTGTTTCTTTGCATTGTGATTTTATTAATGGAGACAATTGATATTGTAAAGCTGAAAACAATGCTGGAGAGTAGCTTTAAAATACTAAATGGAAAAAAAAAATTCCTAGAATTCAACCAATATCTGGAATTCAACATTACCACCATTTTTGGGTTTTTCTTTCAACAACAAATTATGTTTATATTGTACAATATCTTTCCTATCAATCAAAGAGAACCAGTTTTTGAATATAAAGTATCCCTCCACAGGCCTGGGCTGGCTTTTGGGGCACGGGAGGTCAGGCTCCCAGCATTTCGTGACCATCTCCCGGGAAAGAAACCCGGTACCCATTTCATAGAGGGCTGGGTAGACCCTAGGACCCGTTTGGAGGTGAAAGAAGCGTGGAAAAATTCCCGCCCTCCGCCGAGGCCGAGAATCGAACCCGCGACCTTCAACCTGCAGCCAAGCGCGCTGACCACTCGGCTACCGGGCCCACAGTTTTTGAATATAGGCTAAGTAATTACGAATGAGCCGTGTGGTCTAGTGGACTAGACAGCAATCTTCCATGAGGCTGATGCGTCACCTGGGTTCAATTTCCGGCATCGTTTTGGACGTTTCCTTTCTTTCCTGTTTTTGTCTGCTTCTTCTCTGTCCCCTTTGTCTTCACTTCTCATCGCCTGGTCAGTAGGGGTGATTAAGACCAGATTCCCCTCATCCAAGGCTGGGGAAGCCTTCATCCAGCCGTGGACTGAAACCAGAAGCCATAAATAAAGAAATAAAAAAAAAAATATGAGAATCAAAGCCAACCTCAATCCCATTTCTTAACAACACTGCCTTACTTGGTTTTGAGAGCTCGTGCTTAATTCAAATGCAGAGGCAAACATATGGATGGAAATTTATTTAACAGATGATGATTTATGCAATGTTGTATTTATGTAAATGCTTCATACAGGGTGGTCCACTTCAAACACCTCATCTGACAATTGCTACACCATAGCCTATGTAAATCATTCTGTAATAAAGCATTTCCATGTTCATAGGAACTTATTTCATTATTTTGCTACATACCATCGGGTTTTCAAGTTTTGCCAATCATTTTACGGCAAAAACTTGAGGCTTTCATCATTATTTCTCTCAGATGAAAGCCACGTTTGGATGTTTTAACACTAGGGTCAGAATTACAATAACAATGAGCTGGACAATTTGAAAATTAAATAACTGTATTTACAGTATATGGTGTAGGGATTATTTATAATGTATATTGCAGAAACCCCCTGTGGGTATGTATGAATCAGCACAAGGCGGTCAAATCTTACTAATAATAAGGCTTTATGATACATCATGCATTTCAGTCAACTGATTATTTTTGGGAGGGAATCGGACCATTGGAAGTTTAAAGAATTGCTTCCCATTTTATTTAAAAAGCCCCTATAATGACATGATTGCTGAATATTACAGCTTTCATGATATTTGATCCTTTTCCGTTAATGCTCATTTTTTGTTTTGCAATTTAGTTATCCTTCCATAAACACCATTTCCCAATTATTTATATTTTCTTTATTTTGCTTCCTTCATCAAATTAGATCTTTTGATTATTGTGAAGATTATACGTTGAAAAAGGGTTCTGCAATTAGGACTTTTTTTATTCCTTTTATTTAGTTATAATGTTTAGTTTTTTTTTTTAATTATTTTAAATGTCATTATTTATCATTTTTGTTTGTTTGTCATATATTTCTGTCATTATCATATTTCTATTATTTGATTGAATTCATTCTCAGTATTTTAATTAAATGCAACTGAATTCATTTTTTTCTCTCAGTTTTGTTTATTTTCTCTAAATATAAATCAGCTTTATTTCTTTATTAGTCTACAATAAAGACAATTTAATCACCATTTACAAATTTGATACTAAAATTTTGCTTTGCAATCTCACCTTATTAAATCCTGCAGATTACTGTTTTAATAGATTTCTGCAAGTGGGTTACATTCCTAAAAATCTAATTTTCACTTTATGATTTTATTTCAATTAAAGTAAGAGACTTTGTTTTCTCTAAATGCTTTTCTGATTGATTACCCGACTGATCCTTTCTCTGTCTTTTAGGCTTACCAACTGGATGTGTCGTCTTCTCCCGACCGTTATCCTATTCTCCTTGGACATTTAAAAAGTGGACACCTTGAAGTTCCAGCGGTTGTGGAGGTCGAGACTAACAACCATCCATTGGACCCAACGCATCAGGAGTTTGTTGTTCATGAAACCATTCCTCAGGAACAGTTGACCACTCATCTTCATCATAATGAAACAGTGGAATAGAAACAATTCATTTAGTTAAGTTTCATTTTCCAAATGTAAAGTGGGTTTAGTTTTTAAGGTGAGAACTTACAGGGTTATTCCACATTATTAAATGATGATAAAAAAATACAAGCTATGAGATTGAAATACACTGGTGTTAATCTTCTCTTCCCACCCCCTCATATTAATTTTGTCATCCTTAGCGTTTCAAAATCAAACCTCCAACCTTCTATTCATCAACATTTTCATTCCCTTTATTAAATTTTAAAATTCTTGTTCAAGATGCTTTGGACATAAAAAGAATATATTTATATATTTTGATGATCAGATTTCAATGTTAAGACTGTATTATAATAATAATAATCTGTTTTCTTTAAACTAGTACTATATAGCCTTGTTTCCCTTTTAGTTCTCTTTTCAATTCTGTTTCATGACAAACCCATATTAAAGGGAATCTCCTCCTAGTTTTTTTTTGCTGTCTTTAATGTTTAACAAGCTCCAGAAAAAATTGTTTAATTTTAGGTCACAATTTGGAAAAAAAAAACAGACTTTTTTCATTTTAAACAGAAATTCTAGTAAATTTTTATTAATTGATTAATTGTTTTAACAATCGTAAAATCCAAACAATTACTCGTTTTAAAAATGCTGCTAAATTTTATTGCAAATTCCAGTTTTTGAAAGATATGACATCTCATGTTAGTCCTAAATAAAGAAGTCCTTATTAGGAACAAAAGCCCTTAGTTAACCGACATCACTAATTTGTTTTAATAGAATAAGACAGAAAATAAATCATCCTGAAAAATGAATGTAATGAAAAATTACAAAACTATATTCTGAAATAGGAAGTCAATGTGTATTATTCTTTGAATTCTAAAGGCATAAGAATTTAGGCCCTTAATAGGTTGAATTTTTAAACCCAAAAATCTAATCAAAATAAATTAGTGGTCATTCTTTGAGGCCCATAACAGGACAACCAATAACAAAATAGGGTCAAGAAAGGAGGTTAATGAAACTGATCCTACAAGTTGTTTCCTCTTTTTACTGTTTTGACTTCTAAAGCCATTAAATGGATCAACAAATATCAAATCTAAAATCGAATTTAGACAACATTTAGGTTAAATACTTAATTTTAAACTACTTTGGCAAATTACTTTTCATGCCAACAAGACTCACATCGTCACTTAGAAACCATTGCTGTCAAAATTGTAATTTCTTTTTCTTTTGTGACACAAATAGTAATAATAATAAAATATTCTGATTCTGCACATCGTTTACTTTTCCAAAACTAATGTATATTACTACTACTCTAGCAAAAGTTAAATAATAATATTTAAATGAAATAAATTTCACAACTGAAAATAACTTCATAAAAACTTGAAACAATTATGCAATGAATACTTTCTGTGAATAGTTGCACCTAATATCAAGTTAGGATTTCAAAAGAAATGCCAAGTGTCCATTTGCAAAAGCAACAACATTATTCCTGTTACTAAATTATAATAACAAATATCAAAAATTAGCTCATTTTTTAGGAATAGGTAAATATTTTTATTTTTTTAAATACCATCTATTCTAATAACGCATGAGAGGTAAAAATTCATTCAGATAATAATAATAATAAAAAATAATCACAAACTTGGGTTTAGTGAGGAGTAGATTTCTTACTAAACCCAAGTTTGTGTGATTTTTATTATCTTTACCAGTATCATCTTTTATCAACAAATATTTTAAAATGGCAATTTTTGTAGCAGTTATAATGCATTAGTCCTTATTTAAATAAGAAGATATTGCCATAAAAATATCAGATATATTACGAAATTTATAAATATTATTTCTAAAGAATATGTTAATATTAGGAAAAGAAATAATTGGTTAGTCCTAAAAACTTTTTATTTCAGTTTCAATTTATGGTTTTTTTTATTTTTTTTTTTAAATTCAACTGTTGGGAAAGTAATGGAAATGTTGAATTCAGGGAATCCATTATTACTTTTATTTATTCATAGAATCAGAAGATAAATTAATTTAGAAGAACGGAATTCTTTCGAAAAATTAGTTGGTTTGGAGCTAATTCAGTTATCATATTAAAATCAAGAATAGGATTTATTCAGATTTAAACTTATTTCGAATTTTTAGTTGTATTTTTAACACTTACAGAACGATCTGAACCAACTGACTTCTTCCTCCTCGTCTTAATCTAATCCATAAACTGTCAGGACATTTTTGGAATTGAGACAGAAAAAATTATGAAAAAACTGCCCTAAGCAATAATTTTTGGCATTATCAAAACATTTTGTAAGTAAATTCCTATTAATTTCAAGCAACTGATTCAACTGGGTTTTTAACTAAATTTGGAATGTTATAATTACATCTAAAATTTATAAAAGTGAATTCCTGCAAATTTAATGGAATTCCAAAAGAAGTCTTATTATATCTGGTACTTTTTATAGACATTAAAAACTTTTCAAATATTACCAAACTTGATTTATTTTTCATTACTTGAATCAAAAATCAATTGCTGCTAGGTTGTTTTTTTTTTGACATTTTATCACAAATGTTACACTACAGTCATTTCAGTATCTTACTAATTAAGTAATAATGGAACTGACTGTTTTAGCAGTTTACTCATGAGGCACTTCATTCTTGAAATCTCACTGTAACAAAAATCTTTATACTTTCTACACTGAAGTATTGTTTTAATAATTCCCTGCACAAAGTCTATGCTGCTGCTTAAACAAGAATTTCTAAGCAATTGGTAAAACAACAAATAATAAATCATGAAAATATGACATTTCCTTTTTCCATTCGCAGCCCCAAGGCTTTAAATGCAACGTGGAGGTCCACGAGAAGGTCTTCAATCTCATTAAGGCAGACTGGAAAACCATCTAAACCACTCAGAAATACCTGAATGTTGTTTTTACACTAGTACCACTTTGCTAATTCATTGTAAGAACAGCAATTATTTCTTCTTAAGTAACAAGACAGGTTCCAATCACAGCAGTGCGACTCTTATATTAATACTTTAAGTAAAAAGATGTAATTTCTTATCTGTTTGCTAAGTACTCACCTTACTAAATTTATAAATTTCACAGCAGCACTTTTCAGTATCTGTTAATAAATAATAATAATTGTTGTCAACAGTTATTAATAATACATCATTTATTTTTGTACTTCACTAGTTTGTGTTAGATTATAATAATAAAATTGTACAAAATTAGCCAATAAAACTGTTTACAATTACACATTTAAGATAAAATGATACCTAATTTAAAATTTAAAAGCCAAATAAAATATGATTAAAGATATCAACAGTGACTTCCCAAGAAATTATCATTTGTTAAATAAACAAATAACTGAACACCATATATAAGAAAAACATCAAGAAAAATACCTGATAATAAATGGATCATTTGTCTGATTTGATTTCTAGGGCAATTTTAGTAGAAATAAAGACAACATTCCAAGAAAGTAAAAATTAAACCAATACATAAACATAAATCGTTTCACAAGATTTTTAAAAAAAATTGAAAATCTGCAAAATAAAAAGTAAATTCACTCTTACTGTCTTAGATTATTATAATGTTGACAATATTACAACAGCATTATCAACTAGGTATCATCAGCACTAGGGGATCAATTAGCAGAAGAGCAAACCATCTATTTCAAGTTATAAATAAATAAATAAACAAGTGGAAGTGCATCCAAAGAAGATTGTCCTACTTATCAATTGACAGGATGAAATCAAAAACAATGACAAAGCTCGCAAGCACAAAGTGGCTGTTTACTAAATAAAAGAAACTGATGTGTGTGTTAACCTGCAGCAAGTATTGAACACATCAAATTCAGATGCATTCTATTACAAACTTAAACATTTAACTTGACTGTTTACAACTTAGCCTTCCATGAAGGCATCTGTTACTTGTGGCATGAGGCACTGCCAAAAGGAAGGGCAAATAAAATTGGAAATTGTGTTTTGAAGTTTCTAAAGACACAAAGCCAGAGAGAAATTAAACATGTGATGTTATACTCTGATAATTGTGACGGCCAAAACCACAACCAAACATTTTATGAACGATTACAAGAACACATAATAGCATATAATAACAGAAAACAAATAATGTGACTGGGCAGACCATTGCCTTTCTTCAAAACCTAATCCTGACCCATTCGTAAAACTTTTGTTTAGAATCAAAGATGACAAAGCAGAGCTTACGGTAAATATAGCATTCAATATATCAACAAATACAAAGGACTACTTGTAAATCACTACACCTTGGAAGTTTTTAAAAAAATTGTTAATAACTTCATAACAAATTAAGATTTGTTGTTATTATCTCATGTTGTAGATTTCGAAACGTAAATAAGACTTAAAAGATACCTAAAGAAGTCTGAGTTTACATTGCCACTGAAATCTAAAAAAATTCCTTTTTTCACCTTATTAGTTCAGAAAGAAAATTAAAAATAAAATTAATTATTTTATCAAAGTTATCTATCTAAATATCCACTAGTACTGTAATTATTTTCCTGCAAATTACATGGTTTCATTCCAAAATTCCTTAAGTAGAAAGGTCAGTCTAAACACAGAAAAATGAGTCGAGTCCTGCAGGATTTGAGTAGAAAGTCTCTGAACCTACAATTGACTATTGGATTCAAAACTGAGACATCATCAATAAGTTACAGAGTTCCAGTAAGGCTTTGTTAATTTCAATGGCCCATGAGTCATATCTTGAGATTTTAAAATTAGTGGCTGGGAAATCTGAAGTATTATAAGAAATTACAACATCAACACATTGTCAAGCTAGTTAATTACAGTATTGAAAAATGGCCTTTTGTTTTACCTCAAGAAAGCCCATATGTTATGGATGAGTCTGATAAGTTAGATGTTATCAAGACTGCTACTTTAGACAATTTCTTTTTATCCCTCTCTAAAATAAAACCTGTTCAATTTTTTTGACTGACATTGAATACAAACACTTGGTAATGAAAGAGGTTCCCTTATAACTAATAGTTGTACAAAGGAACCTTCTAAATTAAGTTCCCTCAAAGTTTCCATCATAGATGAGTTAAAATCGGATCATACCATTTGAACTTTATTAAAAAGCAGATAAAGGAGTGTTGAATACTGAAGATTACAATGCAGTGATGTTGAACCATTTATCAGATAAGAAAGTTTACCAAGAGACTCGTGTTGATCTACAAAATATACAACAATGAGAGACTTAAAAAATAGTACAATTCTTTACATTGAACATTTAGAGAAAAGGTTTGAGCTCATCAGAAGATTCATTTTGATAACGACAATAAAATTAAGAGGAACAATTTCAATGTTAAAGGTGCTTTGAACTGCAAGAACAATAACTTTCTATATAGATGAAAGCGGCCAGTCTTTAAATAAGCACAATTATTAGCACGAATGTTTGTAAAACTTTTAATACCAACTCTTCTCTTATTCTTTCCATTTATCACATCTTCAATGAAGCTAAAGTTTTGAACATTTGTACGAACGACTTTAAATGTAAACACATTGAAAGGTTTTGGTAGATTTTTTCAGCTCTTAAATCAATTCATCCAACTAAATATGGAAATTTTATTTTGAAATTCTTTTTATTAAAATATTATGCAATATTAAACTAGAACTGTTATAATAAGAAAAATAACTAAAAAAAATATATAAAAAAAAATTAAGATATTGGATAAAGTTAAAAAAAATATATATAAAAAAAAACAAAGAGTCCTCCTATAGCCATTTTGAAAAAGGACAGAAGAACAGACTTCTCGGCAGAAGAAATGAAAAAACAAACAAATGTTTGCAGGGATGGAAAAACCTCTCTAGGATCATTTAAAAAAATAGAGGTTAAGACTTATACCTTTCCCTTACATTGAAAATTCAGTTTTAAATAAACCATGTTTTCTATAAAAAAAACAAAGAGTCGTCCTATAGCCATTTTGAAAAAGGACAGAAGAACTGAAGCAAACAGTGTGTTTAGATTTTTTTTTTTCTTCTGAAATCTTAGTTCTTTCGTTAACAAGGTTGAAAAATTTCAGACTGATTTGTGAGTAGATTGAGTTTATTTTGGTCTCCAAGTGCAGCTTCTATAGAAGGCTTCAGAAAAATGATAAAAAAACAAGAATTCATTGAAAGTTTGAATGGATGGAAATGACATGAATATTTCATCTGCTGACTCCAAGAGCATGGGTTAAAATCTGAGAGCACAAACACGTCAAAACGTCTTCTTTTTGAATTGAGATGGAATCATCCTTTTGTTCTCTCTCCGAGTACAAAATATTTGAAGTCTTGGGCTTCCCTACAACCATCTAATGATGCACTAAGAAAGCTCTCAACCTCCTGTTCAAGACAGATTCACAGGCTATTAATATAAATGTCTCCACATTAACAGATATTTTCTATACACAGTGAAATTTATATTTGGAATTCATGTTTCAACAGTAATGCACCATATAAGATAAAAATATGTCACTTAAATATCACTCTGGTTGAATTTTAATTTCAACATGTTGATATCAGTCTTAATATATTCCCTAAAGTATATCATAAATTTCACTTTGGTAATTATCTCCTGTGCTATTATTAATTCTTAATCTTAATTCTAGGGCAAAGAAATCGTCTCAAAATGTTGTTAGTATCCAATTATTAAACTAAGTTTTATCTTTTAATTCAGTGTTTCCCAACGTGGGACCCCACAGGGGGGGCAATTCGTAGAGTCTAGAATCTAAAATTTAAACTGTTTCTTATTTATTTAAATTATTAAAAATTGTAATTGTATATAAATTATATTAATTAAAGTAAGTAACAAATATATACACTTCATGGTAATGATGTTTTGATGGTATTATTATTATGAGGGGGGGGGGGGGGGGAAGGAGTAAAAGGGGGAATAACAATTTTAGAAAGGCTTAGGTGGGGGCACAGCACAAAAAAGGTTGGGAAACACTGTTTTAATTCCTAAAGCAGATTTTAACTAAAGGGGTTCTGAGATGGGTCCTTCATTGGGACACTGCCTTTATCTGTTCACTCAGCATTGCAGTAAATGTTTTGTGTTTTTCTTTGTTTTAATTTATTTTTAGGCCTTTAATCATGTCTTAAAGGACCTCTGACACTATCTATTCAAACCATGACACTTCAGTTCAAGGCAATGCAGTTAAAAGCATCTGTCACTTATTGGGTGATTGAGTGTCAAACTAGACTGAATCCTCAAATTTTCTGTTAAAATTAAATTTGAAACAGAATCCAGCAACCAAGTAATGTCACTTAAAACCATTTCACTCGACTGAAATTAAAAACAATTTCCAGTTCTTCTTGTAACTGTAACAGCACAAGAGCTTCTACTACTTGTAAAACTCATTGAACCTAATCTCATGGATTACAACACATTCCTTTCAAATGAACATTCAAAACATTCAAGGAAAACCTTAAGATCAGTTACTTAAATAAAGGTGATAGAACAAAAAGTAAAACTAAAGAAAAATGTTTCCCATATTTCCCCTCATTTTCTGTCAAGGACTTTTTTTTCCTTCCTTGTCTTCATTTGTTAGAAAAAGATTAAATCCACAAACCCTTAACTTTTATTTTAATAAAAATAAAAAAATCAACCACTGGCTGTAAAATGTTGTAAGATTAAGGCTTATTAGTGACTTTAACTAATATGTGTTGGCAATCAATTAAAATCTTATCATATTCTAATGATTCTTTCATTCCAAATCAAATAAAAAAAAAAAATCAGAAAACAATCGTCAACATCTTACTACAGAAGAAAAAAAAAAAAACTTTCAAACGTTGCCAAATTCATAAGACCATTATTTTTTTTGTCTTAATATAAAATAGTTGATAGGTAATGAGTGAAGTGGAGTTCTATTATGAATGAGTCACAAACACTTATTTTTAATTAAATATTTTCTTTTCTCATTTTTATAAAAAAAATGAATATGAGAAGAATATTAGGATTCACAGAAAGAAAAACCACTCAACAAAATGGTTTCTTGTATCATTTTTGCAAAAATAGAAGAATTACTAATAGAGAGTGAAAACATCGCTCCTTAATTCAAAACATCTTCTCTATATTTCTATCCCCTCAATGAGAATTTTCTTCAGGAGAAAAATAAAATTCTTTCTTACATTTCAAAAACAGAAATGAAGCATAACAATCAAAATAAAAATGTTTTTGAAATGTAAGAAAGAATTTTATTTTTCTCCTGAAGAAAATTCTCGTTGAGAGGATAGAAATATAGAGAAGATATAAAGATGTTTTGAAGATTTAAGGAGCGATGTTTTAATTTAAGTATAGAAGAGCTAAGATGTTACGAGTTATAATAGAGAGTGAATAACACAAATCACTTACAGAAGGATTCTGTTCCAAATTAAGCTAGGAATGGAATAAAAAACAAAACAAAAGACTTATGATTCTTACTATTTCAGAAATATCAAACTATTTGGACAGCCTCCAAATAGCTCAAAATATCACCTCCAAACAATGCATTTATTCTTCCCACTGATCAGCCATCGTTTGCCAGCAGCAAGGTTTGTCAATATTCACCACAGCCTCTGTCGTAAGAAATAGATCAACATTAACTATATGATTCCACTTAAGAATATTTCAAACCTCTTCAAGAATTAGTTTGATAAAAATAAAAGGGTCTGCCTCTCATTTTACTGACAAACTTAATGGATTAGAAATGTCAGTGGAAAAATCAAAAAATTTAAAATGAAGTGATACTAACCTGGATTTTAACCCTTTTACTGCCAGCCCATTGTGGGCGGGATGTGCGAAGACTGCCAAGGCTTTTTTCAGGAAGTTTGCAAGATTTCAGATTTTGAATTATTTCTAGTACTTAATTTTACTTAATACATCTAGTTTTTTTCCCAATGCTGAAGATATAGTTGGGGCTTAGAACCATGGAAGAATTATACGGGTTGACTTTAATTTTTAAAAAGGAAAAAATAACAAATTAATTACTATAAATGTAAAAAACTCAAAAATTCTATTTATTTCACATTATGATTAGAAAAATATTATTTACAAGCAATGAAATAGTATTTCTTATTGATAAAATTCAGTTTTCTCTCCAGTGGTACATTTTCTTGATGATCAATTAACTTCTGCACGAGATATAAAATATTTTATATGCCTGTACATTCACGCTCTCATTAGTTGATGCACACATGCTTATGGAAGCATTCACCGTGAAAGCCTTTATTGCATTTACCACACACAATAGGGGATCTTTTTCTTTGCCCTTTTTCCCTCTTATACTGCACATACAACAGTCCTTCTCTTTTTTATTTGGCAATTTTATAAGTTTTTTGACACCACATGTCACTGATGATGCAGGTTGCCTAACTCTTGTTTTAACTCCATACTTGCTCTTTAAATCACATCGTAACATATTGAAAAAACTTCATCTACACTTCATTTTATTATCGAATTTT
>JAFIDM010000007.1:34067701-34081771 GCA_023159025.1 Thereuonema tuberculata | reverse complement strand
GCTATGTCCTTCATTCCGTTCCTTCACCTGTTTCCTGTCCTCTTTCAACCTCTGCTATGTGCTTCATTCCTCTCCTTCAACTGCTTCCCTTTCCTCTTTCAGCCTCTGCTATGTCCTTTATTTCTTTTCTTCAACTGTTTTCCTGTTCTCTTTCAACCTTTGCTATGTCCTTCATTCCTTTCCTTCAACTGCTTCCCTTTCCTCTTTCAGCCTCTGCTATGTCCTTTATTTCTTTTCTTCAACTGTTTTCCTGTTGTCTTTCAACTTTTGCTATGTCCTTCATTCCTTTCCTTCAACTGCTTCCCTTTCCTCTTTCAGCCTCTGCTATGTCCTTTATTTCTTTCCTTCAACTGTTTTCCTGTTCTCTTTCAACCTTTGCTATGTCCTTCATTCCTTTTCTTCAAATGCTTCCCTTTCCTCTTTCAACCTCTGCTATGTCCTTCATTTTTTTTCCTTCAAATGCTTCCCTTTATCCTTTCAACGTCTTCTACATTTTTCATTTTATTTCTTTCCTCTTTCAGCCTCTGCTATGTCCTTCATTCCTTTCCTTCAACTTTTCAATTTCATTCTTTACTGTGAAATCAATATAATGGATGAAATACATAATTACAAAATTGGAGTAAGTATCATTATCATGATGTAATGAAAATGTTATGATTAAATATTAATTGTGTAACTTAATCTTAAGTATGCAATTGCATTCAACTGAAAATAAATACAAGAAACCAATTTTATTGTTTTCTGAACATTTTATTGTACAAATTTTTGCACCCAACTACATTGATGCTACACAGAAGAGTATTATTCAAGCTAACATTGTCAATATCTAATCACTCTTCTTTCCTTGTGTTCAAACAGTAAAAATGCACTTTGTTTATTTGTAGCCTCTCAAAATTTGTCTGAATTCTTCTTAAATTGAAAAATCACATCCTAATCAATGTTACAAAAGCCAGGAGCTGTTCTTCAACCAATTCAAACATATCCAAGAAACAGACATTTTAAAAAATAAAAACAAACAGCTATGTTAGTTTTTGAGCAAAGAAGAATTCCACATGTCCCTTTAAGGCCTTCCTCATTAACTTAATAATACCAACACATTCATTATGGCTTTATCAAACAGGGATATCTAAATATTTTTATTATCTAGATATTGCAAAGAAAGAATAAAAACAAATTGCATGTTTCATGTTACCTTAAATTATTTGTACTACTATAATATACAAATATATATAAAACAAAAGATCAATACAAATGGGTCTTTCAAATTGATAGAAAACAAAATAGGTTTTTATTTACTATTTTTTGAGTAAATAACCAGGAAGAAATGCTAGTTAAAATAAACTTTTACAAATATCACGATGTAAAGAATCAAGTGCACTTGTGAATGATTTCAATCAGCATTGGGTTTCAACTATTTTCTACTGAATTCATTTGTGTATTTGACTTTTAACAAAAACAAAACTTTTAATTTAAGATGTAAGAGACATTGGACATAAGGCAACAATTCATTTCAATGAAACAATGTCATCCCATTCAATCCCATCTATCAAAGGATGACGATTTCTTTTTATTTATCATTAAGTAAATACCAGAAGAAGTGACTTTTACTCATTCAAAATAAACCATGGATTAGTAAATGTTTATTTCAATTCAAAGATAATATTAATGGATTAGCTAACAGAGATATTTTCTAAAATTAGGATTCAAAAGAACAATTATAATAATCCACTTAAATTTAATTCAAAGTAAAACAAAGGCTTTCTTTCTTCTTTTCTTAACGAGCCAAAAGTAATTTTCTTTTCTTTTTCGATTTGAAATTGAAACCAATATCAAGCAACAAAATTTAGCCAAAAACTATTTCCTTTGTTCTTGTGTACAGTGGAAACACAAGAATCAATTATTTCTTTCTATTTATTGTCAATAGTTGAAATTTCTTATTTTATTCAAATCAGTGAAAATCATATCAGTAAAATCACACGTCTCATCTTCAAAGTAGACACATCTTCTAACAACATTACAAGAGCGTCCACTACTTTGACTATCAAAACTAAAACAACATTTACATTTTTTTTTCTCTGATATTATTTTGTTCCATCTGGATTTGGCTCAACAATAACATTCTTTCTTATTCTTGTAAAATTCAATGTATATTATTTTCTTTTTGCTTCTGTTATTCATTTGCTAATGTTTTTGATAAATTGTTTTAAAAATGGAAAAAAGAAAAATGTTCCAAAGATTTAAAAGATTCTTTTTCTTAAACAAAAATTTAATTTCTCAATGGATTTGATCCAAGATTCTTTTCAAAATGAACCATTTAATAATCTTTGCTTTTTAAAACTATTCTAATTTAGAGAATATTTTGGATTCAAAACGAAAGAACAAAACAATGAGAAACAAAGTCAATCCATGTCTCAATTAACAGACACTTCCACCTCCAATCAATGGAGAAAAATCCATTGGTTTCAAATAATCCCATAGTTAAACTTCTTGCCTGAGTTTCAAACATGGCCATGGGATGGGATTCAAATTTAAATCATCAAATATGACGTTATAAAAAGATAAAATTTCTGATTCCACATTTATTTATTTCTAAACTACTTCCACCCTATTTTAAAAATGTTTTCAAAAGTGAAATAATTGCTTCAGAGATGTTTCCAAATCTCTTTTCTCTAATTTCGCTGAAACGATTAAAAAAAGTCTCTTATCTACTTAGAAAAAACTGATTCCATTCTTTTCTATAAAAGAAATCAAACGAAATGGAAAGTTATTATAAAATAAACAAAACTACAATATCTTATCATTCAATTCTACAGGTGTCTTTTTAATTTAAATTACATCAAGGAATTATGCAAAAGGACAAATTAATTAGGAATTAAAAATAAAGCAAACCATGATTAATAAATCAACGTATTTCAATTCAAGTCTTTCTATGTTAACCATAGAAACATTTCAGTTGCTTTTCATTCAGTAATTCTTTAATTGAAGATTTATTATAATTATTTAAAATAAATTATCAATATCATTCTAAGTTTCAAAATTATTATTAAATCTTAGAGAAACTTAAAAAGAATCTTCTTGGTCTCTTTCTTCAATGATGGCTTCTTTTAAACAGAAAAGGCTTTTCATTACAACCAAGAAAATTCCTTAATTAAAAGTCAAAGCAAAATAAATGTTTTCTTACTATTTTGAGAGTAACAAAACTAAACTCAAATTCATGTCAATTTTTTAAAAAAAAATCAACAAACTCAGAGCAATCCTCTTTCTATTGGATCGAAAAATGAAATAATAAAGATTATGTTAATAACATTGAGTCCAAACACAAAATCACCAAAGTAAATTAGTCTCCGATTAATAATAAATTAACAAGCTTTGAATGTGGAAATGATTTAAAACATGTTTTGTATTTTTTTTAATACCTTTTAAATAATGGAACTATAAGATTTCTAGTAACTTAAGATAATTGGATGACAGTCCCTGACCCCTTTCGTTCCTTTGTAGGTTATAGCTTATTTCAAGTCTTTCAGTTAAAACAAAACCTATGTATTGGTAACACAAAGAATGTTGCTGCCCAATTCACTTTTTCATCTCTTTTGAGTCGTCAGTGTTCAATTACTGGCAGAAATAAGTAAGAAGTTGAAACACTTAGCACAGAAATCATCTTTAGGCAAGCAGATACACGTGATCAGATGATGCTTAGTGCAGGAGAATGTAGCCTGTCTCAAATGTTATTGTTAGCACTGAGTCAAGTTTGGACAACTCTGAATTTTATTTTTAATTTCTACAGACTTTTTACATAACCTACATAGGCTGGACTACGTAAGACAGGGACTATATCAGGAAATCTTAAATACAATGAAATGTTATTTTTTAAAAATACATTTCAATGTTCGAAACTAAAAAAATGTAATGAAATACAACAATTAAAGAAATTTGTTTTCTGAATCAACTGAATTAATAAAACAAGAAGCAGAGAACAACATAGTTTCAATTGATCCAATGAGGATCCAAAATTAATACAATCTCTATTCAATTTTTGTTTCAATTGCAGAAATGTTTAAGCAAATTACATATGTTCCTAAAGGCATAGAATAAGATCATTGAATTGACATTCTTCGTTCATTTTTACAAAGACATTCACAGTCCCAGCTTTATTTATTTATTTATTTATTTTGACTAAAATAACCTTTATAAACAATTTCATCTGGAATTTTTCAAAGTTTCTTCTAAAATTCTAAGGTATAAATTCTTCTTCAGCAGAAGGGAAAAATATCTATCTTTTAATCAAAGTATGAACTTAAAGCAAAGACAAAATTCTTTAAGAACAGAAAATGGATCAATTAGTTACAAAAGGAAATGTTTTCTAATTCTTTTTCTTTACAGGAAGAAGAAGATAAAAGCAATTGAAACACCATCATTTTCCTTGGATTAGGATCTAATGCCATAAACAAACTTCATCCTAAATCATAGTTTTTAATTCAGTCTTTGTAAAGATGTCTGGTATCTTATTGAAAAATGGGGGAGGCGGGAAGAAAACTACTTTCTCTTTTAAAATCAAGAAAAGTAAATAATAATCTTTTTCTATTACTACGAGGGGCGTTCAATAATACAATTCATTTTTTACCTGTTTGTTTTGTTTGGAAAAATTAAAATATTGTATCTTTAAAATATAGCATCTTTAAACCTTCTCGCACAACCTCATGTAGTTTTATCATCGTCCGCTAGATGGTAGTGATACAGTTAGTTTCCAAAATATAGTCTCTGAGTGACGTGCATTCCAAACAAATAGTAGTCATTGAATTTCTTTTGGCAGACAACGAGAGCATCACAAACATTCCTAGGAGAAACTGCAGTGGAGAACTGCACTCTCAGTCATTGGTTGTCATCCTCAGCAGACGGTCGAAGCAGGATCAACTGTGCTTGGGACGGCTACACACTGGAGCTGTCAATACCTTTATTCTGGAGGATCGCAACAAAACAAATTGCTGCTGAACCCGAGATCTCTGTGGTTCAGGGCAATTATCCACCAAACACAACACAATTATCCACCAAATTTATTCTTCTTCAAGATAATGTGAGGTCACCCACAAGGTTTAGCACACGAGAAGAACTCACGAAACTGTAATGGACTGTCTTTCCTCATCCGCCCTACAGCCCAGATCTTGCACCTTCTGACTACTTCCTCTTTGGCCCTCTCAGAGATATAATCTGCAGGAAGAAAATTGACAATGATGACTAAGTCATCGCCGCAGTATGAGGAAGGCTGAGAGGTCAACCTAAAGACCCTGAGGGTATACAAATACCCACATCTAGGTGGTGCAAAGCCATAGAGATGTATGGCAATCTATATTACTAAAATCTTTTATTTCTGTCTGTCTGTCCAATTTCCTGTAAGAATGGGAAATGGAAATAATTTTTACAATGAAACATCCGCAAGGGGAATTGAACATACAACCATCTGATCCGAAGTCAGACATCTTGTCCATTAGGCCACAGGGACTTCAACTTACTTTATATTGTTTTTTTACTTATGTTTCCTTCCCCTTCCCCTCATCAATAATGAATGTATTCAACCTTTCTTTTTAATCTCAAGACTTTATTTCTGATCCGTCTATTTATTTCTAATTCGAAAATTACAATTAGAACTATAATTGCCGAAACATTGCAATATTTTAAATATAATAGTCTTACTTAATCAAATTCTATGTGATATAGAAAAACAAGTGTGTGTACAAGGGGGGATGGGATAGTTATGTAGAAAAACAGGACTGTGTCGTCAAAATATTGGGAACAATGTGCTGCATTACTTATTGAACACCTCTCATATTAAGAAAATGATTTATAATAATCTTAGATGATATTAAGCAAATAAAAACTAATAATATTCTATTAATTTCTAAGGAAAATTATTCTATTTCTTATGATTTTTATTTAAAATTGATTCATTATTTTATTAATTGCTTTAGAATTTTCTTTTAACTACAAAAGGGTTTTTATCCAATTATTACTTCCCTTTCTTTTACCAAAATCCCCAAGAGGAAAAAACAAACAAACAAACCTCCATCCTTCTACAAAAAAAGTTTTCATTCAAATTAAGCAACTATTTTTATGAGTTTCAATTCAGTCATTTTGAGAAAATAAGAAATTTTGCTCCAAAAAACGAACTAAAGAATCTCATAACATTTCTCTAAAATTTTAACAATGCACTGAATAATCACAAACAAATAAAAGTTTTAATGAAAATTAATTTCTTAAGAATAACAAAATCCTATGGATGTTTAAATATCCTACTGATTTAAAATTAAAATAAAACAAAAAACTAATATTAATTTCAAATACAATTAGTATATAAAAAGTATTGGTCCATTCAGTAGAACTTGAAGAGGAAACTAGTTTGTAGATACTAAAAAGAATTTCCTTCCAGCCTGCAAATAATTTTTCTCTGTATTTTATTTATTTAGAGAAACAATTCAGTAAGTAATTAAGATATGTTCACAGCATAATTGTCAGCTTCAAAATATTTAAAATCCTATAAATGTTTCTCTAAAATAATTGTTCTCAGCTGTTACTGTTATTAGAAGCAAATACAAAACAAAATCATCTCTCTACAAACGTCTTTGTAAAGTCACTGCATCAAGAATATTTCAGTTATTATATAAAGAGCACTCATTTCCATTCTCTATAGATCAGTGCTTATTGAAAACTAAACAAAAATTCATTGACAAAGAAACTCAACGGTTCCTCCTTGTAAACATTTTGTAAAAAACAACATATTAGCATTAATTTCTTTATTCTGTAAAAATATGTAATAAAAGTATCTGATTATGTAAATTATCACTTGCTATTAAATTAATAGGGTTAAAAAACATTCACTCAAAATAAAGGAACATTCCTAAGTAAAAACACTAAAAAACAACTTCTTTCAAGCACTGATAACTCAAACCAATAGAAAACAATTTACACTGTTTCTCAAATTAAAACAAAATATTTAAGACATTCAGAAAATTAAAAGCATAATTAGTAAATTCTTCATCTAGGTATTATCAACAATACTAAATAAACAAGTTCCTAGTAATAAAATTGAAAAACAATGGACAAATTTTCATACTTGATTCCTGGGCATTTCATTTGACCGCCAAAAAACCCTGCTTTCCTCTTCCTTTTTTTATCCATGACACAAGAAAACGCTTCACAACATTTATAATAAAAGCATATCATCTGTACTTTCCACATTTTTATCAATTTATTCCTAAAGAGTATTCCATTGCAGTTTGGGTCAATGTTTTCAACACAGCCAATTAAGCCACAGTTTGAGATGAAAAAAAAAAATGAATTGGGCAAAATACACTTTGTGAATTGTTAATTGATTTCTGAAAGCAAAAGAATCCCTTTGTAATTCTTGGTTTTAATTCAGATGCTTCTTCAAAATATTAAAATATGTTCTGCAAAAGCAAATCTGTTACTTTTTCTTCCATTTTTTTCTTTATCTAAGTTTTTCTTTTAAAAATGTTGATGCATATTCTGCACTACATTTATTTTATCAATCCTTCATTAAAACTTAGCTAACTGAGTTGAATATGTATTTGAGCGTAGAGCAATACTAATGTACATCCATGGGATGTCAATTGAATCCACATTTATCCTACAACTAAATCAACTAATTTGTGTGTCTTTTCTTTTCTTTAAAGCCAGCCACACTTAACATTTTACAAGAATACAACAACAGTAATGTAATGATGGTTGTTACAAAGGAGCTTGCAATTTAAAAAACAAGTCATTTTTGTTTTATTGACACAGGAGGGCTTGGCATTTTTTTTTCATTTACTATAATAGAAATTAAAAATATTTATGATACTACTGTTACAAAAAGTTAGATAAAAAAGAAATTAGCACCATTTGTGCATTTGCTCAATTCAGTTAAAAACACTTAAAAAGGTTTGTATCCAAGAATTTGTGAAAACGCTTTATTAAGACACAGGCTTCAAACGGTGGTTCAATTTCATTTCAAAAGGTTGAGGTCAGAAGCCTAATATTGTGCGATTATTAAAATTTAAGTAGAGTAGGGCAGTAAATAATTTGTTCTTAATTAGCTTACCTGAGAAGTATTACAAACAAATGAAGCGATAGCTTTTATCTAATTGTAGCAAACAGCCTTCATTGAAAAAGAAAGAACAAAAAAAATATAAAAAAATAAAAATAAAAGCCCATCATTACATGTCAATCCTGCAAATAAACAACCTTAGGCAGCAGCCTGTGTGTATGTGTGTGTGTGATAGATGAACTGAGTGTTGACCTAAGTACAGTTAAGGCAAGTGCTGCCTGCAAATCAGATGACGATGGAAATGATGAACACTCAATACATGGACGACGTTGGCCATCAGGGACACAAATAGAAAAACCAAATAAGGTTCTGTGCATTGAAGCTACCCACAGAATCTCACCAAGTTAACAACAGCAAAGAGATAATAACAAAACCAACCAAAACAATTAGTAAACTATTTCAATAAATACTAATAAATATATTATAAAAATATTTTTTGTGTCTTTATCATGATTGTTGTAAGGATGTTAAAAAAAGAATAAATAAATAAATAAAAAGAAACATTGGACTAAAAAGCCGCCTAGTGTCTTGTTACTATCTCTGTCCTCTTGTTAACAACTGGAACTGTTAAGGATCTCTTATTTTCCTTTTATCAAGAGTATGGGTCATCAATCCAAGTGCTGAAGCAGAGCCTAAAACACTGCTGTTGAGGCAGTCCTTGGTTTGTGCTAATCTGAATATGGGCTTCAGCATTTCAAAGCCTTCTCCTGCAAATTCACAGGATTAAGTAGTACAAGTAACCTAAACTGAAAAACCTTTGCTATTCCCGTTTCTGTGCCCATTTGAAGTCGTCGGCTCTTGGCTTGAAACCAGTTAATGATTCAATGATCGTTTCCAGGGCTGCCCAAAAGCGAATCTTCTCCAGTGGATAATTGAGCCATCCCGTCGTAATACAAAAGTATGTTTCATGAGGAGCCACATGGTGAATGCGATGGTGTCTTCGTGGAAGAATTATGTGCCAATCTTGCAATAAAGTCACCCAGCCAGGTAAACCAAAATACGTATGGGACCATTTGTGGATCTACATTTTAAAAGCAAAAATGAAAGAAAAACAAAGAAATCAATAAAAGTCATTTGTATTTTTTTCTCTTAATGTGAAATAAACCAAAACCAACACAAAATAAGCTCTGTGTCTTATCCCAATACACCAATATATTGTATAAATAATTAAACAGTGAATGTGAACGTTGAACCTATGTTGAGCGAATAAAGAAAGTGAATAAAAGGCACTTAATTGTTGACAGCCGAATCATTCCATGTCAGACCATACACTCATCATCTCACAATTTAATGCAACTTGATACATTTGTTCTTGGTAAAGGTTCTTAGTTTGAATTTCAAGTTACAGGTTACTAGGCCTCCTGGATCCAGAGTAGCAGTGGTTCAAAGTTAGCATGTTTTTCTATAAATGTTGTTGCAACTGATACTTTACAGCCACAGGTCCATATGAGTTTTTATGTTTTTATTTAATGTTTTACGATTAAAGAAAAGAAGATTGACAAGAAAGATTTGGGTGTTTCCTATGTTAAATTCCCTGGAGATTTCAAATATGTCAACAAAATTGGGATAAACCTCATTCTTTTTGAGCTATGGCTTTATGATTGCTAAAAAAACATTTCCCAAAATTATGTTGACCTTGAAACATAATATCATGAAAACCCACCTTGTACATCATTTTACAGATGGCCATACAAATTAGTCTAAAAATCAAAACTATTTTGTAAAACTTTGCCAGCCTAAAGATGATTTTGATATTTTTGCCTGTTGGTCTTTCTTTGCGATGGGAAATCTTGTGATAGAGTAGGTGGTCTTGTGGATAGCAGAGGTCAATCTCATTACAGCAACGGCCAGTCGTCAATGTCCTTTTGATAGACAGATTATAACTACAAATGAAGTGGTAGACTTCTGAAGATCTATAATTCAAAATGTAGTTGTACATTTAGCAACCAAAACTGACTGTGCAAATTTCACTTAGAGACAGATTTGTTTCTGCAAAAACAATTCCAGGTACAAGAAGTTTTCATGATTTTACTCCTTTATCAGGGTGTCTACTGAATCTCAAGCAAAAAATGTACGACAATTCCCGTACATTTAAGGACATTTTCATAAAAATTTAAGAACATTTTTTCTAAAATGAAAAGGAGGACGCAAATAATTTGAAGAAAAAAAAGAATGTTATCAGGGGTAAAAACCTATCTGTTCAACCAAAAAAAAAAAAAAACCTGTAAACCTGTCTGCTCAACCAAAAAAAAACCCTGTTGCGAGGCCTGACATCATGCTGAAAATTTAAGGACATAGTCGGATTTTTAAGGACCTTTCCCGTACAAATCCCGGATTTCCCGGTTGGTAGACACCCTGTTTATCAAATAATAAAAATTGCTGCAAAAAGAACCAGGAATGATGCAGTTGACAGTCTGGTATTTGACTATTCTGATGAGAGCAGTGTAGATACACTATACTTACACACCAATTGCTATGTTGCCTGTATTTACAAGTCTGATTGGTGTCCTAGAGAACATAAATGAAGGTGATGCTCAGGTTAGTTTATGCATCCAAAGGGAGAAGCACAGTCATTTTTTTAACCACCATCACATGATAACACTTCACTTCAACACCTCTTACCACTCTTGAATTAATTACTTATATTTATCCTGTATGATAATAAATCCTGATAATAATCTTCTTTACTCATTAAACAATATCCCGAAAGACCTTTCTGGTCTTTCTTCATCAGGTCTACAAAATAAAAATAAATAAAAAAGAAATGCACTATTTCTTTCTTCAAAATTATTTTGGAATAAGAAGTAAACAATCATGAATATTATAAATAATAAATAACAATCATGAAATGTTATAATATATTCAATACGACATATGTCCTACAATCTTATAGTTAAGATTAAATATCAATTACAAAAACTTTTTTGCTTCAATTCATTATTGTAAATAATAGATATATATTCTTTAAGTCATTTGTATTCTTGTTTTATTCTCAATGAAATATTTTTTAAATATTCTTAGGGATATGCCAGTTACTTTTAAAGTTAAACCATGATTCTATTAGTAATCTGTCTGATTCATTTCTATATAATTTTTACAATAGGATTAGAATGGAATCTAAGGGCAAGATTAGATACATTAGTTTCTGAATGCCCTTATGTGCTCTGATAAACGTTCCTTTAGATGAACTCCCGTAATATACCTCATTAGTCATGAAGTGCCACCTAAAGAATACTATAAGCATGTGTACAAAATTTAACTATGTATTATTATTTGAAGAAAAGAAAAACAGAAATAAATAAAACACACTTACTTATAAAAAGTTGAGAGAATTATACATGGTAATAATCCAACAGTTTCGGAATACTGTGCGTATTGCTGAAGCTTTACGCTTTTTGATGAAGCTTTCGAAGGGAGGATAGCAAGGGAAAGGGATGTATTTGACAGGGGGTTTGGGGGTAGTATTGTTGGGTTTTTTATTGAGTTTATATGTTAGGATAATGAGGCGGCTGTGAAACAGCTGGGAGGGGTAGTTATGAAGATTGAGTATGGTGTGTATAGTCAATCTTCATAACTACCCCTCCCAGCTGTTTCACAGCCACCTCAATATCCTAACATATAAACTCAATAAAAAACCCAACAATACTACCCCTAAACCCCCTGTCAAATACATCCCCTTCCCTTACTATCCTCCCCTCGAAGGCTTCATCAAAAAATTCCTCAACCAACACCAATATGCCCCTGCCTTCAAATCACACAACGTAAACATAACACAAACAAAGAAACCTAAGAACCCTTCCAACACAGTATACTGGATCCCATGTGGCCAATGCTCCTCAGGCTACATGGGACAAACATCCCGACCCCTATCCACATGCATCAAAGAATAAGATCCCACAGGCTCATACACTGTTACTCACTTTAAAGAGACAGGACTCACCCCCAACTTCTCAGCTGCTAAACCCCTTTCCCACAGTCTCCTAGCTGAATCTTTCTATATAATACAGCTTAAAGCTTACAACCCAATAGCCGGCGGGCAAAACGCCCGTCACTATTGCTAAACTTTCTTAATATTCTTACTTCCCTCACTTTCAACATACCTTCCCTCATCATGTCATCCTAAATGTTGTCTGTATGTCCTATATGTTTGTGCCGTCCCTGATGAAGGAATACGCACAGTATTCCGAAAATGTCGGATTATTACCATATATATAATTCTCTCAACTATTTGTAAGTAAGTGCGTTTTATTTATTTCTATTTTTCTTTATTTCATTCCACGCACGTTAAGCCTAATTTGTATTATTATTTGAACTATGTATTATATTTCTACCTCATAAAATTTGACATAATGCTGTTGACTTGTTAAACAAAATTTAGGCTAATAATAATGATGATGGATTTTTAAAAACAATGGAATTTTTGATAGCTCATCTTCTACAACAGTTATTTCAATAGTGTAAAACCAATTAGTTGCAATTCTTTATGTAAAGGACTTACAAGAAACTAAACTTCTGAGTTGGTTCAAACGAATGAGAGCAGTTCATTATATAGAATGTAAGTTCACAATCCATTTTGTGAAAATGAAACAAAGTGCTTCATCATGTGAACTGACTCAAGGAGTCTTTTATTAAAACTATTTAACTTAGGGTTGTCCATAAACTATGTGCGCATGTTGTGGGAAGGGGGTTTTGCTTGACAAAATTTGATGGGGGGGGGGGGTCAGATATGTGACGTCATATTACATTTTCAATTCAGCACAGTTTTAGAAATCAAAAATACCACTAAGAATACATTAAAACACCCGCAATTATCTAAACTGTAAAAGTTCAAAAGAAAATATGCTTGAATATGAGGAATTATGCATCATAATGCAAAATTTCTCTATAATTTGATTTGTGGATTCCTATTGAAATGTTCAATCATAACGTGAATCTTACTTTGTCCAAGTTAAGGTCGGCTACTGTAAATTAGCGAAGTACTCGGTTCAATGATTATTCCACACATTTGTGTGTTCATCAGCACTCAATTCAATCTTTAAAAGAGGTAATTATACTGATTCAGTTTAGTTACATACTACAAATAAGATTGGGCTATAACATTTAAAACACATGCACCCCAAAGAAAACTGTAAAACATCTCACGATGTGCAACATCATGAATGGTCAGTCGATGGCAAGGCAGGCCGAGTCCCACGAACTGCAACGATCACTCTGGTGCAAAAGATGCAGACTGAAAGTGAAACATCCCCTATTGCAATAACTGAAATCAAGGAATCCTTGGACATGCACTCACTAATTAATGCAGATCCATGGATTCGTCAACACTTTTCGATTATTTGATTACTTATTATTATTTGACACCAAAAAGAATTTTTAATGTTAATTTTCCTTTTTAACATTAAACTTGATCATTTGATTAGATACCTGTAATATAAAAAAAGAAAATAAAAGGAAACACCAATCCTTAACTCTTCAATATTTCAATTCTCTGAATGAGAATTTTCTTCAGGAAATTTACAAATGAGAAAAATAACATCTTTCTTCCATTTCTAACAGAAATGATGTTGTTATACTTTAATTAACTTAATAATAGAAGATTTAGGATGTTACGATTTAAAAATTTTGATTCTATTGATTCTGATTCTATTTTTTAATATTGTAGTTAGATTATTAATTCTTTTTAATACTTACCTAAACATATAAAAAAAAATATCAGTCATTAAGATATAAACTTTGTAGGAAAAATTGCAAAATACTTACTGCTCAAAAAAGGAAAAGCAAACATATGAATGAATGTCTTCCCTCTAAAAAAATAGCTGGGGTATAATATATACTTTCAGAGCAAGCACGCATCAAGGTAAAGAAACAAATGCATTGAAAATTAAAAACTTTAAAATAATTTATTACTAGAGTCCATAACCTTTTTGAAAGGAAAAATTAACTTTACAATAATTTATTATATAAGAACAATA
>JAFIDM010000007.1:34042557-34067691 GCA_023159025.1 Thereuonema tuberculata | reverse complement strand
TATAAATATTAATATAACTTATATTTAATTTAATATATACATCAGCACTTACCGTATTGTCTGGCGTATAAGACGACCCCCAATTTTTCCAATTAAAATATAGAGTTTGGGATATATAAGTATAAGTTTCAGCACCCGGCGTATAAGACGATCCCCGACTTTTGAAAAGATTTTCCTGGTTTAAAAAGTCGTCTTATACGCCAGACAATACGGTACTATATTTACTAATAGTATATTAAGTTATATTGAGAATTAAAATACATTCAACTGTGTGATATTGCAGTGTAATATTGGGAAGGGGGTTCACGAGATCGTGAAAAAGTATGATCAGGAGTGGGTCAAAATAAGAAAAATTTGCATGACATAGTTTATGGACAGCCCCTTACATTGCAATGTTTCAACTAAAATTTTTGTCTTCACCATATTTCTAATGTTCTTTTTCTAATCTTCTTTTGTTCTAAAGCACATGGTTCAAAGTAGTTTCTAACTATTCTGTAATTAGGGTTCCTTCAGGTTGAAAAGAAAGAAGAAAAAAAAACATGTATTGCAAGGTTGACTAAAATCTAATGGTCGAATGTTATTGCTTTGCAGATAGTTTTCCCATCAATAACCCACTGGCTTTTTTATATCACTATATAGGAATCACCCCACTCTTTCCAATGGTCTAAGTTCCATCTTCGTATCTGGTCTGCCATTTGAGATGTTCATGATATTACGCTTCAAGGTCAAAATAATTTTGGAAAATGTTTTTTTTTTTTTAGCAATCGTAAAGCCACAGCTCAAAAAGTATGAGGTTTATCACAATTTTGTTGACAGATTTGAAATCTCCAGGGAATTTTCCATAAAGAAAATTTTGGGTGGTTTTTTTTTAAGTCATAAAACCTTAAGTAAAAACATAAAACTCATATGGACCTGTCTCTATAAAGTATCAGTTGCGACAACATTTATAGAAAAACATGCTAACTTTGAAGCACTGCTATTCTGGATCCAAGAGACCTAGAAAGCTTAACTTGGAATTTGAACTAAGACCCTTTACCAAGAATAAATGTATCAAGTTACATCAAAATCTGAGACTATTAGTTCTATTTGACAGTTTTTCTGTGTGAATTGGTATGGAATGACCCAGCTCTGCTTCTATTGTATCTTTTCCTACTCTTACTTACTTAAATAGTGATATTTTTGAAATTAGTAAATAAACAAAACCAAGCATCTGTTTGAAAGCTCCTAAAGTCGTCTGAAAAATACAGTTTAATATGTTTTTAAGCAAATTTCTTTAATATTATTTCTATATTAAATAATTTGCAGAATAAAATAACAAAATTAAGTTCATCTGAATGGGGTAGAATTAAGTTAGTTGGATAAATTAATAATTACATTAGAAAAAAATATCTTATATTATAAAAGCGTTATTCTGTCTGTCATAAGACTTTACGTTTTTCCAATTTTGTGACCAAACTATAAGAGATTGGTCATGTAAATGGATAAAATATAAATCTTTTTAAGACAAACAAAATGCTACAAAAATCTTTAGAAAAAAGTTTTTGGTTTCCAAGATGGCGCCTTTTAAAGGGTTAAATTTTGACTTTTTCTCAATTGAAACGAAAAGTATAAAAGTTGGAAGAGAACACTGAGAAAATGTTGGTATTTCAAAGTTCTATCGAACGATGTATCACTTATTCACAAACGCTTCAGCATTTCCAAGATACATGCAAAAAAGTGAATTTTCGGTGTGTGACGCCGACCCGCAATACATCCGAGTTATTCGGAGAAGCCACAACGGGCTGGGAAGTTATATATTCTCCGACGATCGCAAAATTAATTTGCTAAATAAATAAAGTTTGTTTTTTGAATGCTATACATGCAAGGGTTCCGGAGCAAAGCGACGGTACCCGGCTATTATTATTATATATTATAAAAACGTTATTCTATCTGTCATTCTGTAAGAAAAATGTTAAATTACAAATTACTAAAATGTTACTAAAATAGAGAAGCTATTTATAAGAGATGAAAAGATATTAAACAACTGTCCAACTATACTGATTGGCGACGTAAATATAGATATTTTCAAAATGAATAAAAACAATGCATTACATAAATACGTAAAACTTATATGGAATAATGGTTTCAAAAATCGTCTTTACGGAAGAACAAGAAACAACTGTACAATTCATGGAAATACGAAAACAAATATAGATCGTATTTTCATAAATAAACATGACATCAAAACACCAGGAATAATATGTAAAGAACGAATCGGATAAGAGTTGAAAATGAGAAAATAACAGATCCAAATATAATCTATAAAGAACTAATCAATGATGTTAACAAAACAAAATTCATGAAAATCTACATATATAAAAAGAAAAGTCCTGACTCACTCACTCACTGACTCATCAACGACCACCCAAAACCCTTGGACCTAAAAAAGCTGAAATTTTGCACAGAGGTTTCCTTTATGATGTAGACAAGGAATAATGCCGGATTTTTCGAAATTCTTACATGATAGGGAATAATCTGGCAAACTAAAGGTACCCTTCCGCTCATTGCTGCAGAGCAGCGACTGCAGCCCTGGGGCAGCAACCTTGACTGCCCCTCTGTTGTCCCTTCTATTTTCAATACAAACCCTTCCGTTCACTGCTGCTGCACGTGACGTCAGAGCAGCAGAAGGGCTGCAGTCGAAAAGGAAGGAAAAAATGAGCAACCATCTTGGCTGCTGCATGCAGCAAGTGGTCAGAAGAAAGAGTTTATGGATGAAAACAAATGCATTTTTAATATTTCAAAATTAAAAAAAATACATTCAGTTAATGAATATGATATTTCTGTAATAATCTATATATTTATTTTTTTTATTTCAATCGAGTATATTAAATAAAAATAACATTTAATTATTTATGTATTCACATAAAATTGAAGATATGTGAAAAAACAAAGAAAAAACAAACATTTAATTATTTATGTATTCACAAATGAGAAGATATGTTTCCTGATGAAAAAAATTGTTTATAATCAAGTTAAAAAAGGAAATCATTTAACATCTAATGCCCAACTAACTAGCTGTATAAAAATTAAAAACTCACTAAAAGATTTCTCCAAAAATAAAAAGCGCCTAAAAATCAAAACAAATGCATTTCACAGTTACATTTAAAAATAAATGTTAAATGATGTATATTAGAAAATTTAATAAGGTTTTCACATATTGTCACCTTTTTATTTTAATGGATTATATTAAATCAAAATAACATTTTATTTATTTATTTATTTATTTTCAAAAAATCCTTTCGTAATTTACGAATTTTTTGTCCATCTCTTATTATTAAATATTATCTCTTATTAAATTTTAATTGTCTTTCCCCTCCACTCCCTCTTTTTTTAATCACAAATCGCAAGCGGATTATCAACATTCCTCCGGATTTAGCTTTGTTCAACCCTAAAAAGGAATACTATTAGCAAAAAATTGTTCCTAATATAGGGAAAAAAATAATCTTTTGTAAATAGCAAATGTAATATAAATCAAAATGTTGTTCTTTTTTTTTTTTTAATCTTTATACATGGAACTATAAACTTCAATCATCAGATTTCAAATTAAAATAACTTTATAGATACATCGGAAATTATTATTATAAAGTAATATTGGTTTTTAATCATATTCCTAAAATTGCTACGTATTGTCTCTTGTCCAAGTTGACTGACTAGGTCGAAGAAGGGAGAAAATACCCCCAAGCAGAGGGCGGCAGTCAGTCAACGGAAGGGTAGCTGCTGCGCAGCGAATGACATCCCTGCAGCAACACCTCCCCTACCTGCTGCTGCAGCAAGTGAGCGGAAGGGTACCTTAACGATGAAGTGTACGGCGGCAACCCCAGGTGTGTGGCGCCAACCCGTAATACACCTGAGTTAAGTGGAAAGGCCACAACGGGCTGGGAAGTCGTATATTCTCCGATCTCAATATTAATTTGCTAAATAAATATATATTTTTTTTAATGCTATAGATGCAAGGGTTCCGGAGCGAAGCGACGGTACCCGCTAGTATGTACATAAATAACAAAAGCTCAACTGCAGAATATAACAGGTATTCTCTCATTTTATTTGGTTCCGTTTTGTTTCTGTGATATCTAAAATAAACATAATTTTAATAGACAAATATTTACTGTTTTTTTCATCTAAAATAAATTGTAGATAAAATTATAACAGATTTCATATTAAAACTTTACATTTATTAGCTATTTCTTTTCTTCAATATATTTTTGCAATATTTGCTTATGAATTACAATTACCCTCTTAACAAATTTAACACAAATCTTTAACAATCTTTGAAATGAATAAGAAATTGTGAAAATGATAATGCTTATAATAAAATAAAGTGAAGCTGTCCAAACTCAAAGAAAACTTGTTCCAATGCTTTTATCTTACTTTATTTGTTACTTTATTTGTTACTTAATCCAATTGGATTAAAACTGAAGAATTAAATTTACTTTAAAGTTCGTTGGCAACAGATTATGGAAGAATGTAAATCTAACTTTGGCAACTTATTCTTTACTTAAATACCCAAAATACACATAATTAAACTTGGAGTATTAGGTAGATTAAATCGAAGAGATGTATTTGTAAATAATATTCTGATAAAAATTCAAATCACATTTAGAAGATTCCTATTATTTACAATCTAAGTACAGAATTAAGTGAATGGAAAAAAAACTTCTTCAAACTGAAAGTACTTGATATACAGATAAAGAGCAAATTAAATATTCAACATCATGTTTAATTATCGAACAAATCGAATGGAACTAATGTTCTATTGGACTTAGTTTCTTTCTAATAGTTGGAGAATCTTCTACGACAATCTCGTCCGATCGGTTTAGTCCTATTAATTTAATTTCCTTCTATTTATACTTCTTTGTATTTAAAAATCAGATGTCTTCTTCAACCAACTAAAATGTTTACTTCTAATGTTATTGTAACATTTCGATTCTCAAGACCTTATCAACTAGATGATACTTATAATTAAACCTGACTTTTACATCGAACTCGTCTCGTTCGGAAATATAAATCTGCCTATCCATCAAATGAATACTAGCAATAGTTCCTCTTCTACGTCGAACTCGTCTCGTTCGGTTCTTTTTGTAGAAATCCTAAACTAACTCTTAATATCTGGTTTTCTAACATTTCACTGCCTAAACCCTTCTGAACTTTAGCCTGACAAAAGTAGTTAAAGTTTACCTTACTGAAGAACAACCAACAGGAACATCTGAACATCAATCACATACAAATGAAACATCACCCTTATTGATCTGCCATAAAACTAATCGTATCAATGCTTCTTCTTTTGGATTCTTCCTTGCATCCTCGACGAATGCTGAACAACCGTGATTAGTTCACTACGTCAAAAAATGTTACTCATAAAACCATTGATGTATCCTTCAGCAAACCTTTGGACTAATAGCAATTTTGCGTCCACTTCAGATGAAATTTAAAGTCCCAAGATCACAGCATAACTTCACAGGCCCTTACCAAGACACAACAACAGTGTCCACATTCTTAACTGCAATTCATGCTAAGTGCAATAAAAGTATTGTTAGCAGGGCTTACTTTATTGCCAAACACAAGAACGCTACACTGCTAACCAAAATAAACTTATTCTTGAAATCAACTTTAAAAACAAATTTATTAATGGTAGTATTTTACTTCATCTATAGAAATCAATTTTTTTGAGTTTATTTTGGTCTTAGAAGATTTAAGAATCACAAAATGAATCCTTTTCATTGATATCTTATCTACCTATTAGACAACAGAGTTATTTTTAGATCCTCTATTTTTGTTGTGTCTATGGTAGACTGACGATTAGCTCTAATTTCATGGGAGTGTTTGTGGGGAAGGGGAGGCTCAAGAATTCATTGATCTGGTTCCATCTTTTGAATCTGTTTCAGTGAATTAATGATGTTTCAGTTCATTGTCATCTGCACGTATGGGCAGGGACGAGAATAAGAAATTACTCCCAACCATTACTCTAGATGTAATATTGTCAAGATTTGAGTGCAGACCAGGTCTCATCAATGCAAGTGCAATGATCATCTCCTGAAAGGCAGGAGTGGGACTTGGTTGGTGTTTAATGGCGCAAAAGCAGCTGCGGCTAAGCTGCGCCAAGAAAGGTAAAAAGGAAAAGAAAAGAAAACGGAATGAAAACTAACTACCTAGCTAAAAAGGACAAAAACAAGAAAAGAACAGGTAGTGCACAAAGCAAGATGATAGGATATAGGTAGAATATAGATAAAATGATAGGTATATAGAAGAAAAGTAAAAATCTGAGAATTACAATAGAGTGGCAAGACCACATTGATGAATGAAGTGTAAAACTGATGAAATGGGTAAAAGATCATTATCATTTAAAAGCAAGGAAATATGAAAAGGAACGTGAAATTTAAAAAGAGGATAAAAACACTGACGACGATGTTGAGTAAAAGCAGGACAGTCAATTAAAATATGATGGACGGTTAAAACAACGTTGCACGTTGAACACTGGGGAGGTGGACGATTGAGCAGTAAGTAGCTATGTGTGAGTCTTGTATGGTCGATCCTCAGACGCACCAGAAGAACATCCTCCTGGCGAGTTGGAAACAGTCTAGTGGCAGGAGAGGATAATGAAGGAGTGGGACTCCATCACTAAACAATGCAAGACCATTTGAGAGCAGGCCATCTCTCTTGGTACCACCCTAGATGAAACCTCCAGCGCTGGGCTTTTAAAAGTAAGCCTTAATAAGAGGTGACAGGAAGTCCAGCAACAGTGCAGGCAGATATCAGTTGCAGGATGCTATAGATGATGGAGAGTGAAGCTGTCGGAGCAGTTAGGGCTTGCCTCACGACAACCCATTGTCTCTAGCAGTAGTACTGTTGGGTGTCTGGTGAAGTGAATGAGTGCCTTCACACAATCATTGTTTCCAGCAGCTTCCCACAGAAGCAACACTAAGAATCCGATAGCGAGCGATTCTTCTGCATCATCATCCAGCTTATAAAATCCCATGATCTGCAATTGGAGGGCATCCTGGAGATATTACAATGATAAATTAATGTTAAAGCAACAGTTTCACGAAGCAGTGTGTATCTAGTAAAATCCTGAGAGCCTTTAAATGGACCAAAAGATAGACACTTCCATTGGATCATATTGGTGATGGTAGTATTTCTTCAGAACTAAAGTTTAATCTTTTGCATATCTAATGAAAAGGTATACAAAGTTTGATTTAAATTGGACGTTTCTTGCATAGTGCTTCGACATAAAAAATTGAAGAATAAGATTAGAGGTGAGAAATAAAGAATTGTAGACAGCAACAAAATATCAGGTTAACTTTGTAGAAGTAAAATGTCACATAAGGGATGAACAGTACATGAGGAAATAAAGAGGAAGAGGATAAACAAAAATTTACAGAGTTGAAAATTTTCAGATATAATGAAAAGAAATACATAACTGAATTGATGCGGTTATCAAATCCCTATGGAAAACACTTTATTAGTAAAACCAAACCAAACAAAACATTCTACAAATTATACAAGCATACATTATAGAACAAAAAGAAACCATAAAGGACAACAGCAAGCCTTCATAGGGACATGGCCTAATAGTGAAAGTGATCCATTTCAGGTCAAAAATAGATTAAGAGGGTGGTAATAAGGAATAATATCTATGGGCCCACCTCTCCCGCTCTTACCATTTCGTAGATATTGCCCATGTCAGTTACAACTTTGATTGCAAATGATTGTTGGAAACATTGATTGGTCCTGTTGGAAATATTGGTCTTTGAATTGAAGAGTTCATCATCTGCAAAACCGTTTTAGGTCAACATGGAAGGGCCTTACACACATCTTGGTTGACATTCACATGAGCACCATCCTCCTCGTTAGGTCCTGTGATTATGTGACCAGACATGGCACACCAAACAGTGATTTAGTTGTCATATAGTGGCTTCTCCTGCACAATATCCAAATGTTTGAATCCAATGTAATGATTCATTTGTTTATTTATCTGACAACAAATATGGGGCTCATCTGAAAACCAGACGTTGCACAAAAACTCCGGATTTTCATATTGCCTGGTAAGTACCCGTGTGCATTGCTCCTTGTTGTAAAGATTGAGATTCTGCATCACCTATGTTTTGTAGGAGAATTAATTTAATATTCTTGAGAGGGATCAGGGGGACATGTTCAATTTCATTGACATCCTATTCAGGCTATGCCGTAGAGACTCAAACACCTGTTTTAACATGTGTCTCTGATTTTTCATTAGTGACAATGCTTCTTGGTCTGCCAGATTGTCCTAAAACATTGCATTAAAATGGATCCTATCCTCCTGAATTTTTCAACTACACCAAGAAGGACACTGTCCTCGGTGGATTCTTGTTAAACTGCTGCTTCACAAATAACAGAAAAGGTCCTTTGTTACAACCTCTTACGTATACAACTCTACTATGAATATCTTTTCCTTCGTTGACAGCACCATTTCCTAATTTGCTCTATAACAATAGAACTCCACCATAGCTGGTCCCAAGCCCGGTTGAGAAAGGAGGAGGGGCCTCCCTGTAACTTGAATGGAGCTTATGCTTGTCTCAAGAAGTAGGAAGAATTTAATCTTCTGAAACAGGGAGGGAGCAAAGTCTGGAGGCTTTGAGGTGGCAGCCTCACCACCAGACTAAGGGTCAATCACCTGTACTCCCGACAATTTCTGATTAAAGAAATGTTTGGCTGCCAACAGAACTAGATGGAAGGTCTTCACTGCTGCCCTATGCTCCATTAGGAGCGACAGGAAATAAGTAAATAAGTAAGTCTATAACAATAGAATGTTTAACACGTATACATCTACATACAATCACGTGACACACTGGTATTTCCAAAGTGCTCACGAGGAGGGATAGAATGTTTCAGTTGTTTATAATTTGTTTCCTTAAGACTTATGAATTGATATTTAACTTCATTTGGATTGTATCACTGAAATAGACAATGTCTGCCTATGGGAAGAAAGAAAGACATTCTATGGAAGAACTTCTTCACGGGGGATGGGAAATGTGTTCAGTGCAAGGCTTGTGATGTAGGACTTGGTTAAGGCAATTGCATGTCTGTGAAAAAGTTGTCATCTATGGAAGAATCCTCTATACAAGAATCTATCACACAAGCAAATAAAGACAAAGACATGAAATACTGGCTGTCTTCCTGCAATGGAGTATGAATTTCAAGGTATTTCAGGTCAACATTGTGACTGTCGAACTTCACTGACTGTCATGCAGTATCCATTTCTCATCACATATAATGATGAAATTTGAAATATTGTTTGTTTGCTTGCAGAGAAGAGCAAAACATCCAATCGTGTTTTGTGCTGTTCTGTCAACTCATGTGGGACCCAATTACCCATCTTCTTCACTCAGCAGCCAAATGTTGGGTAATCTGTTGCATAGTGTACTTTTCACGAAGTGGACAATTGTTGGATTCAATCAAGTCCTTAAGCTTCTAGTCCTTGTGGTCTACTACAGGATTATTTGAGAGGCTCATATCGCCCGACAGGACGTTTTCAAATCAGTTTATTGACTGTGTCTTCCTCCAATGCGGTTGCAAACTATCTCTGCTGTTCAGGGTCCCAGTTGAAACTCATAGGAAAATGACACAAAGTTAACTCGCATCTATTTCCATGGACCACACTCCACTTGGTTTGATGCCTCAAACCACATGACCACTGCCTTACATGGAGCAAGTTTCCCACTTTAAATTTGCATATCACAAGGGCCATCTGGAGATGTTTTAATCCCTCAACAATATATACCAATTGTAAGAGGTAACAAAACTGATATTTCATCTGCAACAATCCGATACTTTGTCACCTAGTACAAAATCAAAAATTTCAAGAAGGAAAAAACGACAATTACAAACAATTTTGGTTTCAATATTTAGAATACTAAAAAAAAACAAAAAACTTTAAAACTCAGAGTATGCCGAAATTATTTGCACACAAGAAACAAAAATTACCCATTCCTACAGTGTTTGGGCCTCTGATGGTGAAGTCTATTTGCCAATCTATCCTTCTGTTCGGGAGTTGTTAGGAGAGGACAGACAGGACAAATGCAATAGCACCCTTATGGCTAAAAAGCTAAAGACCAGCAAGAGGAGGAGGACAAATGCAATAGCACCCACATGGCTAAAAAGTCAGAGACCAGCAAGAGAAGGAGGACAAAAAACCAGCAGCAAAGTTACAATATTAATCAAGCCAAATGGAAAACTACCCCATTTCTAGAAAAAATGAACTACAGAACAGACACAGTAAAAACCTATAAATTTATGAATTAATTACAATTATAATACAACATCCAGTAGTAGAAAAGGAACTGGAATTATTAATAAAAAAAGCAGCAGAAAAAATTCAATTTTTTAATTTTTTTTTATTTTTTTACATTACAAAACTTTTTAAACAAAATTCATATAATTGAAAGATATCTCAACAAGAAAACAATTAAAATCAATTAAAACCACTGTTGCCTAAATTAAGACATATTCAATAAAGAACTGAAAATTAAAACAATCTATTAGATTATTAAAAGCCAAAAAACAGCCAGATCCAGGTAAAATATTCCCCGGATTCTTAAAAACTTTGGAGGCCAATCACTTATTAAACTTAGAAATATTTAATAAAGTTTGGAATTCAACTCCATATCTTCATCCAATTAGAACAAAGCAACTCAAAAGACAAGCAAACCTAAAGAATTACATCTTACAGACCCAAGCATTGACATGAAAGAAAACTATAGGAAAAACTCAACTGGTATCATTTAACTGGTATGGGATTCTACAAAACAGCCTCAATTCCTCTTTTTTTTTTATTTGAGCCACTATATTCATATAAGGCGCTGCTGATTTTGCAGTAAGAAACTCTACATGGTCCCGAAGGCAATAATAGTCATTATCACAAACTCTTTAGAAAAAGTTTTCTTACAACGATAGAACCATTCTGATCTCCTTTGGCATCATAGGGACAATGAAAAACTGCCCTTGGCTTGTTAGTCATTTTTAGGACATCAAAGGTTACAAAATGTTTTCATTTATCTGCCAAATATCCTTCCTACAGCTTAAGAGTTGGTTGTGCTTTTGCCAAAGTGTAAGCTTTTGTATCTTTGATTTATATGATGTTTTCCTGATGAATTATGTGTCCTACAGTTGTCTTTGATATTCCTGGGACCTGGGCAATGAATCTTTCACCATTTCCTTGATAATGGGTGCATCAGTTGCTGAGGGCATAACTTATTTTGGTTTCCTATCAAGTCGTCTGATAGGTGACTTAAAATTTCATTGTTTATTCATTGTAATTATGCTGGAATATAAAATTTCTCATAGGATAAAGCAACTATGTATCTTTCGCATCAAATCAAAACCATAGGTGTACTTTCTGACAGCAAATAACATTTATAGCAAAACAATGTTATGTGTGATATGTTATTTACAAGAGCATATGTTACTTACTGAACAAATGTTCTTGTAATCGTGAGACCATAACAAAAGAACAGGCAAGTTTTTAAACCAAACAGCATCATATCAAATAACTCAAGAAATAAAAACTGCATTTAGCAAATAATGAAAGCATTTTAGCAGCAGTTATTGGATCTTAAAGGAGCATAGGATAAAGTAAGATGAGAAACACTGTATCCAAAAGAAAAAAGTTTGAATGGTTTAAATGAAACCAAAGATGGATCTCTACAAAATATAACAATGTAAACAAATTAAAATTGGCCTCCCACAAAAAGCAGGAACTAGAACCATTATTTTTTATATAAATGATCTAAAGGCTGATCTGGTAACAGAATACTTTGGACTAAATCAAAAAGGACAAAATAAAATTAATGAAGCTTTAAGAAAACTATAAAAATGATCAGATGATAAAAATATATAAATAAACAGAAATAAAACATGTTATCAATTCTTTTCTTTGAAAATACAAATGCTACTGATGATATGCTTTAACATGCAGTATTAGTCTTATCCTCAGGTTAATAAGTCTTAATTTAAACTGAAAAACACTCTTCAGAGAACAGGTTTCAAGTAAGGGATATTCCGTTACTTTAGGGGGAACTGAGTATGTGAAGTTTATAGCACTTGGACGCTTCACTTGGGCTTCAATGTGAATCGTCTTTGGGATGACTCTTTTGGCAATAATTGTGAAAGACAAAAGTCAAACAAATTTATACATTAAAAATGGAAACGTAAAAAGTAAAAATTAAAATAATTAAAAAAGTAATTTTTTTTAACTAAATTAGAGTACAATATACAAGTTTCCTTTTTTCAGAGCCCTTTCGTATTTCTTTAGGTGCAGATGTAATTTTCTTTTCGTTTCGCTGACATATATGTATGGTTTTGGTCTTTTGAGGTTGTTTTTTAAGTCAAAAACTACTCCTTATTTCGCTGTTCCTGTGGTCAGTCGGGTTATGCATCTTATTGAGTCTGGTGTTCCTATTGGCATCCCAAACTGAAGATACAATAGGTATCAGTTTATTCCATAATCTTTGCTATGGAATACTTAAATATTTCATTTTGTTCTTTGTGCTGAGTTTCACATTGTTCTTCTTCTGTTCATGGTGGAGCTGTTTGAATGACAATGTGAAGCTTAACAAAAAGTAATGGAATAGCCCTGACTTGAAGCCTGTTCTCTGAAGAGCATTTTTCAGTTTAAATTAAGACTTAGTAACCTGAGGATAAAGTTTGAAACATGAACTTTGAAACTGTTATATGTTTATGTTATTGTTTAGTGCTTCCTGGTTCAATCTGAATTAATATAAATGCTAAGTTTACATCACTGTTAGCAAATGAACCTTTGGAGAAATCTGAAAAATACCTTCTATCTAGTTGTGGGGCTTATAAGGAAATTGAACCTAATTAATAATATATGTAGTAGAAAAAGTGAAATTACGTAGATTCCTTCTGCTTAGACATTGAAGTGGGGAATTTCACAGGAGGATTCTTAATAAATTAATGTTCACTACCATATGGTAATGAAGCAATAATCAAAGCAAAACTTAAATACTTAGGAAAATCACAAAATAATATTTTAAGATTAATAACTGGAGTAGTTAAAAAAACTCCAGTTACTCCATTTCATATAACACAACTATCACAGAAGAAATTAAACAATAAGCACCTGTAATCTTTTTAAAAATAAGATTTTTATCGAAGATAGTGTAGGCTATTATAGTCCCCAAACACAGACGGATTTTATAAAATCAAATTATACTTAATTAAAAGAACTGAAAATTCTCCTAAAAACAAATGGAACCTATCTCCTTCCTTATCAACTCCTGAGATTAATACACATACTTTTGTAATTAGATCTAATTGCAAATTGTAAGAAAAGATCCTACCATAAGACTTACCACAAATAGCAACCATTGAAAACAGATTTCTTCAAAAAGAATGGTTCCACATATATACAAATTATTCTTTCACTAATGAGTCCAAAACATTTATTCCTTCTCTCATTTCACACTAACAGGACAATTCAAATTTTAAAAAACAAATTTATGTGGAATAGAAGCTATCTAATCAAGAAAATTATTAGGTCAATAAGTTGTTCAAGTACTTCCAATCCAAAGAATCACTAGACAGGTCTTAAAAATAAAAAAATATAAGAAAACTCAACAAAATCTTCTTGTAAATTATCCATTAGTAAAAGACCAATCAAAAGTATAATTAAAACAAAAGTTGAAACGAAGACCTCCAATTTATTCATCCAATTATCTCAAAACAAAAGATGGACAAACAGAGAAAACTTGGAAACAGAAAGTGTAAAAACCTCAAGAAGAACCAATTTAGACTTAATATAGGATTGTTGCTCATTTGCACAAATATTTTTACAAAGAATCTAAAACCCAACTTAAGAAGAGTCTGTGAATTTACGACATCCACCCACTACAGTCTGTCAAGAAAATATGGTATGGTGTCTGACATATACAGGGATTTCTATATTAAACAAAATAATAATAGTTTAAATTATGCAAAAATTGATAAAATGCAGTTTAAGAATGATCTTAAAGTTAACATTAGTTGATGGAAGTCTTATCTATTGCTTAGTCTGGTGGCAGAGGAGTTTTGACAGAAATGATCTTTGAAAAAAAAAATAGGACAAAAAAGTATTTACACCATGATGTGTAGATCAGAACCTTAAAATTCTTACAATTTAATGATAATTTTAAAGAATATAACAATAATGCTCACTAGAACCGTCTGGTTTTTTTTTCCAATTAATAAATATGACCGTTTTAAAGCAATACTAAGGAAAACAAAAATCTTCAACAATTTACTATTCCTTATGACATAAGATCCATAACTAAAGATGGTTACGGAGGCCTCTCCCTTTCCCATGAGACATCAACGGCTATTTATCTTGGGAATATTTTGTGTGTTGAGAAGGAATGGCTACATTAGGTTTTTACAATGAAAATAGTAGAGTCAATGTCCTCCACGGCTTCCTATTAAACTGATTGTTGGCTTTTTCTCTACAAAACTTACCTCAAATTCTCATCTAGTTTTTCCAATGTGACCATTTTTCAAATATAGCAGGTCATTTTTTTTTCAGCAGTTATGATAATCAAGATCTTTACTATTAAAATGTCGTATAACCAGAGAGGTTGTTGTTAATAAAATACCAGGTCTTGATATCTAACCTCCTTTACATGTTTACAGATCATTCAAGATGGCGTCTGAGTTGATATCGACCATTTTAAAAGTTCTATAACTAATGTGGGCAGCTACTAAAGTTTGAAATTTATAACAAAGGCCTCTTGCAAAGGATAATGAGTTTTGGAAAAAAATAAATCAAATTTTGATAATGGACAGGTTGGCAACGAGGGCAATCAAAATGGTAGAAAAATTCAACTGTGCTTTACTTGTTGGTTGTATTTAGTTTTTGAAAGCTTTCCTTGCAATTAACTCTCAAATATATTTTTTACATTAATTACTGCATTTTTCAAGTTATTTATGTTTCAGTGTTTTATGTAAAACAGCCCATAAAAAAAAAAAATAAGCCTAATGAAATTTAATCAGATCTAGGTAATAAACTCAATCACTTAAGTAGGAACTTTGGTAGATATTTTAATTATTTTCTCAAGTTATTGGCATTCACAGGATTCATAAACATACATCCTCCACAGAAAAACATGGACATCACTCAAACAAAAAAAAAGACTTAAATTCCCAATAGGGAGTCAATGACAATAATTTCTATTAAAATATTTAGTATGATTAACGTGGATATTTAGTATGATTAACATCCCATTTTATACATGTTTAAAAATGCTAAAATGAATTGATGTTTGAGAAAAAAAAAATATATTTGAATGTCAAAAAATATAATTGCATGATTACTATTGCATTAGAATCAAATGGAAAAAGTGATAGTTTTAATAGTGAATAGTTGATTATTAAATATTTGCTGCTTCTTTTTATTCACTTTAATTGATGTTGAAATATAACAGAACTGGTTCAAATCCAAATGTTTACTTTAGCATCATCCACAAGTAAATAGGCAGCAAGATTAGTAGCGCTTCAGGTCAAAGGCTCTATAACAGACAAGTTAAATGACAAAAATTCACAAACATTTTTACATCCAAATTTAACCTAAATTCCATCATCTTCAAAAACACCTTTATAAAACAAATCATAGCGGGAAAGTTTTTCACAAATTAAAAAAAAAAAAAAAAATCATTTTTGACCCGAGTCCATTGTATCCTCGTCAGCCAAGATGATCTTAACAAGTCATGATCTAAAATAGGGAGAGCTATTTGCAAATGAATAGTACAACAATTCCTCAGTCGCATCATAATGAACTTAGTGCAAACTTCAAATCAGAAATCAAGCAAAAAAAAAAAAAAAAAAAAACCAAATCCAAATTATTCACTTTTAAGGAGCACATTTACAAATAATTTTCCATATCTGTATTAGAATTATGATTTTACAGTTGTAATTTATATATGTTTCTTTGTTTGTCCCGTATACACTCCTAGGCCCTTTGACCTATCTGGACCAAACTTTGGAGAATTACTTTTTAGGACCCTGTGCAAAAGAAAGGCTACCTTAGAAATGGGCCACCCCCCCCTCAGGGGTTGAAAAGGGGCAAAATCCGTGAAATAGCCAAATATGCACCTGGTGGTGACAATCAGAACTAAAGCCATTCATTATATCCCGTTGCGTTCCTACACCATTCATCAGATTGCGATGAAACTTTAAGGAGTTGTTGTGGGCACACCCAAGAAGCTTTCTGAATTAGTAGAACACCAGGCCCTTATATTTAGGGCACCTTCTCAGACCCCCAAGTCTATTGCAAAAACTGAAAAATTCGCTCTATGGTGGGCAGGAACACCACACTTGGGTGGGTGGAAGGCGACACTGCTACCTAAGCGCCCCCCCCCCCCCGATCGGCACCGGGCCCTTTTTCGCCCCCCCCCCCAAGTCTATTGCAAAAATTGAAAAATTCGCTTTCCTATGGGGGGGGGGGGGGCAGCGACACGGACACCATACTTGGGTGGGTGGAAAGCGACACTGCTACCTAAGTGTCCCCACCCCCGACCGGCATTGGGCCCTTACATCTAGGGCCCCTTCCCGGGCCCCCACAATTCTCTTGCAAAAACTGAAAAATTCGCTCCCCTATGGGGGACAGGGACACAACAGTTGGGTGGGTGGAAGGCGACACAAGGACCTAAGTATCCCACCCCCAACCGACACAGGGCCCTCGTATTTACGGCCCTTTTCGGGCCCCCAAGTCTATTGCAAAATCTGAAAAATCCGATCCCTGTGGGGGGCAGGGACACCACACTTGAGTGGAGGAAGGTGACACAAGGGCATAAGTGACTAACCCCCGACCGAAACCGGGCCCTTGTATCCCATCCCCGACCGTCACCGGGTCCTTTCTTTTTTGAGTGACATTGTAATGCATGCTGGGTACAGCTAGTCTATTTATAAAATGTAATATTTGAGATTCCAAAAAATCCAGGATAACTAAATTTAAATGACAAAACTGTTGTGATTTAGGAAAAGATTTAAGTTTCAAAGAAACCTATTTTTCCATTTCACTTGTTACTGTTTTTTCACTAGGAAGTTCAACTGTTTTGGGAGATTTCTTACGAGTGAACAACTGCAATAAGAATGTCTCCATAATCTCTAAGGAGGTTTCAGTGTTCTACTATTTTACCAAACATTACATTCATAATGAACTGTAATAATTCATTTGGAAAGAGTTTTGGATGAAATCAAAATATCTATAGAAATCCATATCAAGTAGAGAAAAGGTCTAAAAAAATACAGCAACAAATAAGAAATGGACGTATTTCAGCCATTATTCCATTATTTAAACTTATAATTTCTTTGAAATCTTTTTCATTGGATTTTACTATAAATCCCAGTTCTTAAAAAAGGTGCAAATTTGCAGTATTTTTTTAAATAAATGTATCAATGTTAGATGCAATGAGAACTCAATCAGCAGCTCGGCCGTCCTAAGGTAAAAGGAAGCAACTAGCAATTTGGAAACTGATTATTTGCTGCCTTTGACCGTAGATATAAGCATATTGTGAGTCAGTTGCTACCTTTGATCATCGAAATAGGGACCAAACTTAACAGCAGATCTCTACCAAATTGCTTTGGAAGATGTGTAGATACTTCCTTAGGTAGAAAATGCAGAAAACGCAAAATCAGAAAATTTGTAGTTACTTCCTTTTATCTTAGGACGGCTGAGCTGTATCTAAGTTAAACACACTGTTTTCTAATCATAATCAGCAAAATCTATTTTTTCCTTTTGTTATTCCTTTTAATCTGATATTTCCTACAGAAATTCTATTTTTTTATTTTTCTCTTAAATTTATATTTCAGTTATTTATATATTTGTTCATCTAATCTACAGAAACCAAATGAAATGTCCAAGATTTTTGCAGTAAACCCATTGTTTTTTTAGGCAAGTTTCTTCTTCTTTTTGCAACTTAAGTGATTTTTATTCCCTTCAATAGGAAAAAAAAATCTCACTGATAAAATTGTCTTTCTATTTATTTGAAAGTTAGTTTTTTTTTTTCTAAATCCATTCTTTTAGCTATCACTAGACGAAAGCTAGTCTCAGCCTTATTATTTTTTTTTTACTTTTACGATATTTAGTAGAAACTGTACTTTGAATTTTGATCTTTTTCTGGGCTAGCAATACGATACTCTCTCATGATGCTGAGCTAGGCTAAGCTAGGATGCTCAGTAGGCTAAGATGTATTAAATACATTTTTGACTTATGATGGGTTTGATGTAACCCCATTGTTAGTCGAAGAGCATCTGTATATTTAAAATTTTCTTCATTCATTTGGCTTCTTTCTTTTTGTTGCAATGTGTAACAAAGTAGTAAATGAATTTCTAAAGCATCAACAAATCTTACCTGATTGGTCATAGCAACAAATATTGCCAAAAGAAACAAGTAGCAACTCTGGGAGTAATTGTGTTGAATTTCTTCAGACATTTGATAATGAAAATTGTAGGCCATTTGAGCGAGTGTAGGAATTGTAAGCATAAAGTTATCACCGTTCGTTTCTACAAAATCATGCCTTGTTATTGAAGTGGGATCGATGTGATGCTCTCGGAAAGGACGAATAAAGTTCTGGAAAAAAAAAAAAAAGACAGCCCATCACAATTTGCTTTTTATTAGTGTAAAATACATTCAACAGTTTTAGAAAGTGTGCATCTTTTTTGTCTCCAGCCATCAATAAAATTCAAATTCCACTAATTCTTTGGTCAAATAATTTACTTCCTTTAGCTAACTTTAAATCTTTTTCAATATACTCCAGATAATAATAAAAATAGTTATGTAATAGACTGGTTAGACAATATTTGAACAAAACAGTTTAGTTAAGTTGCTTTAATTATAAAGTTCAGAATGTATTTTCATAATTTCCCCTGATGACACTCAACAGTGATCAATATATATTTACAATAAAAATCAAGGTAAGACATCACAACAACGAAGATACAAATTAAAAACAAAGATTAAACTTAAAAGCTACAACAATCAAGTTATTTTCAAAGCACAAGAAAATAGAACGAATAAAATAGTGTAAAAATAGAGATTATTTTAAGATGAGAATGAAATAAGATAATAACAATTACCTGAGGTGGTTTTACAAAATCATAAAAATAGCAAAGCTTCTTAGGTGAATGAATTTTAAAACAGATGACCATTAAAACTAAACAGGTAAAATGTGATGAATTGATAAAATTACATTGTACATAGCAGACTCAGAAGGTTATATTAGCAGCAAAAGATACCTGTGCAAGTCTAAGGGGGCATCCATTAATTATGTGAGCTCAAAATGGGAGGGGGCAGGGGTTCGGAAAATCTCCCCAAATCTCATTTAAAGGGATTGGGGGGGGGGATTTTCATTGAAAATCTCACTTCATCTTTTTAATTCAGAGAATATACATATTATAACAGATAACATTTTGTAATATTGTCTATGCCCGGGATTCCCCGATTTGAAACAAGCCCCGCGCAAGTATCAGATTTCATTCGGCAAATTCTCACCAAATCTCATTTAAAGGGAGAGGGGGGGGGGGGTCAATGAAAATCTCGGGCTGATGAGTTGCTGTGTTCCGTGGATGATAGGCTGGAGTGGCTGCACGAGGGGGATGTCGATATATCTAATGACTGTCTTCCTATACTACCGAAAGACAAGGACGTTATGTGTCCAATCATTACAATAGAAGAAGCACATGAATACCCATGGAGTAAGTGAAGAATTAGAGAAGGTGGTGTCACAGTCTATTTTCTTACTTTTACTAAATTTAATTAAATTCGTTATAGTGCACCTTAGACGTAGTATCATTTTTCTCCTCTTCTTTCACAGAAAAAATGTATTTCATAGAAGACATCAGTAATGCTTTAGGTATTTAGTGGTTTGAAGCAAAATACATGAACATATCAAATAAATTTAATTATTTAAAAATTATGGGGGAAATCTCACTTGAGGGGGAGGGTGGGTCCCACCATATCTCACCAAGGGAGAGGGAGGTCCAAATTTTTTTTAAAAAAACACCTCACGCCCCCTCATACAAAGATACTTGTGTGAGTCTAATACAAAGATATGTATCAATAAAACAATTACTACTCAGTCTATATCTTGGAGAGAATCAACTGAACTCTAGGACAGCTCAGGAAAATAGTACTGAAGAAATTTTAAGAGATGTAATATGGTTTACCATCTTGCCTAAGAAACAAATTCTTAATAAATGTTATCGCTTTTGCTAAGACTATTTTGAATTGCATAAGAAAAGTTAGATTTAAAACATTACTGTGCTATTGATTTATAATTCATCAGTTTAAACATTGCCAGGAAATAATTTTATTGAATGATTTGATATGGCTTCATAATCTCTTGTTCGACTGTTTTGCTGTGCAGGCAAACATTTGCTATAAATTCTCAATCAAAACAAGTTGTATTAAATTTTATTGTAAACTTTGCAAAGATAGATTGTGACAAGTGCTACTGACAAGTGCTTTAATCAATAGTTTTCAGAAGAAAATAAAACTTAAATATTTAATTGTATTCTGATTAAACCTTGAAGTGGAAACTGAAATTAAATTTATTAGTTAACTTTGGTGTATTTGTTCTTTGATGCAAGGATGACCTCTTTAAGCATTTGATCACTAACAGAAACAATACTGCCTTCATGAGTCGACATCAACTGTAGATAAAGCAAGAGAATCTACATTGGCAGGAATTCCAACATGACTAAGTATCCAACAGAAGTATTATGTCATGTTAGAAGCAATATAATAATAACTCAAATAAAGAGATTGAGGCAGATAAAATTGGATGATTTTGAACCAGCCTATATCTTCTCCTGATATAATGTATTGTGCACACAGATGCAGTACATATGCAGTCATTGTTATTATATAATGGTGATATGTCAATTATTGAATAGACTGAATAACATCTGCAAAATTAATGCTGTTCTGGGAAGGTTAGTTCTGTGCCCTTTCCAATGTCAAAATGTGATTGCAAAATAGTGTCACGACAAAGGTTTGGTGGTCATTAAGGGTACCATTAGCCACATAATCTGTTGAAATCATTAACTTGACCCCCTGGCCAAACATATTGCCAAAACAAGAAACCAACAATGGACACCAGTTAGCCAACAGCCTGCTACCATACGAAAGATCAGAGCGAACAAGAGAACTTATCCATCCAACATTTAATGGCCAATATGTTAGGAACATCACAACAGAACCGCAGGACACGTCATCCGAAACAACCTTGGCATGCACAGGGTCCATAAAGCACATGGTCACAAACTCAAGAATCAGCACATCCAGGAATGCTTCACCAATGCAAGAAAACTGTAGGAACAATACCTTGCACATGACCACTGGCAGTATGTCGTGATTTTGGAATGAAGCATGGGTGAACCTGATAATGCCAACCAACCCAGAGTGATTTGCTATCGGCACATAGCAGAGAAACAATGAGCAGACTTCATGTGGGAATACAAAGAGAAATTCTCCAAAGGCTTCATGATTGTCACAGGATTCTGTGCACGTGGCCATCTCCCACTGGCCAGTGGCTGCTAATGCCAAGGTAAATGCTGAATTCTTCCAAGAGACTGATCGAACCAATCTTAGGAACCCATGTCCCACAGCTTTATGGAAATGACACTCCATTAGTGAACATTCATACTGATAAGACCATTCCTCGGTCCCATACTACGAGGGAAAGATATGCAAGACCAGGATTCATGTCAGTCCATTTACGTGCATGCTCATTAACTTAACTGATGCCTCCCCAATGCACTTCTGTGGCTTTGGGCTTCTCAAATTTGAGATTGCACAAGACACACCTCATGCACTGGCTGACCTACAGAAAGTCTTTTTACATGTGTGGAACACTATCTCCCAGGAATACCTACCCCAAAGCCTCCTGCAATGGAAACTACCCCAAAGCCTCCTGCAATTGTCCATAATCATGGTTGTCACATCGAGTAGCATTGTTGGTGGAGGAAGGGCTTATCACCCTAACAAGAGGTCCCAAATTTTTTCAGTTTTATCTGCCTCAACCCTCTATATAGATAAGACAACAGTCTTTCAGGGAGTGAGTCAAAGTAAATAACAATATTGGATAACTTTGAATTGAGGGCATATGTTAATGCTTAGTCTGTAGATGCACAGTTTAATTAAAATTCTTACCAATGAAAGCTACACCAATGTATGATCCATCTGAGATAGGAAATATGAAAATTCTGATGACGCAATAAGTGACTGGAGTGTGCAGACTAGAAGATTGCAGTAAAAGTGTGTGTCTTGGTGCATGTACAAAATAAAATAAATAAATAAAAAAAAAAATCATAATTCATTCCTTTGAATGTTTTTGGTTTTCATAAACAGTAAAGTTGAAAAGGTTGAAGTCAGATATGAAATACACCACCAAGTTCTAACCCAATGTCCAAAAGGTGGTAGAATAAATGGATGGTTGACAAAAAAGCATCCTTGTCAGCAAGAAATTACACAATGATTAACTATATTCTTTGGAAATGAGGAAATGCCTGCAAAATATTGAAGAGACAAACTGTCAGAGATAATTCATATACTTCAGCAGAGAGGCTTTTCAGGAGAAATTCACCAGGACATAAATGGAAGGCCCTGACGATGAATAGGCAAATACAATGAATCATAATCTAAATGTGAATAAATCATTAAACAAGACAACCACTATCTCAAGACTTTCAACTGCAAGATACACTTTTTTCTTAGTTTCTACAAATGACTTGAAAATTGAATTTTTTATCAAGTATGAGATAGAAAATTGTGCTCTTGTGAACGAGGAAGTTAGTCATAATGTACTAGATTAAGCTGACACCGAGTAAAAATAAAAATACACAGTCTTTGGTAACACATTGGAAACAGTCTAGTCAGTAAGGTGCAATTGTTTTCCAATTACACAAAAGTTAGGAGTGTGAAAGGAAATGTAAGCTGTCATCATACAATGAGCTATCAGCCGTCATTCCATATATCCCGACAGTAAAAAAAAATAAATTAAATCATAGCCCTAGGGAACCACTAATTCTTGAAAGTTAGGTGTTGAAAGAGTTGATCCTAAAAAAATCTGGAATGTGTGTGATTGGTAAGAAAGTTTTCAATAAATATGGGCGATATATCAATGCATGCAAAATTTATGATTTTTTTTTCAAAATTCCATAAGTATTCTCACAATCAAAGGAGAAGGAAACTAAAATGTTCTCTGTCGATAAAAGCAGTCGGAATTGTCCTTCAAAGTACAAGAGGAGCAACAGTGGACTAATATTCACAAAAACCACACTGTATAGTTAGAAAACAGTTTTTCAAAATACTGACAAGTTTTTGATTTAGCCTATGTTCAAGTGATTTATAGAGGCAGCTGGTGAGTATAATTCGACAATGATTAATCAGATCACTGCTGCCGTTCTCAGTTTTGTAAATAGAATATGGGGGTGTCCAGGGGGGAGGGGTCCGGCAAAATCTCACCAAATCTCATGTAAAGGGAGGGTGGGATCAATGAAAATCTCACGTCAACTTTTTAATTCAGAGAATATACATATTACAACAGATTATAACAATTTGTAATATTGTCTATGCCCGGGATCTAAGCCGCAGAAACACAGGTCGGCGCTGCATGCAACCCCATCAGCACTTATGTTCAGGGTTCGACTAACGCATGTGATCACCCCTCCGGCTAAGGAGCTGCTCTACGCAGTGGACAATACACTAGTGGCTGCAAGTGGAGATGTACATACGTCTAATGACTGTCTTCCTATATTATCAAAAAAACTGGACGTAATGTGTCCAATCATTACAATCGAGGAAGCACATGAATGCCCATGGAGTGAGTGAAGAATTAGGGAAGGTTTTGCTTCTCTTCTTTCACAGAAAAAAATGTATTTCATAGAAGACATCAGTAATGTTCTAGGTATTTAGTTGTTTGAAGCAAAATACATGAACATATCAAATAAATTTAATTATTTAAAAATTATAGGGGAAATCTCACGAGAGGGGGATGGGGGTCCCATCACATCTTACCAAATCTCACCAAGGGGTAAGAGGGCCAACATTTTTTAATAAACACCTCGCGTAATTAATGGACATCCTCTAATGATGGCTTCACACCAACAATTTAGGTAAAAAAAACACTCCAACCAAATTTTATTGATAGTAATAACTTCCAAGCAAGTAAAAGAGATAGTTACCCTATCTGGACCATAGACAGTATTCTTGTAAATTTTCAAAGCAAACAATAATTCCTCTAATCGTCTAATCTAAGGCAAATATTTGTTGGAAGAGATGAATCCTAGTGGCATGACTTTAGTTCACTATTTGGTGGCTTGAAAATTTCTTAAGTTGGATGAGCTACAATTATTAGTTAAAAATCCATTAAGTGCTTCAAATTGATTACAAATATTGCTAATTCAATTCTCTTTAAGAATTGTTACCTTGCATTCTGTGTATCTTATTCCATAATATCTTCAATATTAAGAGAAGAAATCTTTCTATGAATAGTTCCTACGAAAGCTAAAACCCCTTTTGAAATATTAGAAAATTTATAGCCGTGAAGGATTAGATTCCAAGTCTTAAAATGCTGCGCTTTTTATGCTACAATCAAAGTAGAGTTGTATCACGGTATTAGGATGGAGTAGAAATAGTGAAGTTGTATCTAGGATGGTTGCATGGCTAATACTACAGATCAAAATCAATGGTTTCAATATGACAGCTATAGGTAAAGTTGGTCCAATCTATTAATTTTAATTGCCATTGAGACAGACGAAAAACAAAGTTTAGGACAATATATTTACAAAAACTCCATGTACCTCATTATAGCATTTAAAATATATTTATTAAAAATACTGCAAATTGCGAATTTTCGAGAAGTTTAAATAGTCTTCTCTTTTTCAAGCATAATAATATGATTGGAATAAATACAACAAAAGCATAAATGGTTAGAAGCTTAAACAAATTCTAAAAACTCGTGAATCAAATAACTTAGTAAATAATAAAAGAAAAGAAAAGAAAACAAGTGAAGCACCTAACCAAAATAAAAGAAAACAAGTGAAGCACCTAACCAAAAGAAAAGAAAACAAGTG
>JAFIDM010000007.1:33982342-34032182 GCA_023159025.1 Thereuonema tuberculata | reverse complement strand
ATTTTGTATTAAACATGTGCGTTGGCTTTAATTTTATTTTCATTTAATAGGCTTAATGTTTGTTTTTTTACTAAAATCTAAGTCTTGTAGCTCGTCTATCCTTGATCTTTTATAGGCCATTTATTTTTTCTATAAAAATAGATAAATTTGGATTTTCTAAGCCCTGAAATTGCCACTTTTCAGAATTTTTCAGTTTTAAGTGAATTTTTGTTTTTAGTGAAGAACCGTTAGTAACATTTTATTATTTTTTTTCCTACATATATTACTAATGTATAAGCACTAATGTAATGTATAAGTGATTCACATTATGTAGTTCAAGCCTAAAGTTGCAAAAAAGAACATTTCCTAAGTCTGAGCTTGAATCAAAACATAAACCACGTCATTTCATCCTGCAAAATTGTATTTTGAAACCCACAAACTCAGATTTCGCATACTTTCACTTGACATACTTTCTTCTTACACCATGGTAGGATGGTGTGAAAATTTTTTCCTCCCTATCTCTAACCAATAATTATATATAACTCAAAACCTCCATGGCATTATAAAGTTTGTTAAAAATTACTAAAATTCCTTTTCCTCTTCTAGACTGCATTGTATATTGTAAACATTTGAAACTCAGTACGTAATAGAATTGTAAGTTTTGAAAATTTATACATGTGTCCACAAAAATAAAAATGACATTGATACATTGAATGCTTCAGATAAAACAGCTTATTGCTCTCAGAAGTAGGTAAGTTCAGAACATTTACTTAACATCTGTGAGCATAACAAAGAATACTTCCTGAATAAATATGAAACATATCAGACAAGCTGTCTAGATCCATTCATGTGTCATATGAAGAAAGTAACAAATCACTTTGTGCTGTGATTGAAAACATTAATAAATTACCTGGAATTGTTACCTGTAGTGACTGAAGACATAAAATTGAAAAAATTATGGAAGCAACTTCTCCTGATAGTGACCAGAACATTTCAAAGTTGGAGATGTCTGTTTCAAAAGAGAAAACTATTGAAAGTCTCAACACATCACTTACAGAGAATCTCCTTTGAAGCTACATGCCATTGCAACACATAGCAGATCTAAATATGGTAAGAGAAAAATAAAATCATCTTGCAGTGCATTAAAAAGTAAAGTGTGCAAAGTTTTAGACCAAGAAATTTCATCATAAAAAGACTCTTAGAATGTTCCTTCTCATCGGCAACAAAAGGTAAAAGATTTTGATTTATTATTGAGTTTGCTGAAAGAAAAAGTAAAAAACACAAGTGCCAGGCGTGAGAAGATACAAATTTTGATTGTAGTCCCTTTGTCTTGGAGCAGAAAAAAATAGCAGAAGAATTCAATGTAAGTGAGGATGCTGTACATCAATTAATAGATAAGAGTATCCTCGCTTTACCAGAACCAAAGAATGGAAAAGTCCTCAGTGAAGAGACAGTTGAACAAGTTAAGAAATTTTGTGAGAATGATGAGTATTCCAGAATCTTGCCTGGAAAAAAAAAAAAAGTTTTTAGCATAGCAAGAAATGTTCATGTTCAGAAAAGATGAATTCTAGAGAACTAAAATGAACTGTATTCAGCCTTAAAATTTGAAAATCAAAACATGAAGATTGGGTTTTCAAAATTTTGCATGCAAAGATCAAAATTGTGTGTAAGGGTCTTCTGGCACTGTGTGTATGCATCAGAATGCTATTTTATTGCTATATTCATGTCAGATAGAAGAGACACATCAAGATTTCATTGTCCAGCTAGTTTGTTTTACAGACAATAGGGACTGCATTCTTCACCACTGCTTCAAACACCCATCAAATGAAAACATGAAAAAATTCCTGGAAGAGAAATTTGAACAACAGGACCCAGATGATTAAGTCAAATATAATCAGTCGGTCTCAACTCATCGAGCTGAAATGATAAAATAAACTAACTTATGATGAATAATGTTTTAATTGACAAACTGGAAAAACTAATACCACACTCTTTTTCATAACAAAGGCACAGTCAAACTTCTTAAAAGAAAAGAAAGAAAACTTGACGGCTGAAACAGCAACTGTTCTTTTAGATTTCAGTGAAAATTTTTCATATGTGGTGCAAGACGAGGCATAGGGCTACCAATGGATAACTGATGCTTGCACCTGCGGTGATATACACAGCTGGGTCTGAACTGAAAGTGAAAAATTTGTGTTTATTGTCTGATTAACTGGACCATGATGTGACTCTTGTATATGAGACACAGAAGATTATAACAGAACAGATCAGGAGGAATTTTCTGAGTGGTAGGGAAATTGAGTACTTCAGTCATGATTGTGCTGGCCAATACAAAAACTGTAAAAAAGTTTTCAACTTGTGCTACCACAAAGACGACTTCACTATTAAACATCAATGGAACTTTTTCGCAACTAGCCATGGGAAATCTCCAAGTGACGGCATCAGAAGCAAATGTCTAGTCTCAAAAGATAGCCTTCAAATCCCTTTAGGTGATCCAGGAGAAGAGGAGAATCTCAACAGATTCTCTCAGAAAGATTCATGAATGCCAAAACAATACCTGGAACAAGAGGGTTTCACAGAATCATATCAGTTCCAGAGTACTCTATAGGGACCATAAGAATAAGTTTTGGATCAAACAAACAACCCTCATTCACAATGTCACAAATAACAAACACATACATTGCATGTGATTATGATGACCACTAGATTTTTTGCACTAGTATTACAGAAAATTGAAGATGAAGTTCCTGCATCCTTTTGGTCTATCCTTCTACTGGCCAATAAGAAAGGAAGATCAGTTCCAGTGAATAACATCATTGTTTGTGTCAGTGTTCTTAGAACAGTTACTGGAAGGGTGTACGACTTCCCACCAAAGGAAGATGAACACATCCAAAAACCAGTTTCAACTCCACTGGCAATTATAGACACTGAAATCAGGTATGATGTGATTTATGAGCATTTGGTTGATAAAATACATAGTAAACTCTAGTTCACATATACCTTTTCTTTCATGTTTGACCATTATAACATTAGCACACAATGATATTGGAATTGGTAGAAATACGCTTTTTTTTTTTGAATCTGCACATTTTTGTGGACATATGGGTAAATTTTCAAAACTACAATTCTATTGAGTTTCACATTTTTAGAATATACAATGCAGTCTAAAAGAGAAGTCTTGGAAAAGGAATTTTACTAATTTTTAGCAAACTTTATAACTATAATGCAATGGAGGTTTTGAGTTATATAACTAACTCAAAATTGGTCAGATAGGAAGGAAACAATTTTCACACCTTCCTACCATGGTGTAAGAAGAAAATATACCAAGTGAAAATATGCGAAATCTGAGATAGTAGGTATCATAAGGCAAGAAAAACAGTGCCGCAGCCGGACTTAAGCTGAATGTGAAAAAAACGAAAATTATGTCAACTGGAACCCTTACGATTGGCAATGAAGAAATTGAGACAGTGAAAGACTTTAGTTTCCTGGGATCACAGATTGACCAAGATGGAAACTGAAATAAGAAGACGGCTACTTCTGGAGAGGAAGGCAATGATGAGCTTGGACAAAGTAATGAAGAGCAAGGATGTCTCATTGACAACCAAGATACGGTCATCAAAGCTATGGTCTTTCCTGTGGATGCGAAAATTGGACAATCAAGAAAAACGATCATCAAAAAATTGATTCCTTTGAACTTTGGTGTTGGCGAAGGCTTTTGTGTGTTCCATGGACTTATAAAAGAACAAATCGGTCAATTTTGGATCAAATCCAACCAGAACTGTCATTAGAATCATGTATGCTACAACTGAGGCTTACATGTTTTGGCCACATTATGAGGAAAGAAGACTCCCTGGAAAAGACTACAATGCTTGGGATGGTTGAGGGAAAAAGAGGAAGACCGAGAACAAGGATACTATTAAGAATGATAAAAATTTTGAGTTCATGATCTAAAGAAGGCCACCAATGACCGTGAAAATTGGAGGAAGTTTGTCCATCGGATTGCCAAAAGTCGGACACGACTGAATGGATGAGACTACAACAAAAGGTATCATAGCCTGGACGAACTGATGTGGAATGACTCAAACATGTTTAATATACTTATTTCAAATTTCCATTACATCAAAAAGAATCTTGAAAGCTGCCGTAACTTAGTTGCATTTCTAAATTTAAGCTATTAGCAGAAATCAATGAAAACCATGGTTGAATGGCAAAGTGAATAAAAATAGAAAGTCTAATGCTTGAGTGAACTGATAACGCAGGGTGTTCCCATTCAGTTAAGATGAAATCAAGTCAATCATCTTTAATAAAAAGCACTGTACAAAGGTGATGGAAATGTTAAGAAAGTGGAATTTTAAGAAAGTAGTCATGGAGTAATTAAACAGTTTTAACATGCAAGTAAAAACTATATATATCGACCATAATGCACCTTTTCAACATATATTAACAATTAAAATTAAAACAATGGTTTCAAAGTTCCAGTTTTTGAACTTTTTCAGCTGGCAAATAACAAAAGTGAATTTAAAACAGTTGGAGACGCAGCTGTCCTCCAAATGAGCACTCAGTTTAGGCCCCTCCCATTAGGGAGGAAGACTCTATTATAGGGAAGAAGGGATCCATTTTTTGCATTGACTTGCACCGTAGGCCATATGAGGTCCCAGTGAGGTTTCAATGATTGTCCAGTCATTTCGCATGAACGAGTTGTGAGAAGATTAATTTCATTATAATCCTATGTTGGTTATAGATACATCGTTATTGTTATAACATTTATTGTCTTTTATTACCAGGGATTCATAAAACTTTTGGAGATAATCATCCTTTATGATGGAAAATATAATAGCTTTTTCGAGGTTGAGATTATGGCCAGCAAATTTACAGTGAGCTGCGGTGGCATATTGAAGGTTTTCTTTTGAAATGCTCTTTCGTGCTTGGACAATCGATTTTTTAGGGGTCTTTTTGATTCTCCAACGTACAGGCATGACTCATCCAACGAATTAAGACATTTAATACATAAGCTTCTCCTTTTTGTAGAAATTTCATTTCTTTGTTGTTAACCGGTTTTTGTTGCCGAGAAAGTTTTTGAAGGTATTTTTAGGTCTACTGGTTAGTCTAATACCATGTGGTGAAACTGGTGAAACAGGGGGGAAACTGGCACTATATGGTGAGCTAATTAGAAGTCGGAAAGAAGTAGGTTTACACACACAGTTCAAAATAGGTTGTCCTTGCACGTTGTCCAAAATCTGCATTCTATGGAATGTAGATTCTACTGTGGACTTCAGCAAATCTCCAGAGATTTGTCTCAAGTGAGGCAGTATTAAGTCCTTCAATGATGTCAAATCATCAACGAGTCGTTGGTAAACCAATGCTTTCAAGTAACCCCACAACCCAAAAGTCACATGGCATGAGATCAGGCAAATGTGCGGGCCACGTCATCAAGAATGCTCAATTTATTATGTGGTAGTTGGTGAAATGCTGACATAGGACTTGTCAATCCTATGTGAGGGGGACGCTCCATCCTGCATGAAAACAGTCCTGTCAGACATCCATGCTGTTAAAATTTTGGAATAACGAAATTTCACAGCATCTGTTGATATCGCATTACATTGATAGAACATGTCACTGGTCCTGTTGGTTGCAGTTCTTCAAAACAGTAAAGACCAATTATGAAGGAGGTGGTAAAGCCAAACCCCATTACGACCTTCAGTGGATGAAACGGCATCTGCTCAATAGCATTAGGATTCTTAGTAGCCCAAATCTGACAGTTGTGTGTGTTGACAGTGTTGCTGAAATAAAAATGCACCTCATCACTCCGTAGAATATTCTAAGACCTTGCATCGTCCACTTCCATCCAAGCTAGGAACAGGTGAGAGAAATGCAGGCATATTTCTGCATTCCCTTGAACCAGTTGTTGGACTTTGCTAATCCTGTATGAGTAAAACTTCAGCACTTTGCGCATGCATTTCCATACATTTGAATATGGCATATCCAGTTGCCTGGATACTGCCTGCGCACTGCTAGATCCGTGTAAAGCATTCACTTTCATTATGGGCATTGCAATAGCCCATTTTCAACTTCATCATTTGGTATTGGTTTGCGTCTGATGTCCTGGTTGCACTTGTAAAGATCCGGTATTTTCAAAATGTGAGATTATGTAGTTTGTTCTCATGGTATTAGTCATGGGACCTTTCCCTTTGTTGTTCAGAGTAATTATAGTGCAATGGACGCATTCCTGTTATTTTGGTAATAAATCTTTAAGAACAATCAAGTAAACACAGCATTGCATATAGTAATGTTCACAGCAGTGTCAAGCGAGTTGAAGTGATCAATGCCACTCATGTTGAGGCATGATGACGTTTGTTGGCTGTCAGTGTATGGCACCAGTTTCCTTCCTGGTGGCGACATTTGGAACTAACAATTTTTTTCTGCGAAATCTTAATTCCATGGTCATACATCAAATTTGGCCTTTTTTGGCCCAACAGTTTGCTTGCCGCACTCCAAACATCTATTTAATTGCGGCCACCCGGTACACTGTTATGTATTTGTTATTTTTTTAAATCTATTTAAATTGATGTTATATTTAAATTATTGATCAGATTCAGACTAATAAATTCTTATAAAAACTTAATTCTTCTGGTTGAGACAGATCTAATTGGTTTATTACTGCTTATTCTCCTTTAAAAAGACACTGCGTTGCCGAACAGAACTCATTCACTGAAGATGCTCCATTAAATTTGGAAGGAAACTAGTTTGATTTTTATTGTAAATATTTTGTCAGATTTTAGACTTGTGTATTAGCTTAATGAACTTTACAAAAAAACTTAAATCATGCATGTTAAATAACTCTTAACAGATCTAATATTTATTTGTTTATTATTTTTTAAATCGTTAATAGTTAACACAATTTTTCAAAAGTTGCCATAAAACATTGATGTTGATGAAAAGTTATTTCTCGGTTAATTTATATTTTAGGATTTAAGTAACAGCTGCCCCAATAAAATTTAAAATGAATAAAAAACAATAAATGTCAAAATAGAAGCAACAAAAGAGAAATAAAAAAGATGTCAAATAGAAAACAAAAAAAAGTTAAAATAAAAAACTATTAAAAAGTACAGTCAGAAAAACTACAACACAATATAAAGACAACCTATCTAATACTGTTTGTATTTTGACTAACAATAAAGTACTCAACGGCAAGGGGATAAAATTAGAAAAAAATTACTGTAATGTGATAAGATGATGACTAGTAAATGGACAAAGCACCAGATCATATCCCTCAAAAACTGAAATGTTTCCTAATTTGTTCTCAGCTTTAATTTTTACCTAGATTACTGCTATGCACTTATATCAAGACTGCTTTTTCTGTTTGTATATGTGGTTAGAAGATTTTTCTTTTGGTCAACAATTATGGTAATCAACGATATAAAACAAAAAATAAACTGTTTTTATTTTTTTAAATAAAATAAGTAAGTGGGTCTCCTAGTGAACCCCAAGACCAAAACTGTCCCAGTTTGTCCTTATACTAAAAACAACAACAACAAAAACACAATTTCATTCATCTCAGTTTTGAAGAATAATTAAAGAAAAATAATCAGAATTTAAGAATAGAAATTATCTGTTCAAGTAATGGAAGGATAAAGATAAGATGTTTTCTACTCGGGACTCAAATGAAGACATTTACAAATTTAGTGATTTGCAGGAAATATTAGTTTCCAGATATGGCTTAGTTTTGGAGATGCAACGTTTTTACAGTTTTATTTATTTATTTTATTTTAGGATTAAAAAAAAGTTGAGCTGACCATTTATAATTTCACCAAATGAAGAGTAGAAGATCTTTAGTGATTTTGTTTCATCATTACTGGAACAGAATAAAAATTTCAACTTTTTACTGGTTGCACAAGACATTCTGCTATTTTTTATACACTTAGGAAAATTAACACATCATGAAGTGTGAGCATAGTAAAGCATCATTAAAACTTCAACAACTTTCCGATCAGCATGCTCTCAAGCAGCTTTATCATCATTCTTAAGTGGGTTTTTTTTTTTGCATATTGAAACAAATACTGAATCAGTGTTATATATATACTAACAACACACAAAAATATTTTAAGTGTGTGTCTTCTGAGTAGAAATGCTTATATATTTGAAATCCCTTACATAAACCGCTGATCGATATTTTTTTTTGTTTACTTCCTGGAGAATTGTTCCAATGTATTTTCTTTCTCAATATTTAAGAATTGTTGTTTATTGCAATTATTCCTTAATCTTTTTGTTTCTAAGTTTTGACACTTCTTCATTTGTGCACATGTTGTCAGCAGACTGTTTCTTAAAAGAGTGAAATTAACTACTTTATTTTTTGAGAGAAACATCAATTTAAAGGACATTTACTTGTTTTGTAGTAACTGAATGTCTTAAAAAGGTTATTTTTAATGGTAACAGAATCAAAATCCCATGGCTAACATTTGATTTGAAGAGTTTAACGGATTTATTTAAACAGTTCATTAACAAAAGGAATTCATTTTATTTCTAATCAAAAATGCATTAAAGAGTAAAAACCAATTTCCTAATTGATCTAATATTTACACGAACAATGTCTATTGGTTTTTTTTTTTTAAATTCTTTTTCCCAATGGATTCCAAGTGCTGGTTTTGGATAAACAATATTCTTTTCAAGTAACTTGAAACATTTTTTTTTTTTTTTTAAGATATCATTTGCTTTTTTTTTCTTTTTAGATAATTTTCTTCAACCATTTGGAATTCTTTGGATCATTGAATTTTCACTTCTCACAGGGATTTTACCAATTGGAGACCAGAGGCATTTGTCATTCTTGGCCTTTATTTGCTTTTTCACTGAAATCCTTACTGTTAGGGCTTTCTCTTCACTGGAAGCACGAGGGCAATGGATGGACAGACAACTAAAACAATGTATTAACATTTGCTTCACTTGTTTTACCAATTCATTTATATTTTCTTCTTTAAAAATTATTTAAAATTGAGCCAATCTCAAGATCCTGATTCCTCAAATATTGTTCATTGTTTTCCACTTTATTTGTTTATTACAAATGTTGTCTTTTTCATCATTTAAAGAAAAAAAAAAGACAGTGTTCTGTGTTGTTTTCTTTCCATTTACTCTTGATATGCTGATGAGTACTGAAAAATCTCGATATCTTTCAATAGCTTGGGTGTCAAGCATTCATTCTGTACGTTAGCCACATTGTTTTGTCATTTATGTTTTCAATAACCTCTGCATTTCTTTCCTTTGGAATTTTCTGCCTTTAATTTGCTTCTGTTTTAGTTCAATTCTTGCTTTTCTCTAAATGTTGGATAAGTGCATTTATCAGGGAGTTCACCAGACAAATGTCTGCCATTGGTTGGATTGTATTCCAAGAATTCTTCTGTCCTATCTCAATTCCTTTTATTAAATATGATTAAAAGCCCTCCCCCCTCTGTTCAAAATATTCTTCCCGAGTGAAAAGGGGTTTTCTTTTCTTTTTCTTTTTTTTTCTTTACAACAGGCGTAAATTAACTTCACTCCTAAAATTACAAAACGATTATTTATTAAATCTATTAATGAACAAACTATTACCTTTCCTATGATGGGAAGATCCACTGAACCCCAGGTATCAGCTCCCCAGTGGACAAATCCACTGCAGAAATCTGCAGTAACAATTCCACACACTGAAAAGAAAACATTTTAAATAAGACAAATAAAGTTAATAATGTTGTGACATTCAGCAATTTCAAGTAAAAACAGTTTTATCAGCAGGAGAACTTTTCAGTTAAATAGAAAATAATCTAATGTTAATAGTCAAGACAGCTTTAAACCAAGGCAAAAGGAAGCAATATATAACACACAATCATATGTTGCCAATTGTTATCATTCCACAATCTACCAAAAATCTAGTTATGCAGCTTGTTTGTGATTGAAGTAGGGAACAAAGTTTGATGTTTTGTTATTTTTGATAGAAAATATCAAAAGTGAATAAACAATTAAGTCAAATTAAAAATGCATAATTTTATTGAAGAAATGAAACATTATAATTGTTTCTAGTTACTGTATTTACTTGTGTACTGGCCAACCCATGATGTAATAAACCTATTCATGTTTTGAAGATATTTTTTAACAAAAAAAAAAATTCTTAACTCAACATTTTTTTCACTTCACAGGATATAATGATAGATTGTCTTGACCTTTAACAGTATGATGTCACTTGATGTGGTGAACAATGTACATTGGACTGTGCCTAGACTTCAGCTGCTGTTGCCGTCAGCTATTATATTGTTATATTGACTATTGATGTTTCATGCTCTACATACAATCACACTTTCTTTCAGTTTAAGTTTGGAAGTGGTTTTAGCAGGAGTTGAAGTCGGTGATCGAGTTTCGTGAATTCTTGCAGTGAAGTCATGGGGGAAAAAGAACCATGAAGTTCAAACTCAAAAGTTGAATCATACACAGAAGAAAATGGCAAAGCAGATGCTCAAAAATATGACATAGACACTTAAACCAAAAAATTTTATTAATTTAATTTTTAGTTATTTTGTTTTCTCTTAAAGTGTAAATAAATTTGTGATTAGAAGGTAAGCACTTCCTTCAAACATGCTGTTTAATCACAAGGTAAGTTCAGCAACCCTGAAAATTTACTAATACTGAATATTGAAGTGACAATTTTTGTAGTTGGTTAACAATGTTTTGTATAATAGCCTCTCCCATATTTTGGAGGGTAAAACCCTGCAAAAAAGATAGGGCTAATAAACAAGTAAATTATTACTATTTCTTTTTTACATTAAATACAAATATTTAACTTTCTAATTAACAAAAGCAATTACCGACAATCAGGAAGCAATAATAAAGAATTTATTAAATGAAAATTACATTCATACAAAAACAATTAAACTCAAGATTAAAAACAGAAATAAATAAACTCCAAATTTATATTACAGGAAAAAATCTACAAAGAAAAAATAAAAATAGATGAAAAAGTGGCTTAAAAGAAGTGAACGTTAATAGAATACAAAAAAAAAATAAAAACAAACAAAAAAAATAAATAAAAATAAAATTGTATAAAATAGTTCTTAAAGTGAATATTTTGCTGAAAAATAGTGCGAATCAAACAAGCTGTGAGAAGAATATTGGAAGAATCTGTTCTCTTGTTAATTATAAAGTGATGGTGGATTGGAGTGAATTACCTTTGTCTACGACGAGCACAGAGATTGGAAGGATGGGTGGATAATGAATGTATTTGTGAGTTAGGGATTTTTTTTTTTTCCTTTTTTAAATAAATACACACATTGGCAAAAAAAAGTTAGATCATCCAGAATGAATGATCTGGGAACAACAAAACCCGATACAATACACAGTCACATGTAGTTGAGTCACTGATTGCATTTGGGCTGCTGCGATCTGCCACCAGGGGCATTAGTATCACTACTGATCATTTGAGTGACCATCATATGACCACTGTGTGCTTTAGAATTAGTGTGGTTGAGAAGTTCAGGTCCTCAGCATACCTCAGCAATGCATTTGATGTAGTTTTAAACAACCAAAGGTGTTTCAGGAAGGTAGTATCGTTGGACTGCAAGAGACATGCTGGTCATTCCATTGCACTGGCCTCCAATTGGACCGTACAACTGTACTATGATGAGAAGAGAGGATTGTGCCATCATCTGATCCAAGGCCAGTCCATGTAGTGGCATTGCCCTCTGCCGATAGTGATTGATGGTTCAGTCATATGTTCAGGAGATTCTAAGGTCAGGAAGAAGGCTACATTGGTTCATTTCGCAATAAGGTAATGCCCACCCACACACAGCATGGGTTTCCCTTGGCCCTTAAGTTCTACAGAGTTGTTGATCCTGTATGGGACCAGCTGGGATGGCAGCTTTTGCAGACAACAGATATAAGCGATCTGGAGAGATAGTAGCTATAGGAGGATCTTCTGCAAGGTAGAATTACATGTCTACAATTCTATACCTTAGGTACACTCATGGACAAAAATTAGCGCACCAAGAAGGAGTCGTCAAAATGAAACGAAAATTTACATACGTAATGACTACTTTGATATAAGTAAATGATAAGAAAATCAAAGAAAAAGGATAATTTATTTCAGAGAAAAAGGCAAAAGAACGGAGGAGTTAATACCCCGTTGGACCCCCTCTAGCGCGAATGCACGATGCGATACGATCGGGCATTGAGTCATACAAGTTCTGTATGATGTCTTGAGACATTTCGTTCCATATTTGCTATAACCATGCCTCTAGTTCGTTCAAACTCGTGGGATGCCCAACTCGTCGTCCCAAATGATCCCAGATATGCTCGATTGGAGACAAATCGGGGGATCGGGCAGGCCAAGGAAGGGTAGTAACAGTGCGGAGACAGTCTTGTGACACCCTTGGCGTATGAGGCCGAGCATTGTCTTGTTGAAAAATGGCTCCTGGGAGCCGTTGCATGAGTGGCAACACGTGGTTGCAGGATTTCATGAACATACCGCTGGGCTGTCATGGTGCCACGGAACAATACTAGGGGTGACCGTGTATTGTAGGCAATGGCACCCCATACCATCACACCAGCTGTGGAAGCGGTGTGTCGCTGTACAGCAAAGGCAGGATTGAAGCGTTCACCACGGGCTCTCCACACACGAACACAATTGTCATCACTGCCGAGATTGAATCTGGATTCGTCGCTAAAGACGACCTGGTTCCATTCCGCTGCAGTCCAGTTTCCTCGTGCGCGGCAAAACTCCAAACGGAGGCGTCGATGGATGGGCGTCAAGGGCAGCACACGTAATGGGCGCCGCGATACCAACTGTCCTTCAGCCAGGCGCCTTCGTATGGTTCGAGAAGACACAGCGGCCCCTAGTGAAGGTGCTACCTGTGCCTGGATGGCGGCCGATGAAGCAGTTGGCTGTACACGTGCATTTCTGACTATGTGGCGGTCTTCTCGACGACTGGTCTGTCGAGGGCGTCCTGAGCCTGGTCTTTGTGTACATGACATCTCTCGGATCCACTGGTCCCAACACCTCATCACAACACAATCAGAGCGGCCTAATTGACGAGCTACTCACCTAGATGACCACCCAGCTTCCATCATCCCGACGATTCTCCCTCTCAAACTGCGACAACTGCATATACTGTCTTCGAACACGGCGTAATGGCATGTCTACCTCAGCTCTTCCTTTGTAAATGATTCAGCACACTCACACAAGCTTTGGTTACCTGCTTTATACTCCACAGAGTACGATGTTCAACACCCTCTACCGGCTATACGTAATGCGCAATCACGCTGCATTTCTAATCATTTGCATATCTCCCCGACATGTACCTTCATTGCAAGTTTCATTACGATCCCGCAATTATTTCTTGATGCGCTAATTTTTTTTGTCCATGAGAGTATATACACTAGAGACGATATGATGCACCACTAAAGCTACTACAGTGGTACCTCGACATACGAATTTAATTCGTTCCGTGACGATCGTCGTATATCAAATCAATATTTCCCATAGATATTAATGGAAATCGAATTAATTTGTTCCAGTGATAGGAATTTACCCCCAAAAAAATAATTAACATGCTTTAAATACCAACCAAATATAGATTTAATATAAAATAAATACAATGTTTATTGTATGCAAGATATAAATGTACTATATTTTTTTACTAAATATACTATTATTTTACTTACACTAAGACTAATCACTATCACTGCCACTCTCACGTCTGGCCCTTTTGACCTCAGTTGCAGTGGGTGTATCGCCACTAAGACGTGGTCTTTTCCAAAGGAAATGATCAAGAGAGATCTGTTTCTGTCTCTTTTTTAGAATGTTTCTAAAATGCGCAAGGCACGTGTCATTGAACAATGCACTGGCTCTCCCTGTAGACAATTTCTCCGGGTGTCTCTTTTCTACAAAATCGGACACTTCTTGCCACTTAGCAAGGATATCACGAATTTCATGTGAAGATAGCACCTCCTCCTTCTCGACCCCCTCCTCACTGCTGAGTTCCTGCATCACCTCTGAGTGAGTCATCTGTTGTAACTTCTTCAGCTCCTCCGTCGTGAGTTCTTCTGCATGCTTCTGCACCAGATCCACAACATCCAGCTGTACTAGCTATTCGTATCTCAAAAATATCTTCGTATTTCAAGGCGTAAATTACATGAAAATTTCCTTCGTATATCAAAAAAATCGTATGTTGGGACATTCGTATCTCAAGGTATTACTGTATTCACTTATAGTGTGTTGCCATTTGCTCTGATATTATCTGTTACTTGCACTCTATGCTGATGCCAAATGTCATTCAACTGATGCTTCTGGGTGCACTCATTTTTTTTAGCAATGAGTGTATATTTTTGAGCTCGTGCCATTTTTAAGTCAGTCCATATGAAGTGATCCAGAAAAAAATTAAATGGTTGCTCGTCTATTTTTAAAAAAAATCTAATTTTTTTTTTGTCCAATAACTGCAACATGTATTGGTAGTTCAAAATGACTATTTTATATTTATTGTTTTATAAAATTTGTTCAGACTGGTGCAGTTTCAGTAATTTTAAGGGTTACAGAAAAGTACATATCTCGGCATCTATTTGTATCAACATGGGGGGGGGGGGGGGAAGCAATTTGAAAAGCCTTTGAACAAGGCTACAATTTTGCTTTTAAGGCATTGGTAAGACTTTACGGTATCGGGTGAAACCGCCTCTTGCTAAAAGGGGCAATCAACTATAAAATAGCACGGTAAAACGCCCCTGTCGGCGCTGAATCCTTACGAAGCTTCCAATTGGTTAGTATTGTATTGTTCAGTCTAGCCAAGGCATTTTCACCTAAACCCGAGATCTGAGAGGGGGAAATTTCAGCAATTTTCAAAAATATTCTCGTATTCTTTCACAAAAGAGAGGTAAACTTTCATGAAGGGAAATAAGTCAACAAGTCACTATTTTAATAAAACGAGTCGCCGACGCACAATTTAAAAGATGATAAAAAACATGAATAAAAACGACTAGTTTCAGTTCATAAAAAAATGATTAGAACCTTTGTCAAGTAATTTGAAGAAAACATGCTTATATAGCAAAAGTGTTGAAAAATTAAATTCACTTAATGACGTGAAGGTTATGTTTGGATAATTTTAAAAAACGGCTCAGATTGGTGCAAAGCAGGGTAAGGTCGACAAACAATGGAGAGAAGGGCAGAACGCTTCCATGAAAGGCAGGTGAATTAAAGAGATGAGAATCCCTCTAAACAATACATATATTGCCTCTAACAAAAAATCTGATTTCCACTGCAATGCACTCTTCCAATAACAACATCTTAAGAACTAAAAGTACAAGAAAAACCTTTACCTGCTGCTGTAAGGAACATACTCCAATTTTCTATCCTGAAATGAACACACAAATGATAAAAGTTGATCATCATTAGAATGATGCAGACGACTATACAGATATACTCTTGTGTTCTTTTTCCTAAAAACAAAAATAAAATCAATCAATTAATAGAATGAATTATGATATTTCAAAATTTACAAAAGAAAAAGAATCCCAAATTATTTTGTGAAATTTAATCATAATGTGAAATATTAAAGTGAACAACTTTATTTTAATAACAAAATGAAATTGCAACAAAAAGAAAATTAACAAACAAACAAAAAAAAACTAAATGAATGATTAAATCTATTGTGGTCTAACTGTGAATGCATACAATGTATTAAAACATTTTGAATAACGTAGATTTTAAAACAGTTCAAACACACAAAATTTTACAATCTACAACCTAAGTAGATTTCTAGGTGAAATAATGCATTATCTTATAAAATCTTTGTAAACAATCCAACTATCTGATTTATCTCAGTCACAAGGATGTGAAAATAAAGATACTATACTGAATGTCATTTTCAAAATTTAAATTTAAGATTCTTCTTTCTTCAAACACAAATACTCCAAAACATAAAATTCTCACCGCAATATTTCAAAAGCCTTACCAACTTTCTTTCTCAAGCTGAATATAAAGTCATTTGAGCATTAGGAAAAAAACAAACAATTCATCCATTACAAATCTGCGCACAACATTAGAATAAAGAGAGCAGTGATTAAAAATACTTTAGACCAATTAACCATTACACAAAAGATAAAGAAAAATGGGGAGAAAAAAAATAGATAATTTTAGAAGAGTCTTAAAGGACAGGGGGTCGGCCCGTCGCTCCCCCGCCTTTAACTCCCGGGAAAGAAACCCGGTACCCATTCTATAGAGGGCTGGGTAGACCCTAGGGCCTGTTTGGAGGAGAAAGCAGCGTGGAAAAATTCCCGTCCTCCGTCGAGGCCGGGAATCGAACCCGCTACCTCCAACCCGCAACCAAGCGCCCTTACCCACTCAGCCACCAAGCCCACACATTTCTTTGGTATTCTAGAAAAAAAGAAAAAAGGAATTACTCTTAAAGATTAATGAATACCCTCACTATTTCATAAACAACATCTTTAAAGATTTCAATAGGGAAAATAAAGAAGAAAAAACAAAAGGGAAAGAAAGAAAAACCGAATATGAAAACAAAAAAGTTCCGAAACTTCTCAATGATATTAAAGTCATTTGATTTGTTCAAGATGTTAATGGTTATATTTTAAGATACTTTTACCCAAACAGCAATTAATCTACATTCCAATTACAAAACGTTTATTAACTTTAGTAAATTCTATTCAAATTTCACATAAAAAATCAAATTCAAGCTGCATAACTTCGGGGAGGAGGAGGGTGGCTTGAGGGGCTAAAGCCCCTATCGAAATCTAAACAAAAGAAAAATCTCTCTCAGAGTTGAAATCCAAAGGAACTAGTTCTCATATCAATGTAAAAATTGTACATTTTTAGTTCCGAGACATTCATTGAGACAGTCCTAATAATCAAAAGGGTTCATTTTTTTCACCTTTTTCTTCCAGAAATAAAATTCTGTTCAATAGGATCTTCCATTTTATTATTGTAGTTCAACTGTTGCTTTTAATTTAAAGGGAAGATGAAATGACATTTTTTTGTTCTAAAGTAATATTTTAAAAATGATTTTACTGCTAATGTAAAGCTTAACTTAAATCCCATTGGAAGAAGCAAAGAAAAAAGGAAGAAAGAATTGGTTGGTTACTTTTTCATGGTTCAATTACATTTCTTTGGTTATACGTTAAAGTTAAAGTTGCGATCAGGCCCAGAGGATCACGCAATGCAACTGGAGGGTAGGCGCTCCAGTGTTCAGAACCTACGGGACAAAGTTGAGGACAGGGGGTCGGCCCGTCGCTCGCCCGCCTTTAACTCCCGGGTTTTTTTTAAAGAAACCCGGTACCCATTCTATAGAGGGCTGGGTAGACCCTAGGGCCTGTTTGGAGGAGAAAGCAGCGTGGAAAAATTCCCGTCCTCCGCCGAGGCCGGGAATCGAACCCGCTACCTCCAACCCGCAACCAAGCGCCCTTACCCACTCAGCCACCAAGCCCACACATTTCTTTGGTATTCAAGAAAAAAAGAAAAAAAGGAATAACTGGATGCTATAATAATAATAATAATATGTTGTATTTAATCTGCATTAAAATAAATAAAGCATTAAAATTATTATAAAAAAAAGTCAGACACTACTTAATATTATTTCTGTTTTTTTCCATCTCTCTCTCTCTCCCAAAGGTGGAACAAAATATCTCTTTCAAGACAACAGCAAGAAAAGATTCCCTTTTAGCCTCCATTAATATTTACTCACAACTGCAAACATTACAGCTTTTCAATGACTGAAAAGAAACGACCTAATAATTTTACTATTTTTGAAAGAGGAGTCAGGGTAGGGGTTGTGATATCTAAAATACAATAAAACCCCGTTATTACGCTCGTCAAGGGACCATGACCTACAAGCGTAATAAGCGGGATAGCGCTATAGACGGGAAATGATTTATGAGATGGGGAAAGATTTGGACACTATTTTACATGATTCTGCAATATATATACTGCAAATATGAGCTTATTTCCTATTAAAAAGATCTTTGATTGTGGTTTGCCGTGTGTATGTGCTACTGTTATGAATTATGACATTTTCAATGTGGTTCAGGTAACTATTAACGTCAATTGATACACCATTAGGAGCAATACTAATATATTTTCGGAGCAGATTTAGTGCACACTTCACTTTTTTACGTTTGCAATAACCCTTCGCTGCATCGGTAATTGCATCCCTGTTTTTCATTATTGTTCGCGACTGGACAAGGGAATTCCTAGAGATTCTGTGAAATCCTTCTGACTTAGTGTAGAATTCTCGTCGTACTTATGGAGAATTTTCAATTTTTCACTTATAGAAAAGGATTTCCGACATTTTGCACTACTGTATCACAGACCCGCACTTCACATGGAGTTCAAAGATTCCCTCCTACCTGGGAAAAAAAAAAGAATCTTTACAGTGTTACATTTCTTTTCGATACAAAATTTCCGATATAAAAAAGCGCTACAAGCGGGATTTGAAGCGTTATAAGGGGGTAAAAGTATACAGAGATACATAAAAAATTCCAGGGACCGTATAAAAGGGGCGTAAAGAACGGGATAGTGCTATAAGCGGGAGCTTTATATCGAGGTTTTACTGTATTAACTGCACACAATTTTTCTTTCATAAAATTTACAAGATCTATCGTCTGCCTAGAAAATAGGTTTCAAAGATTCCACCAAAATAAAAAGTATAAAACCACTTCCACTCTGAAAGAATATTACTACAAATCGAACAACATCAATGAGACACAAAAATTGGATGATCTGTCAATGCGACAAGTATTTTCTCCATTCCTAACAATAATTACGTACTTTTGAACCATCTGATGCCAAACTGCAAGAAATAGTGAAATTCATTCCTAGAATACTTTTTCTTTTCCTGATGGATTTTAGTATTTCTCCATGCATTTGGAATTTATTTAGGATATGAAGAGAAACTTTGTTTCAATCTTGTTCATCAATTTGGCTACTAAATGAAATATTCTCACCTTGTACCTATTTAACAATCAAACCATTCACACTTTTTATTTCCACTGTTTGTATTTCAAGCCAAGACAAGAGGAATCCCAAGACTAATCTATTTTAATTTGAAAATAACAAACTCAGTGGGTAACTGTATCAGAATCAAATGCAAGGTAAAAGAAAGGCATTTTATTCTCATTTCAACTTCAAAGAAAATAAAACTACAACAGGCAAACAGAACAGGTTTATTAAGGATACAACATCTGCAAAAGGTAATGAAACCTTATCCAGTTCTCACACACAGGAATGAATATTGTACTTGTTTAGTTTAGCATCAATTATATTAGACAACACTGCTGAATTGGTGCAGTTCACAATTGGATAAAGACCATGCTCATCTCGAACTTTATGACGACTTTAGAGGGGATGGACCTTGCCTTGAGTTTATTACAAGATCAATCAGTACTTCTTACAGAAGGGCTCTGTCTGATAAAACATTTGTACAGAAGATTAATAATGTCAAATACATCTCTCATTGTCATTTTTTTTTCCCCACTAGACATATGGACACATTTATTTCTATTGATCTGTAAAGCTTTTTCTTTTTCTTTTAATTGACAAATATTTTTGTAGATTTTAAGTGTCCTCCCATCAAACACAATAAATTGAGGTATTATACAAAATTCAAGTATGGGCCTCTCAGGCTTAGCTTTAATAGCCGACGTGTGTGTGTTATATTGAGGAAAGTGTTTTATTCACTCACGAAAATTCACATAAGATGCAACCAGCAATTTCCCCCGTCTTCTCAATGGATTCACCCACTGTCCTACGTTTACCTCTGCTCCCTTTTTTATACCTAGACATGAAGTAAAAGTTTTACTTGACAAAGAAACATTGAGCGTTTCGAAAATATATAATCTTTTATAATTTAATAGTGCATAAACTTTATTTTAAATGTGATGTGTGGTGGCCTGATTATAATATATGCTTTATAAAATAATGTGACAAAATTGATTCTAAAATTTAGTCTTCTGACATTGTAACCAGATTCCTAACTAAAGGAAATTTCAGTTAAAAAGGTTACCACAATTTTCAGCTAAAATATCACATGTTCATTCTCTTCTTGCAAAATGGGGAAAAAGAAATAAGTTAAAGAATAAAAATAAAGAAGTTAAATAAAAAAATAGTTCATATATGACATTATTAAAAGTATGAAGACAATAGATTACGAAACAATAAGTCTGTTATAACCATTGGGATTATGCAACCATTCTGTAACTAAAAATTTATTAAAAACCACTGCATGGTTTACGATTTCCAATAATGAAGATTAATTTACAAGAAATAAATTTTATACCAAAAGTAATTACTATTATTACAAACAATTAATAGATCCATTAGTAGCAATAATGCAGCTTAATAACTATCATTTCAGTTAAACATTTTAGAAAAGCAAAAAAAAACCAACCAAATACTGAAACTAAAGTAACTTTAAGAAGTTATCATACAACTATAGCTTTAAGTGAAAGTTTTTTTATTTTTCCCAAAATAAATAATATACTACAGTCGGACCTCTATTTTGCGAACTTTTCTTTGGAACCAAGAACATTTTGCTAATTTCTTCGTAAAATAACCTCCAAATAGCGAAGTGCATTTTCTATTTAACGAACTTTTTCATGGTATCTATTTTTTTTTTCTCCTTGAAATGTTTTTATTATTAATATTCCCTTAGAGGAAATGAAAGAAATGTGGATACAGCTGAGGGGAAAAGAAGAAATTAACGATCATGTGCTGATTAATGTTTATCTTTCACTTGATTTTGAAGTTGAGACCTCAGAAACACTAACTGAATCGGATATTTTTGGACAGTGTGAAAAATAAAAACAATACAACTATGAATTGCGATGAAGATGAATAAAAATGGAAATGATCATAATGCAGAAATCAAAAAACCTTCGTATGACGAAATGCTAAAATCATTTGAAACAATCCGACGCAGATTACATTTTGAAGAAAATACTGAAGGGGTTTTTAGTGCATTGCAAAGATGCGAAACGTACAATGAGTGAAAACACTTTTTCAAAAAAAAAAAAAAACCTCAGACAAAATTAACAGACTTTATTAGTAAAATTTAAGTACGCATGTCATAATGTATGCTTTATGTCATTAAAATTATTACTTTTTTTAATAATATTTATTGTTTATGTATTTCAAATATGTTTTATGTGGTTTAAAGTAATTTTAAAAGGTGAATCTCTATTTAACGAATTTTCCATGTAACGAACTTTTTTTCGGGATTTAGCGACTTCGTTAAATAGAGGTCCGACTGTATTCAAAAACTTCAATATCTCAGAAGTTGACCTTCAACTTTCACCCAAACATACTGAGGGGAAAAACTATACTTTTTTGAGTCGACTGTATAGAAGTAGCTTCCTTTTCACTTTTTTATAAGAGCAATAATTACAGTTGCTTCCATTAAACAAAATTTACTATACAAGCAAATGACTCTTACTCATGCTTCGAAATGAAACCAAACATGATTCAGTCAACTCCAGATTATTTGTGGAATTGGGTGGCGAGGCAACCGCGGATAAACAAATTCCATGGATAATCCGAAATAGGACGAAATCAACTCAAATGCTCTTAACATGTTTTATTTACATTAAAATAGCAGTACATACACTTACAGTTCTACGTGTATGTACAAGGGGAAGGCTCTACTGTAATTTAGTGTAACCTGCTGGTCAAGCTCAAGGTTGTTCTTTAAATTGTTTGTCTTTAATTGTTTTCACTTACTTTGTTAGCCTTTTTTATTGTTTACCTTATTCTAGATTTACATTTTTTTTTTTTAATTCTGTAATTTATTGTACAGTAAAAAAAATGGAAATAGGAGAGGTCCGCAGGAGTTTACTGTATATTCATTCGTGTTTTTCACTGCATTCGGGTTGTTGAGTGAAAGAACAGGTGTGAATATTTAAAAGCTACAATAATTAACTAAATGTAAAGTAATTAATTAAGCATATTTAGAATAAATGAAAAGTAAATATAAACAAAATAAAATAAAAGAATTGGAATTTATTTTCATCAGATATTTGGCAAACAAAAAAAAAAGGGGGGCTTTTCTCTAAAATTTAGTATTTGATTTTATTTATCATAAAGAGTCAAAAAAAGTTTTAAGTTTATTGTCTTTTACAAATTCAAAATACTAGTTGACCCGTGCGAATAATTTGCAACAAAAAACAACCTTTGAGAAATAATAAACAAATCCAAAAGCTGTTGTGCATATTAGTTAAACACAATGTCAATGGATGGCACCTTCTCCATTTTTATAAAAAGGTTGACCCGTGCAAACAATTCGCATGGTATCTTGATCAGTCACCGAATGGTAATGTGGAAACAAATAAATGAACAGATTGTCAATAGATGGTGCCTTCTACATTTTTATAAAAAGATTTTTAAAACAATTTTTTTTTTAACGAAAACATTAATTTTAAATAATTTGTTTATTTTTCGTCATTATTGGTGAACGTAATCTTCAAAATAATATCTCAATCATTGATGAAAGTATTAAGGGAAATAAAAAAAACACCTTTGAGAAATAATATGAGAAGTTGACAAATTTTTATGTTTTTTATTGCAATAAATCGTTTATTTTTTTTAAAATATAAATATTTTTTTTTTATCTGTTCTTATTAAATAAACGATGAAATATCATTTTAGAGTGCATTTTTATTCAAAAAAGGATATATTTGAAGTTTACGATGCTACAGCATTATTTAAAATGTTGTTTCGCTTTTGAAAGATAAGTCGCTTCTGTTAAAGCATGTCTACGTTTTCATAAAAAGGTTTTGAAAATAAAGTTTTTTAACGAAACCATTAATTTTAAACAATTTGTTTATTTTTCGTCCTTAGAGGTGAACGTAATCTTCAAAATGATGTCTCAATTATTGATTTTGATGAAGTATTAAGGGAGATATGGCATGCAGACACTAAATCACCTTTGAGAAATATATAAGGATTATCCTTTTTTAAATTTAAATATCAAAAAATTATTATTGCTTTATGTTATTTTAAATATATTTGTAAGAAAAACTGATGTATCATGAACAAATTCCTCTAATTCTATAGTGTCTTATTTTGAAATGAATGCAAGAGGGGAGATCGAAAAGTAATTGTGTACATTTTTTTTCATGAAAATTTTAATAATTTCAGAGGTGAAATGAAAGGGAATGCAATTGACTAATTTCTAGATGGCAGAATGCATGTATATTGTTCGTAGTGTACAATCACACCTACTCTAAAATGGCAGGTGTGATAACAATGTTTAGTTAGATTGAGATCTGAAGTGTCATCTGATTTCTTGTGGCAAAGGGAAGAAAACCTGCTGAAATTCATTGTGAAATGTATTCAACATAAATGACTTAATAACATTTACGAATAATGCATCTGGTGTGCAAACTTCCCAAAGAGTCTTCAAAAAGATCAGTCAGGCAGACCATGAACAAATTCCAACATGTGAAAGGAATATTCAAGAGGATGGAAAATCAAAGATGTATTCTAAGGAATGGTTTTTGATATTATCCACAAATCCCTGCGTTACCACAAGCTGGCAGCCAGATGGGTATCAACATCATTGCACATGAAGAACAGAATGGGTTACAGCCTTCAACATTTGCTGCGATACTAATATCAAGGGAACAGCTTCCTTAACCATTTCATTAAAGGAAATGAAACTTGGGCATTTAATTTCTCACCTGAAAGGAAACAAGACAATATGGTTTGGAAACACCACAACTCTTCTTGACCAAAAAAGTTTAAAGCTGTACAGTCTGCCAGAAAGGTTACTGTTGTTTGATAGTCAAGGTGTTTTGCTTATTGATTTTCTCTATAAAGGACAAAGTGTCAAACCTGCAGCTTATTGTGAAATATTGAATAGAGCTGCCATGACCAGAAAACTCCACTCCTGGCAATGGGAAGTTCTCAAATAACCAGCCTACAGTCCTGACTTGGTGCCAAGTGATGACCACATGTTCAACCCAGTGAAGAAGCACCTGGCCGGCACCCCCTTCAAAAAGTGATGAAGATGTACAGAAAGCTGTTCATCAACGGCTTTGTGCCCATTACTCCAGCTTACACAATTTAATTTCATATTGGGTTAAGTGCAAAGGGAATTATGTAGAAAAGTAAGCAATTACGTGCCCTTTCATGTGTATATCTGTAATGATTAAAGTTTTCATGAAAAAAAATTACTCAATTACTTTTCGACTACCCTCATATATTAAAGTATTAATAAGTAATAAGGGTCGATATAGAATTTAAAAGTTTCTCATTTCCTCATTAGTCAAAGAATTCCTCTTCAAAAATTTAATAATTCCATTTTGTCTTCTTTCTTGATCTCTTCTTCTTTTTTTTTAAATTTGTAAGTTTAAAAGGTCCCTCTCACCTTTTTTATTATTTTTTTGCCTAGTGGAAGATTGTCTTAACACGGGTCAGAAGTAACTGTTGACAATCTCTAACAGGTTCTCTTCAAGTAAATATTGTAAGCAAAAGAGGCTCATTTCTATTTATATAATAACTATTACTTTATTTTATTGTGTAAAACAATATTCTACAAAAGATATTAGACTGTTCCATTTCAGCAGGAAAGGTTAGATCATCAATGTTCTTCCTCCTCCAAATGCAGCCCCGTCTTCCGGCTACATTGGAGCCATTTGTTTGATTTGGAAGACGTTCTTATAATGATTGGGAATCCAAACAATGGTGTATTTCCTGAGTTCAGACCAGATCCTTACAGAGGTTTATTGGTTCATGAATGTCTAAGTTGCTAACGTATCCTTCTATTAACTTACATTCCTGGATCTATTAACCGAGGGGCTTCACTTAGTCAAGGTTTTTGAAAAATTTACAAAAATCACAAATCGAGGGAGTCTTAGTCTTAAATGCTCTACAAACAGTGGAAAAGATTAAATGAACAGGAAATCATTAGAATAGAAAAAGGAATCAAAGACATTCCCTTACAATCAACAAACAAAAGAAATCTATTCAACCTTTCTCTTTCTTCTCTGACAACAATTTTTACAAAAAGACAACTCAGAAAACTACCAATGTTAGAAAATCATCCTTATTCAATTTTTGTTTTCCACATTCTTTAGTATTATTATAAAAAAATGATTAATAGTTTAACAAAATTTATTAGCACTGTACAACTAAAATTATGTAAGAAGGTTTACATTAAATGTAACACGAAAAAACAGAAAAACTATGGAAATACACATTTGTTTGCTTTCACTGACGTTAGCCATTCTATTGTACTTTAAACCTTCTTATTAATTTTTCACCGATGCATTATCCTTTTATTAAATGCCCAGTGGACCAAGGTAATTAAGCTATACTCATCACAGCGATTTTCTATTCTTGTTTGCTTTTACAGGGTCTCAATTCTTAGAGTGGTGGAAGGATCCATAGGGTTTGGTGCGTTCTAAGCTTCATCATTGAGGGTAAATCTAGCTGATGAATCCTAATAAGGACGAAACAGCTCTCTCAGATTACCATCGATGATGGATCAAGGCGTCAAAGCAAATGTGAATTTCCATCGTTTTTTTCTGTTTTTCAAGAACTAAAATTAGTTCTCAAAGATATACATTTTATAACTTGTATAATTTATGAAACTGAGAAAATTCAGTTATGAATTAAATAGAGAAAGTAAAATATAAAATTTATTTCAATCATATTCTACTGCAATTTAAAAAAAATGGCAATTTATAGGCTATAATCATTTTGGATAAAGAACCTACATATTCAATCTCTTGTAATCTAGTATTAAGACCCTCTTTCATTGAAATCTCTAAAACTGCTGTTCTTGAAAAAAAAAAAGAAGAACAAGAAAAAAATACTTGGATTTTACGTGAAAGCAAAAAGAGACACAAACATTGATTTTTTTTCTCCCAGTGCCAGACTTTCGGGGAAAAAGTAAAGCAAACATTTTTATTATTATTTTTTATGTAAAAACTAATTGTGACTGAAAACGATGATTCACGGAAAGGCTTATTCATGCTCAAAAAAACCCTTAACAAATAGTTAACTTCCTTTTGTGTAACTTCCAATGATTTCTATTGAACAACTTAATTCACATCTTAAATAATAAAGTAATTTATATGATATAGATTAAACTACATATTATTACAAAGCAGCCGTAAAAAACAAAATAGCATCTAAATATATCCAATATATCTCTTCTTGTAATTCACTTCCTTTTTATTTAGACTCTTTAATTATATTAATTTCCTTCTATAACTACAAATTCTTTTTCAATTATAATAATCCAATATTAACTAACGAATAAAGTCCTAACTATAAATTAAAAATTACAGGGAGCCAATTGAGTTATTTTAATATTTTATCCTCGAATTTTAAATTTAAGAATAATAATCGTTCAATATTTCATAAAACACTAAATAGGTCTTATCAATAAAATTGGATTCCAATTTTCCAAAGATTTCAAATGTTGAATCATTAATCAACCTTTGATTCTTTTTTTTTGCTATAGATTATCAATGTTCTTTTAAAAGGGAACAGGTATCTCTCTCTCTCAATAAAGGTAATGTTGAAAGCAAACGTCAAGATCAGAAACAACAAAATCAAAATTAATGCAAATAATAATAAAAAGCTTTGGAGTCAAATTACTTTACTTTGACGTGAAATAGACATCCCGCTACTTTTCTATTTCCTTTCCTTTTTCTTGTTAATCAAAACCCATTGCATTTGCTCATATTTAAAAGAACCCAGGACCTCAGACTGGAGCTACGAAGGGGTTATCTATCATTAATTGGAATAATCTTCCGTCTGTGCCAAATAAATCCATTGAATAAAAATAACGCATTCTTTCTTTGTCATTCCTTTAGTTGATAATGAAAAAAAAAATCACTTCGCAAATCCAAACAATAATTAAGTCTAAAAACAAAGTTAAAGAAGTGTTTTCGCAGAAATTCATTTCATATAAATCCAATGATAAGAAATAATTTAAAGAAACCTACCAAATTTATTATTGAACAGGTACTCAACGAATAAACCTAAAACTAACAATTTCAAAATACCTTTTTTCTTTTTTATAAAATGGACTTTGATAAAACATTTCAATTCTATTGACGATCTACAAAAAGTCCACAATTGAACATCTTTTATAAAAAATCCCTTCAATGTTCAAATGATTAAAAGAAGCAGTTTATAAAGAAACTCTCGTTTATCATTGTTTTTAAAGAAACAAATGTTTAAATAAAATAACTTCAAAAAAGGTTTATGAAAAGATAAAAAAATATTGTTTCAAATAAGAAACTAAATCTGTCGACATTAAAGAGGGGAGGGGAGGTTTTATTCAGGTGTTTCCTAGTAATGCAACAATAAAACTAACAAAAAGGATTTATAACACAAAATTACTTCATCAACTGTGACTGTTTCTTTCCTTCAATTCTTTTGAATGTGGGTGTAATTATTCCCAAATGACAGTTGACCGGCAAAGACAAACCAAAAGCTGCTGCCATTGCTTTGGGACTTGGCCAAAAATGTCTTACCTCGGCTGTACAAATTGGCTAGTTCCTTTGCTCCCGCGTGATGTGGTCCCCATCTTGGTTTTAATTCTTCTTCAGTTATAACTGTCGAGTTGGAATTCGGATCATCCTCTGGCATAGAATTTTCAAATATCTGTTTTTCAGTTTTAACGGGAGGCAACAGCTGAGAAGCCATCACGAATCAATGGGCGGCTCTTCGTTTCTTGTCACCAGATGGCGTCGGATGTAAAAACCCTAGCGGCCAACGACGGAAACTACTTTCGATTAAAGCAGAACCAACAGTACCCAATTTTTATACAGATTTCTTACGATTAGAATAAAAATCCATGGATGGAATAATATTTAACAGCAGATGACTATTTGATGCCAAAATTAAAAATAAAAAAGCCTTCCTGCTTAATTTTGAAAATAAATAAATAGAAAAGTACATGATGCAGCGTAACTAGGTTGAGACAGGTGGGACGCTTGCCTAAGTAGGTGGATGAGACGGAGCCACCAGAGTCGTCTTTCCATAGATACCTATTTTAAAAACACCAACTTCTCAAGTCAATTTACCGACGACTTCAGAGGGGATGGACCTTGCCTTCAGTTTATTACAAGATCAATCAGTACTTCCTACAGAAGGGCTCTGTCTGATAAAACATTTGTACAGAAGATTAATAATGTCAAATACATCTCTCATTGTCATTCTTTTTTCCCCACTAGACATGGACGCATTGTTCCCATTTATTTCTATTGATCTGTAAAGCTTTTTCTTCTTCTTTTAATTGATAAATATTTTTGTAGATTTTAAGGGTCCTCCCATCAAACACAATAAATTGAGGTATTATACAAAATTCAAGTATGGGCCTCTCAGGCTTAGCTTTAATAGCCAACGTGTGTGTGTTATATTGAGGAAAGTGTTTTATTCACTCACGAAAATTCACATAAGATGCAACCAGCAATTTCACCCCTCTTCTCAATGGATTCACCCACTGTCATATGTTTACCTCTGCTCCCTTTTTTATACCGAGACATGAAGTAAAAGTTTTACTTGACAAAGAAACATTGAGCGTTTCGAAAATAATCATATAATCTTTTATAATTTAATAGTGCATAAACTTTATTTTAAATGTGATGTGTGGTGGCCTGATTATAATATATGCTCTATAAAATAATGTGACAAAATTGATTCTAAAATTTAGTCTTCTGACATTGTAACCAGATTCCCAACTAAAGGAAATTTCAGTTAAAATGGTTACCACAATTTTCAGCTAAAATATCACATGTTCATTCTCTTCTTGCAAAATGGGGTAAAAGAAATAAGTTAAATAAAAAAGTTAAAGAATAAAAATAAAGAAGTTAAATAAAAAATAGTTCATATATAACATTACTAAAAGTATGAAGACAACAGATTATGAAACATAATAAGTCTGTTATAACCATTGGGATTATGCAACCATTTTGTAACTAAAAATTTATTAAAAACCACTGCATGGTTTTACGATTTCCAATAATGAAGATTAATTTACAAGAAATAAATTTTATACCAAAAGTAATTACTATTATTACAAACAATTAATAGATCCATTAGTAGCAATAATGCAGCTTAATAACTATCATTTCAGTTAAACATTTTAGAAAAGCAAAAAAAAAAAACAACCAAATACTGAAACTAAAGTAACTTCAAGAAGTTATCATACAACTATAGCTTTAAGTGAAAGATTTTTTATTTTTCCCAAAATAAATAATATACTACAGTCGGACCTCTATTTTGCGAATTTCTCTATTTTGCGAACTTTTCTTTGGAACCTTGTTGGTGGAACACCAACTTCTCAAGTCAATTTTACCTTTGTTTCTTAAATATCATCGATAAATAAGTTATATGCTTTTACTCTATTGATATAAGCATCTTATCCATTTTAACGATTTTTTTTTCTTTTCAACAATTAAACAGTTTATCAAAATAAATAATTTATTTTTAGATTTGACCCTGCTATATAATACCAATTATACTGTGTTCATTATATCTGAAAAGACACGTGATCAAAGTTAACCAATCATTTCCTTTCTTCACTAGGGTTATTGCTTGGTCTGGAATGTCCTTGTTTGCAAGTTACTTCCTTGCGCTACAATGTTTTCCTTCCTTTCATCGACTTTGGCCATGTATGGACCACGGGCTAGCCCTATCTGACAACGTCAGGGGGAGGCTAGGAAATTCCAGAAGGGGGACGAGATTCACATCCCGTCGAGGATAACCCTGAGATAGTAAGTCCCAGGGGAGAAACGGACGAAACACAGAAGAAGAAAGAAACAGCCATGCCAACGCCGGGATTCGAACCCAGGTTCCGACACATCGGCCACACGGCAGACCGCCGTCTAAACCACTCGGCCATGCCGGAACGGCCTACAATGTTTTATTTTTATTATTTTTGTTGTTTTTTTCAATACCGGTATTAAGAATATTTTTTTTTTCATTTATTTAATTTCGATTTCATAAAAAGTTTGTTTTAGGCATGTGCAATTGTATTTTTGATTAATATTAGTTTTAGATTTTTTAGGTCTAGTTGTTTGTTTGTTTTTGTTTAATGTTTTATTACAAATTTTGTCTGTATTTATCCATAGATCAATAAATGTGGCAGTCCTTTCGGCATCGTTTGATGGTTCTGAAAAGGGCCTTTTTTAAAAAGTAATAAAGAATAACTATGTTTTAATCGTTGTCGTCTGAATCATCGCTTTCCGCTAACGATATCATAAACGGTTCAATGGCTTCTTCAATCTATTCCCAATACAGTTCTTCAATCTTCAGTAAATCCTATTTTATCTGTAATCCTTACCATGACTTCATCTAATGTAGGAAAACTACCTTCGTGATATTTCACCAACAGTGGCACGTACAGTTGACAGATCGAAGTCATCTATTTATATAGCTTCCTAACAACAGGTGCTACCTTTGAATACATACATATTGATATATTTGAGTTATTAGTTATATGTTATACATTTTTAAGAAAAGTAAAAAGACTAAAATTGCCGATTATATATTAATTAATAATTTTAGGATGAAAGTTTTTGAATAAGCAAAGTTGACATAAATAGTTAACTAAGTATACAAGATTGTTGAATTTTTAGAAGTTATACATTAACAAAAATCTGTGATTAATGTTTAAAAACAGTAAATACACATATACAGGGTGTTGCAAAATTCGTGTGTAATATTCAAACCACGTGTAGGGGTATGGCTAAGGATCAATATATTCCTAATGAACCCATGTCCGGAACGCCCCATTAAGGCACTAGGTGGTCCTAAAGTGAGCCTTTCCGAGAGAACATATCCTTCGTCACTTCATAGGGAAATGTTTTGCAGGCGAGCCCACACATTGATTTGGGGGTGCTATTTTTGTTTGTTTCAATTTTATTCGGTGTTATGCAGTAGTTGGGTAATTATTGACAATAAAATAATAACTAACAAGATAGAGAAAAAACAAAAATCGGAATAACTGTTGTAAACTGACGTATGTAGTATAAATAATTACAACTACAGTAGTTGAATTAATTAATTAATTTAATTACATCTCCAGTGGGTGGCCATCACTTTAGGACCAATGGTTTTCTTTTTTTTTTTTGCAATTATTGAATTTGGATATTTTTTTCACGAAAGTCTAATAGCAAAAGTGAATTTCAAAAGCTTATATTTCCATACTTAGTTTATTACTTAATTAAAATAAAATAAAAACACACATTTCTTAAGGAATTTTTTTACAGTAATAAATAATAATAAATAAATATTATTAATAAATAATAATAAAAAACAACACAAACTTTAAGAAAACACACGTGCCAGTAATAACGTCAAAAATCCCTGTAATGGTAGTTTGACTTTGACAGCTGACAGCGGACAATCAGTACTGTCTATTAACAATTTTATGTGAAAACTTTACTAATAACAGGATGTATAATTAAAAATAATAACACATTTAACGATTAATATGCAAAATTTAAATATAAACATTTGCAAAAATATTGTGTGGTCCTAATGTGATGGCCACCCACTGTAGATGTAATTAAATTAACTAATTCATTCAACTACTGTAGTTGTAAATGTTTATACTACGTACGTCAGTTTACAACTGTTATTCCGATTTTTGTTTTTTCTCTATCTTGTTAGTTATTATTTTATTGTCAATAATTACCCAACTACTGCATAACACCGAATAAAATTGAAACAAACAAAAATAGCATTTCCAGATCAATGTGTGGGTTCGCCTGCAAAACATTTCGGATGGTGTAGCAAAGGATATGTTCTCTCGGTAAGGCTCACTTTAGGACCACCTAGCGCCGTAACGGTGACATGGATTCATTAGGAATATATTGTTCCTTAGCCATGCCCCTATACGTAGTTTGAATATTACACATGAATTGTGCAACACCCTGTATACACATACACACACACATATACGAACATACAAACATACATACACACATACACATATATATGTCTTAAAAGTGACAACTTTTAAGACAATATGATAAATAATTTATAAGATTATATAAATATATACATATAATCACATACACAAGTACTATATTACTGTACACGGAAGTACTATATACACATACACAAGTAAATTATGAAGAAGATAAATTGAAATTAAAAATCATAGTTTAATTCTCTTCAAAAGAGATGGATTATATTTAGAAATTTGATTTACCTATTTTAAATATTTATAATAAGCCATTTCTTTACTAATTTTTTTATTTCAGAAATTCTTTTGTCTTTTAAAAGTTTACAATCTGGAATACTATTATAAATTTCTTCTATTAGGTAATGAGCATTTCTTTTCCCATAGCTGTTAAAAATGTGAGGATAGCCTAATTTGATTTGATTTTTATTTCTGCAGTTATTGTCGTTTCGATTTCAGAATAATGTTTTATTATTAAATTATATAGACAGTTTTGTTTTGGCGATAAGATTCCATATTTCAACATTAGTTCTTTTCTAGTTTCTTTATTCTTACTAATTCTTTTAGAAAACACTAATTTTATTATTTTATTTTGTAGTGTGTTTATATTTTTTAATTCAGTATCTGTTGTATTAGCCCAAATATGAGGTGTGTAATTAATTAGTGAGTCGAAGAATGTATGATACTGTAAATCAGTGGTCGGCAACCTTTTGTTGTAAAAGGGCCAAATATGTTATGTGGGGATTACTGCGGGCCGCACTTCGGCCAAATATTTTAACAACCCAAAAAAAAATAAAAAAAAATAAAAAAGGAAAATCTTACTTTGACAACCAAAAAAAAAAAAAGGAAAAATTAAATTTAAAAAAAAAAAAAAAAAAAAAAAAAAATTCCAACACGCCCCGCGGGCCGCACCAAAACGCTTCATGAGCCGCATGCGGCCCGCGGGCCGCGGGTTGCCGACCGCTGCTGTAAATCATCATTTTAATCTTTATGGGTAAACTATCTTTGATCTGGAAGAATATATAACAGAGAACATTAATTTTTTTGTGTAGGTTTTTGATATGATTTGACCATGTCTAAGTTTTATTTAGTGTTAATCCAAGGTATTGAAGTTCGTCCACTTGTTCGATTTCTTTGCATTTTATGAAGTATTCAAGATCTTTTAGCAAACATTTTGATGAATGATAAAAAATTACAGGCTTTTCTTTATGAATTTTCATTTAGGAATAATGAGGAAGTTTTATTTTCGTTAATAGTAAGTTTGTTGTTGTAGGTCCACTTTTGAATGTAAACGAAATTTTCTTGTATTGTTTTCTGTGCTAATTTAATATTATTATTCGCAGTGTATATAAGAATATCATCGGCTTATAAGTGTACTTGGCGGTTTTTTATAGTTCCAAATAAATCATTGATATAAATTCAGGGGCCGAGGCCCCCCCCCCGAAAATATATTCTTTATACGCCACTGTATAAATTATACAGAGTGGTGGATCTAAATTGGATCCTTGTGGAACTCCTTTATTTTTTGCTGTTAAAATTATTAATTTCAACATATATTTTTCTGTTTTCGAAGTACACACAAGCTCGGTTATAACGCGATCTTTCGAATCCACGATCTCGAAGATCGCGATATAACCGAACTTTTATTACTTCGCGACGTCAAATGTCGTATATCGCACCCTATTATCGCCCATACGATTCCAAATCGATTTAAAATGGTCATTTCGCGATTACCTACATCATTCAGCGCTATGTGAGAGAATTTTATATTTATAAATACATCAATCATTACCTTTTCAACACTTTGATGGGTTGTATTAGCCAAAATCGAATTGGCGACGCCATCTTGGTACAGTAGAACCTCATTATAACGGACTAATTGGGGCTGAAGGTTGTCCGTTTTAATGAAAGTCCGGTTTATAACAAATAATTCTATATCGGTGCAATGCATCAGGGTGTACATCAATGAAAGGACAATAGTTAGCTATAAAAAGTACTTAACGACATGACTCAAAGGTTACTGAATAAAAACTGATGAGTGTGTGCGGCAATTTGTGGAATTTCAGACAATAACGAAATTAAATGATCGATAGAATTGAGAAAGCAAACGAAGGAACAAAGCTACAAAGTTGCGAATCCTTCCTTGTAGCGTTGTGCCTTCGTTTGCTTACTCAATTCTTTGAATCATCGGGCACGTTAAAAATTTTTTTTCATTAAATGATCGATGTTTAATCGCTTGCTTGGAAATGTAAAACTCGTCAGATAAACATATGCATCCTTTATTATTATTATATTTTTTAAAAAAAACTGTCCGTTATAAGCGATGTCCGTTATAATGAGGTCCGTTATAATGAGGTTCTACTGTATCTTGTACAAACGACGAGTCACGTGGATCGAAACTAGGTATTCCTACGCCTATAAGATTACCTGGGCCTCTTTGCTGATTGTCCTTGGCAGAAAAATAGATCTCGATATTCATTTGGTTAAACAAAAAAGTCCGCGATTCTGCTATTTTTTTAAAAAATATATTGTATTTGACGCATTTTCATGACATTAGGGTGGGTATAGAGTCTCAATTACTGTAAATAATAAGGAAACAAGGATATTAATTTACACCTTTGATTTGATTTTAGGGGAAAAAACCGTAAATTTTGCAATTTTACAAATATACACCTTTTCCAAAATAGAAGGGGTCCAAGACCAAATCGCGTTATATCCGAATTCGCGATATAAACGACCGCGTTACAACCGAGCTTCAGTGTATTTTCATTTTTTATGAATTTACCTTTCTTTGTGTTTGGTGGTTTACATATGGCTAAAATGTTAATATTTTGTGTTTGATAACATAAACCCATTTTTGATAACGAAACATATTAGGTTTTATTACAAAACTTCATGATAAATAACATGTTTTGTTAAAATTCTTGAATCATTTTTCAAGAGATTTCCTTTCCCCGACGTTTTAGTAATTTGTAATTTAACATTTTGCTTACAGAATGACAGACAGAAATAAAGTTTTTATATTATACATTTTTATAATAATAATAATAATAATAATAATAATATAAATTTTTCCTCACACAGGGTGTCACATACCTACAGAGCAAGAACACTGAAACAGCGCAACCTGCAAACTACCGCCCAATCACTTGCCTCCACACTTTACAAACTCCTCACCTCCTGCCTCGCAGACAAAATCTACGCACACATCGAGACATATAACATTCTTTCCGAACAGCAGAAGGGCTGTCGCAGGAATTCCCAGGGTTGTAAGGAGCAACTCCTTATTGACTCTGTAATCCTGCGCCAGGCACGCGCGAAGAATAGGAGCTTACATATCGCATACATCGATTACAAGAAGGCATTTGATTCTGTCTCTCATTCCTGGCTCCTACACACTCTTCATATCTACAAAATACACCCCAAGATCACGGCCTTCCTAGCTGCCACGATGAAGAGTTGGAACACAACATTACACCTACGCACCTCTAACAGCTCCATCACTACAGATCCCATTCCCATAAGGAGAGGTATTTTCCAGGGAGACTCCTCGAGTCCTCTTTGGTTCTGCCTCGCCTTGAATCCACTGAGCCATATACTAGATAACACAAAACACGGTTATAGGCTTACCACAGGCACTGTGACACCATATAAAATCACGCACTTACTCTACTTGGATGACATTAAACTCTATGCCACAAACAATTCACAACTTACTAATTTACTACAAGCCACCACCGAGTTCACCAAAGACGTTGGGATGGAATTTGAAATTGACAAATGCCGCAAGTTACACATAATACGTGGGAAGACTTCGAATTTGGAGTGTTTTGAACTGGACCATGGTTTGGCCATCCAATCCATGGAACAGGGAGAGACCTACAAGTACCTGGGCTTCCAGCAAGCGCGCGTCATTGACAACGCAAACATCAAAAATGCACTGAAGAACACATACCTTGCTCGAGTTCACAAAATCCTCAAAACACAACTCAACGCCAGAAATAAAATTAAAGCTATCAACACTTTTGCCGTTCCCACACTAACATATTCGTTCGGCATAATTCCATGGACAAACACCGAACTCGAAGCACTACAACGCGCAACACGCACTACATTCACGAAACACAATATGCACCACCCCAAGTCCGCTACGGAAAGGATGACTCTTCCCCGCAAGGAGGGAGGCCGAGGACTCATCAACCTCATCACCCTACACGAAAAACAAGTACATACACTTAGGGAACATTTCCACCAAAGAGCAGAAGACTCCTCACTTCACTCAGCCATTGTCAAGGCTGACACACACCTCACACCCCTGAACCTCGAAAACTCTTCTCCAACACTCACCACCCCTGACACCCACACTCAGCAGCTGCGTGAATCATGGGCTCGTAAGGAACTCCATGGCAGACATCATCACGAACTCAGCCAGCCTCATGTCGACATGGAAGCGTCGAACAGATGGCTGACGAGTGGTGAGCTGTTTGGGGAGACCGAAGGGTTCATGATCGCAATACAGGACCAAGTCATCTCCACACGCAACTACAAGAAACACATTCTACAGGATGCAAACACACATGACGACAAATGCAGGAAATGCCACACTACGCATGAGACGATCGACCACGTAATATCAGGCTGTCCCCTTCTCTCTCAAACAGACTACCTCCACCGACACAATCAGGTAGCGTCGATCGTTCATCAACAACTAGCACACAAACATTCACTTATTAAGAGCACGGTCCCGTACTACAAGTACATACCACAAACTGTATTAGAGTCACCCTCATATAAACTATACTGGGACCGCCCCATTCACACAGACAAAACCATACATCACAACAGACCAGACATCACACTTGTTGATAAGGTCAACAAACAAACCTATCTAATTGATATTGCAGTGCCTATCAGCAAGAACATGCAGAAAACTCACGCAGACAAGATCAGTAAATACACTGATCTAGCACACGAGCTCCAGAAGCAGTGGAAGCAGGACCGAGTACGTGTTGTACCCATCGTTCTGTCTGCCACTGGTCTGGTGCCTCACACATTGCACCACAGTCTCAGCACACTAGGACTTCACAAAATCACATATGCACAACTGCAGAAGGCTGTGGTACTCAACACTACACGCATAATTAGGAAATTTTTGGACACAAGCACACATCCCTAATCATTCTTGCACACATCTTTACACTTGGCAGTATGTGCTTTGGTCCTTGACCCGCCATATTGTTTTTGCTGGGGAAACCCAAGGTTTCATAATAATAATATCACACAGACAAAGCTATACATCACAACAGACCTGACATTACACTTGTTGATAAGGTCAACAAACAGACCTATCTCATTGATATTGCAGTTCCCATCAGCAAGAACATGCAGAAAACTCACGCTGACAAGATAAGTAAATACACAGACCTAGCACATGAGCTCCAGAAGCAGTGGAGGCGGGACCGAGTACGTGTTGTACCCATCATCCTGTCCGCTACTGGTCTGGTGCCTCACACATTGCATCACAGCCTCAGCACACTAGGACTTCATAAAAACACTTATGCACAACTCCAGAAGGCTGTAGGCCTCAACACCATACGCATAGTTCGGAAATTTATGGACACAAGCACACATCCCTAACTATTCTTCCAATTTTTTTTATTTTTTTTTTTTAATACACTTGGCAATATGTGCTTTGGTCCTTGACCCGCCATATTGTCTTAGCTGGGGAATCCCATGGTTTGAAACTTTTTTGATATAATAATAATAGGGTAGCGTCGCTTCGCTCCGGAACCCTTGCATATGTATCATTAAAAAACCAAATTTTATTTATTTAGCAAATGAATATTGAGATCGTCGGATAATATACGACTTCCGTTGTGGTGTATATTACTCTGGATTACTCATATGTATTGCGGATTGGCGCCACGCACCAAAAATTTAAAGCGAAAAATCGCATTTTTGGATGTATCTTGCAAACGCAGAAACGTTTGTGAATGACTGATATATCGTTCGATAGAACTTTTAAATACCAACATTTTCTCAATATAATGTTCTCTTCCAACATTTATACTTTTCGTTTAAATTGAGAAAAAGTTAAAATTCGACCCTTTAAAAGGCGCCATCTTGGAAACCAAAAAATTTTTTCGAAAGATTTTTGTAGCATTTTGTTCTTCTTAAAAAGATCTACATTTTATCCATTTGCATGACCAATCTCTTATAGTTTGGTCACAAAATTGGAAAAACTTAGTCTTATGACAGACAGAATAACGCTTTTAGAGGTCCCATGTTACATTTAACATAGGAACCGCTCTTGCTTTTGTGTTGTCTGTCTGTCACACTGTATGTCACACTCTGTAGCGACCAAACGGTTAGAGATATTAGAATGAAACCTTCACCATTGTGTTCAGCATCGAAAAGTAGGTGACTACGTCCAAAAAATCAGACCTGTAGGACCACTCCCCCCCCCAAATTAACGTTTTCCATAGCAGTGTTAGTAATAATGATAACAATTAACACAGTAATAATAATGATGCTTCATTCTTAACAATACTAACAATTGCCAACAGGACGTCATTGTTAATATTTACAAACGTATTGTTTCATAAATTCTGGAACATATCCAAATGATGCACTAAGCATTGTATTAGCGGTCCTTAGGTTACAGCTTGCCTGTAAAACATAAAGGAACGGTCTTGCATTTATATGCTCTTGCTTTTCATTATTTTGTTTATACAATTGTGCATATTATGGGATCGCTTTGCTTTTGACACTGTCTAAAAGCATTAATTACCTTGTTATAATATAAGATTGTGTTTATACAAGAAAGTTTTGAGTTTTATTGACAGATAATTTTCTATGATTTTATTAATTATTGGCTGAATTGCAATCGGTCTGTATTTGTCCAGGTTTCTGAAGTCTTTGCTTTACTTTTCATATCTTGTCTTATTTTTATTTAGAATAATATCATCATAGATTATATTGGGGTTTTCCATTTTATTCTCGGATAACATAATTCTCAGTTATTTTATCCAATAGATTTTGAAGATTTGAGTTTAATTTGCTATTATTTATCTTCAAAATCTCCAAAATCTATTGGATAAAATAACTGAGAATTATGTTATCTTTCTTTCTGATTTGGTACTTATTAAGGAGAATGAACAAACTGTATGGGAATTTGCGTCATCCTGTATAGTGATAAGATATATTCCTATAGAAAGATCTCCTTACATAGAACATACGTTATTATTACCACTCGTCTCAATTATTAGTCCGTTCGGAGTTATATACGTCTAGATACGACTTTACTCGTTGACATCTTACTTCCCGGCTGTATTAATTAATTACCATTTAATAATTATTTTCAGTAAAAGTAAAAATATTATTTTCATTTATTACATGTAAATAATTATTATTTACTTGAAATAAATGATAATATTAATTATTAATTATGCACAATAATTATTAACAGTGTGATTGATTGAATGGGGATGCAGGGAAGCCAAGCCAAGCAACCCCCGCCTGTATTTGGTTGGTTTCCCTGCACCACAAATCAATGACTCAAACGCCATATGTAGACGTATTAACCCCGAACGGACTAATAATTGAGACAAGTCGTAATAATAAAAAATGTTCTATTGATGGAAATCTTTCCTTACGTATATATCTTATCGCTACACAGGGGTTGGGCAGATCTGCCCATTCTCCTTTGCAATTTCATTTTCTTGATTATGTAATGCATTTTTCCAATCATTGATTTCTAAAGCAATTATATAGTAATCAGCTATCATATCTTTACAAATTATTTCGTAATCCAACACCCAGAACATATGCCTCTTTTCCTCACACAGGGTGTCACTTACCTACAGAGGAAGAACAGTGGAACAGCGCACCCTGCAAACTACCGTCCAATCACTTGCCTCCCCACACTTTACAAATTTCTCTCCTCCCGCCTCGCAGACAAAATTTACACACACATTGAGACACATAATATTCTCTCCGAACAGCAGAAGGGCTGTCGTAGGAATTCCCAGGGATGTAAGGAGCAACTCCTTATTGACTCAGTAATCCTGAGGCAGGCGCGCGCGAAGAATAGGAACTGACACATCGCGTACATCGACTACAAGAAGGTATTTTATTCGGGCCCAATTCCTGGCTCCTACACACTCTTCAACTCTACAAAATACACCCCAAGATCACGGCATTCTTGGATGCCACGATGAAGAGTTGGAACACAACATTACACCTACGCACCTCTAACACCTCCATCACTACAGACCTCATTCCCGTCAGGAGAGTTATTTTCCAGGGAGACTCCTTGAGTCCTCTTTGGTTCTGCCTTGAATCCATTAAGCCACATGCTAGACAACACAAACACGGTTATAGACTTACCTCAGGCACTCTGACACTATACAAAATTACACATGGATGACATTAAACTCTATGCCACAAACAACGCACAATTTGTAATACTAATTTATTACAAGTCACCACACAGTTCACCAAAGACATTGGGATGGAATTTGGAATCGACAAATGCCGCAAGTTACATATAATACCCGGGAAGACTATGAATTTGGATGGTTTTGAACTGGACCATGGGTTGGCCATCCAATCCATGGAAGAGGGAGAGACCTACAAGTACCTGGGCTTCCAGCAAGCGCGCGTCATTGACAAAGCAAACATCAAAAATGCACTCAAGAGCACATACCGTGCTCGCGTTAAATACATCCTCAAAACACAACTCAACGCCAGAAATAAAATTAAAGCCATCAACACTTTTGCCGTCCCCACACTAACATATTCGTTCGGCAAAATTCCATGGACAAACACCGAACTCGAAGCACTACACGCGCAACAAGCACTACATTCACGAAACACAACATGCACCACCCCAAGTCCGCTACTGAAAGGATGACTCTTCCCCGCAAGGAGGGAGGCCGAGGACTCATCAATCTCATCACCCTACATGAAAAACAAGTACACACACTTAGGGAACACTTCAACCAAAGAGCACAACACTCCTCACTCCATTCAGCCATTGTCAAGGCTGACATACACTTCACACCCCTGGACCTCGCAAACCCTTCTCTAATCACCATCCCAGACGTCCACACACAGCAATTGCATGAATCATGGGCTCGTAAGGAACTCCATAGTAGACGTCGCCACGAACTCAGCCAGCCTCATGTCGACATGGAAGCGTCGAACAGATGGCTGACGAGTGGTGAGCTTTTGAGGAGACCGAAGAGTTTATGATCGCGATACAGGACCAAATCATCTCCACACGCAACTACAAGAAACACATTCTACACGAATGTGTAGAATGCAAACACACATGACGACAAGTGCAGGAAATACCACACTACGCATGAGACGATCGACTACATAATATCAGGCTGTCCCCTTCACTCCCAAACAGACTACCTCCATCGACACAATCAGGTAGCGTCGATCGTTCATCAACAACTAGCACACAAACACTCACTTATTAAGAACACAGTCCCTTACTACAGGTACATACCACAAAGCGTACTAGAGTCACCCTCACAGAAGCTGTACTGGGATCGCCCCATTCACACAGACAAAACTATACATCACAATAGACCTGACATCACACTTGTTGATAAGGTCAGCAAACAGACCCATCTCATTGATATTGCTGTGCCTATCAGCAAGAACATGCAGAAAACTCATGCAGACAAGATCAGTAAATATACCGATCTAGCACATGAGCTCCAGAAGCAGTGGAGACAGGACCGAGTACGTGTTGTACCCATCGTTCTGCCTGCCTCACACATTGCACACAGTCTCAGCACACTAGGACTTCACAAAAACACTTATGCACAACTGCAGAAGGCTGTGGTACTCAAGAAAACATGCATAGTTAGGAAATTTATGGACACAACCACACATCCCTAATCATTCTTGTACACGTCTTTACACTTGGCAATATGTGCTTTGGTCCTTGACCCGCCATATTGTTTTTGCTGGGGAAACCCAAGGTTTGAAACATACAAACATAATAATAATAGTAATAATAATAAACACACATGACGACAAATGCAGGAAATGCCACACTACGCATGAGACGATCGACCACGTAATATCAGGCTGTCCCCTTCTCTCTCAAACAGACTACCTCCATCGACACAATCAGGTAGCGTCGATCGTTCATCAACAACTAGCACACAAACATTCACTTATTAAGAGCACGGTCCTGTACTACAAGTACATACCACAAAGCGTATTAGAGTAACCCTCATATAAACTATACTGGGACCGCCCCATTCACACAGACAAAACCATACATCACAACAGACCAGACATCACACTTGTTGATAAGGTCAACAAACAGACCTATCTAATTGATATTGCAGTGCCTATCAGCAAGAACATGCAGAAAACTCACGCAGACAAGATCAGTAAATACACTGATCTAGCACACGAGCTCCAGAAGCAGTGGAGGCAGGATCGAGTACGTGTTGTACCCATCGTCTTGTCCGCCACTGGTCTGGTACCTAACACTTTGCACCACAGTCTCAGCACACTAGGACTTAACAAAAACACTTATGCACAACTGCAGAAGGCTGTGGTACTCAACACTACACGCATAGTTAGGAAATTTATGGACACAAGCACACATCCCTAATCATTCTTGCACACATCTTTACACTTGACAGTATATGCTTTGGTCCTTGACCCGCCATATTGTTTTTGCTGGGGAAACCCAAGGTTTGAAACATACAAATAATAATAATAATATTTATTACGATGAAGGATAGGAGTAATGTCAACAGGCAGGGGTAATAGAAAATCGATTAAGGGGATGTAGCTTGATAGAGGGATTCCGTACCTATATAGAAGTCTTTACACCGGAACTGAGAAAAGCTTTGGAAAATCCACTGGTGTGCACAATAATTGCTAAAGTTGTTCCAAAATAATAATTCATTAAATCCATGTATGTACGCTGGTACAGGTGTATATTCATAAGAGTTAATTGATTCTTTCTATCACTGCTCTTAAATTTGGTTCATTCGCCTGTTGATAGCTACAATGAAACAATAAGCTTGCGAAATATCTATATATTCTATCTATATACATACCGTATGGGATACACAATAGGCCTTTTGAGGCCGCAGTGTTAGGGACTTTTTAGTACCTCCCATTTTATGTTATGTTATGTTATCTATATCCCTAATAATACTTTTATTGGAAATAAAATATGAACCAAATGTTACGAAAATAAAATGCCCTTTATAAAATACTACAAGGAAACAGTCCCTGTGCAGTCAGAGAAAACCCCTTTTCTTTTCTGTTTGTTTTGAATGAAAATGCATTCTTTCACTTTCATCAATGGTATTTCTAAGCCTTCACATAATTCTTGGTCTAATATTCCTGGATTACTAAGTCTCTTTTAATGACAAATGATTGGATGAGTTTTAGTTTTGTCCTATTCAGGATGGCCGAGCAGTGAGGCCGATGTATCAGAACTTGGGTTCGAATCCTGGCTAGTCGGCATGGATGTTACTTTCTCCTTCTGTGTTTCTGCGTGAGCTGCCTCCTACGCCGTATCCTGGGCATTGACAAAAAAAGAAGAAGTTTTGAAAAGTTTCTTTTACCTGAAGCTACTGTAACTGGTAAATATCAAAAGAATTCTTAAACCTATGAAAAGATTAGGAAAGGATGCCGTTCTGTTATTTTCTGCTGTGTATTCTAAATATTTTAATAGATCTGCCATTTCACTGCTCAAAATTCTATACGTAAACAATTCGTTCTAGAGCTTAAGGCCATCATTTTTAGAAAATGTGCTCTCTTATTAATTGGAAGGGAAGGATTAAACAAGATTTCTTAAATCATTTGCAATCATTTCTCGAAATTTACCGAGAAATCTGAAAATTATTAGATTCAGTAAGAAATATTCAAGTGCCTGGACTTCATTTATCAAATGTACTTGGATAAACACTGTCCTTCCGTTTGGATTTTAGATTCATTCATGAAAGCAACGAACTCTCGTCTATTTCTTCCATTCACTTCTGAGGCATTTATTGAATCAGATCTTTCAACTCTTAGGAATTGATTAAATTCGTTAAAAACTTTAAATGATTTATTTATGTTGGATGGAAGACTCGGTAGCATTTTAGAAAAGTATCATCCAGATGACCTTAGAATAGGCAACGTCATTTAACAAGTATTGACTATCCTCTGTTTAAACTTTTAGGACTTCATTTAATTGCAATCTCAAAGGACACTGTTTTTATTCTGTAGCAATTACAGATTTCAATGTTAATCTAGTGACATTATTAGGTACAACTTATAAGTGATCCAGAAAAAAGAAATGTTTACTATTCCTATGTTTACAATGTTAAAGACATTAACTGCTTCAAAGTTACTTCGGCAGCATCATTTACAACTAAAAAGTACAAAATTAAGTGTAGGATTTCTATTGTTAATTTTGCTTTGTAAAGCATTCTGCTTAGCACAAGTCCTATCCACACATATCTTGAATGTTTAATTCTGGTAATAATTCACTTAAGAGATAATTACACAAATCATTTCCTACTCAGCAAAATTCAAGGAATATTTTTCGAATTGTAACATTTCGCTACTGATAATTCTTACTACAAAGGATATTTTTTCAATGTGATCAGCATCTGGCAACAATTACTGAGAAATAGTTAGCTTTCTTTATAAAATCTTGTTTTGATTTTTATGCTACAACAGCTGTTATTTCATTTTGAAAAGCAGGACCTATAGAATGAGGTTTCATATGATATTTAGCAAGTTAGGTTTTTGTTAATTTTACTCACATGTTCTGATATAATTGATTAAAATTTCCCAACATTTCCTTGGCCTTCAACAAGTTTCCTTTGTTCATTATATAATGTATCATTTTCACCCCTTAAAGCTAAGCATTGTCATGCTTATAAGAACCGAAATATTATTTCAATAATGATCCTCCTTTTATTCTCGCTTCAAAATATCTTTATTGTCTTTTTGAGTTTTTGTCCAGGAGTGTTTTTAGTTCCTATAGTTTTCCATTTGCTTCACACTTGTTTCGTTTTGAGATAAATTAGTTGATAAATGTCGCCAATTGGAAAAAATCCCCGACTCTCTTTTAGTTCGTTTTGCTTTAATCCAAACAACAGAAAGAGAACACACTGTTGAATATGGTCAACTTCCACCTTTTTTGCTGTTTGGTAAAAGCCTCATACTCAGGATAAGAAAATGATCTTCCATCACTGTCATTGGGAAAAATTATGTTTTGGGGAATTGCCGTACCTTCCTGAATTACAATTCCTAATAACCTATTATTAACATGAGGTTCAATGTCTGAAGGCACTATTAGTTAATGACAGTCACTAGAACAACTCCGTGTGGTGGCCGGAGTAAGAATAGCCCCAACGTAGTTCATGCGTGTCGTAAAAGGCGACTTAAATGATCACCCAGTGCCTGGGGGTATAGCCGGGCCACCCTGACTCCGGGGTTTTAAATAGGAGTCCTGGTCCTCCAAGTTGGGGGTTGGACGTAGGACTAGCTATTCTACTCTGTAAAACCTTCTTGCTACGAGACCTGACAATATTAATAGCCGGATTGATTTTTGTGGAACTAGACCTAGGAACGATAAACGAAGAAATGATTTTTGGATCGCTACATGGAATGTATTGAGCCTTTTTAGAGCCGGGGCTTTGAAACAACTGCTCGATGAATTGAAGAAGTATAAGATTGGAGTGACAGCTATACAAGAAGTGAGGTGGAAAGCTAATGGGTGTAATATGTTAGACACAAAGGATTTTTGCTTGTTCTATAGTAGTAGTAATGATAGGAATATGTTTGGTACGGGATTTGTGGTCGATAGAAATCTTAAATCTTCTATTATTAACTTTGAGCCTGTTAGCGAGCGTATGTGTTCATTAAGGATGAGAGCTTCTTTGTTTAATATTTCTTTTCTGTGTGTGCATGCACCAACTGGAGATGCAGAGGAGGAAGAAAAGGATGATTTCTATTATCAACTGGATAAGCTCTATGAGTCACAACTCAAGAATGACGTAAAAATCATTCTGGGGGACCTGAATGCCAAAATTGGTAAAGAAATTGTTTTTCGACCCACTATTGGTCCTTTTAGTTTGCATGATGTCTGTAATGATAATGGTATCAGGCTGGTTGATTTTGCTATCGGTAGAAATATGACTATATGTAGTACATCTTTCAACGGAAGGATATTCACAAAGCTACTGGGATTTCTGCGGATGGTATTACTAGGAACCAGATTGATCATGTTTTGATTGATAGGAGACACGGATCTAATGTGTTGGATGTGAAGACATGTAGAGGGGCAGATTGTGATTCGGATCATATGTTGGTGAGAATTAAACTCAGACAAAGGATAAGCAATTCCAGAAAGGTCAGGGGAACAGTACAAAATAGGTACGACATGGGAAGACTGAGAGATGATGTAGTGAAGAAATGTTATAGTATGAAAATTGAAGAATACAGGAACTCTAGTAAGGAAGATGAGAAGCATGGAGTGGAAGATAAATGGAAAAGAATAAAGGATTTTATTTTGAGTGCTGCTGATGATATTATTGGAAAAGAAAAACGAGAATTAAGAAATGGATGGTTTAATGCAGTATGTAGGGCTCTTGTAAAGGAAAGAAATGAGGCAAGGATGAAAATGCTTACAAGAGGAACCCGTTCAGCTTCAAGAGTTTACAAAGAGAAAAGGAAAACTGCAAAGAAGGAGTGTAGGAAAATTAAAAGAATCTATGAAAGGAGTAGGATTGAAGAAATAGAGGAATTTGCAGAAAAGAAAGAAATAAGATCAATGTATACAAGAATTAAGGAGATTAAGAAGGGATTTCAACCACGATCTACGTTTTGTTATGATAAGAATGGTAATCTTATTGTTAACGAAGTGAAAGGTCTCGAGCGTTGGGCGGAATATTTCCGAGATTTATTAATGGAACCAGTTATTGTAGATTCTAGTCAAAATGAGGATGTAATTCTTTGGAATCTGAGACCTGAAGTACTTGTTGAGGAGCCTTTAAGATCGGAGGTTGATAAGGCAATTCTTGAACTTAAGAGTAATAGATCTCCTGGAGTTGACGGTATCCCTGCAGAACTGCTGAAACATGGTGGCATTGTGCTAGTGGATATGATCCATGACTTAATTGGTACGGTGTGGAGGAATGAAGTAATGCCAGAGGAATGGAAAACTGCGATTATTTGCCCTATTCTTAAGAAAGGGACTGTTAAACTATGCAGTAATTATAGAGGTATATCCCTTCTACCATGTATAAGGTTTTTGGCAAGGTTTTGGCTGGCAGGCTAAAGGTTTACACTGAAGAAATTATTGGTGATTATCAATGTGGGTTTAGACCATATCGAAGCACCACTGACCAAATTTTTTATATTAGAAGTGCCCTTGAAAAATGCTATGAATTTAATATTAGCATCCACCAGTTGTTCATCGACTATAAACAGGCTTACGACAGTGTGTATCGTGAGGCTCTATTTAAAATTATGTTAGAATTTGGTATACCACCTAAACTAACTAGACTTACCAAAATGACACTCATGGACAATGTTAGTAGGGTGAAGGTCTGTGGAAAGTTGTCACAGGAATTTCCAGTGATACGGGGTCTAAGACAGGGAGATGTACTCTCTACTTTACTATTTAATGTCGTTCTTGAAAAAGTAGTTAGAAGCATTGAAAGTAATCCTGGTGGAACTATCTACAACCGTACTATGCAGTGTTTGGCATATGCTGATGACCTTAATCTTATCGGTAGAAATGGGAGTGGAATTACTGAATCATTTAAGCAAATTATCAGTGCTTCCAAGGAGGTTGGATTATCCATTAATCATATGAAGACTAAATATATGATTACTGACAGGAGCGATAGGTTTAGTAACGTACAAGATCTGAAAGTGGATGAGTACTCTTTTGAGAAAGTTAACCATTTTACCTATCTTGGATCTTTGATTACGGAATGTAATGAGATACATCTTGACATAAAAAATAGAATTGCTGCCGGTAACAGAAGTTATTTCGCCCTGCTACCCCTTTTGAAGTCATCGGTATTGTCTAGAAGGACCAAATCCAGGATTTATAAAACCATGATCAGACCTGTTGTTTTGTATGGGGCCGAAGCATGGACTTTATCATGTAAGGATATTTTCATTCTTGGTATATGGGAAAGGAAAATTCTGAGGAAGATTTATGGAGCTATTTGTGACCAAGGTTTGTGGCGTATCCGCACTAATAAAGAACTATTGGAATTATTTCAGGAGCCAAGCTTGGTTTCAATTGTTAAAAGTAAAAGGATCCAATGGGTAGGCCATCTCCAAAGGATGAATTTGAACCGTGGAGTTAAGAAACTTTTCATTGGAAACCCTGTGGTAGAAGATTAAAAGGAAGACCACGACTTAGATGGCTTGATGATGTGGAACGCGATTTGAAAAAGCTCCAGGTACGAGGATGGAGGAGAAAGGCGCAAGATAGAAAAGAGTGGGCTCATATTGTTAAGGAGGCCAAGGCCCTACATGGGCTGTAGTGCCATGGAGTTAGTTAGTTAGTCACTAGAACATTAGCATCGATGTTTTATTATCTTCTCCTCTGATGCAGCAGATAATGTTTCTATCAGAGCCGATGTTACTAGTTTCAGTTTGTCCCCATCTTCATCTAATTTCACGTACTTCAAAATTGATCCACGTAATTATTCAGTTCTTTGTCTCTTTCGTTTCCGATAAAAGGAAATAGGATATCGTTTAATATATCGGAAGTGCAGTGGTGCCTCAAAGAATAAATTACATAATGAAAAAACTCACCTATGAAAAAACAAGTGAGAAAATCCATGTGCCACAAAGAGCGGCCTCAATGAATTTTTTTAAAGTATAAGACTTCAAACTGCGCATTTGAAATATTAAAAAATAACAATAGATGAGACCAAATTATTTACAAGTGACATCCTGGAACAGCTGTTTCACGCTCGTTGGCGATCATCAGCCAGGAGAAGTCACTAAATAACAAGGTCTCGCTACTGAGGCTAGTTTGAAACCTTATACTTTAAAAAAATTCATTGAGGCCGCTCTTTGTGGCACATGGATTTTCTCACTTGTTTTTTCATTGTGTATTTTTTCTTTGAGGCACCACTGCGCTTCCGATGTATTGTTCATACTAGCCTCAATAGTGAGACCTTGTTATTTACTGTGACTTCTCCTGGCTGATGATCGCCAACGAGCGTGAAACAGCTGTTCCAGGATATCACTTGTTAGAATATCGTTTAGTTTGTTTTCTTTCTGATATCTCTTGACCTAAAATGTTAAGATGATATAAATAGCTTCAGAGTAAAGATAAACGTACTAAGGGGCCATTAACGATTTTAATAGGAGATGTACTCACAAAATGTTGTTAAAACACCAACCTTTTATAGTAATTCCACTTTTCTAGAACAGAACAATGATAAATCTAGCAGCAGGCAGAAAAATGTAAATGCTTTGATTATTGTAAATACATTAGTAAAAATTAAACAACGAAAATACCAACAACTGCCCAGAAAATATCCGTTTTATGATATCCTCTTAAAAAATTGGGTTCGTCAAATCCCATTGCTACCCCGAAGGATTTGAGTATATGCCCTGGATTTATGTACTTGGTAATGAATTTGTTTTGTATATCACAGGACTTTCTTGTTACCTATCTGATCTAAATAAATAAATAAAATTATTATTATATATCGCGTAATTAAAGAGGAGGAGTTTAATTAATAAAAACCTAACTGCCCAACCTCCACCAAATTTGGTGTGAACAGTATTTAGACACATGGAGGTTTGATTCGAAAGAAAAAAAAATTCAAAATTTCGCCACCAGGCGCTGGAAGCTACATGTATATAGAAATTGGGCGTAATAAATAAATAAAGTTTACAAT
>JAFIDM010000007.1:33965100-33975401 GCA_023159025.1 Thereuonema tuberculata | reverse complement strand
CTTTCTTTTATTTTTGATATGTTTTTAATAAAATACACTTGAGAGCAGAAAAATCGCACAGTTGCATTTTTTTACGTATTTTTGTTATTTTCCTCGCGATTCTCAATTTTTGTTTGAATCAAAATAATGTCAATTCAAAGATCGTTTCATCACCTATCCAATGATACCATTTAAGTGTGTTTTGCATGTTAGCAGAGTGCTTTTTGGCGGAATCTCCTAGCCTACCAGAAAATCTTCGTTTTCTTACAGCCTGGAATGGTGATTAAAACAAAATTCAGTACTAACATTTATAAAAAAAAAATCTTTATTAATCACGGGTATTCCCTCCACTAGCCTTAATTACAGTCCTCATTCGATTCTTCATTGATTTTATCAATGTGTGATAATATGTTGCAGTATGGCTTCCCACTCCTCACGAATTGCAGCTCTTGAAAGACTCGTAGGAGGTACTTTTCTTGCCGAACTCGTCGCTTTAGCTCGTCCCACAAATGCTCAATCGGATTGAGATCGGAGCTACAAGCTGGCCAATCTAAACCGGAATATTCACGTCTTGCAAGTATTGGCTTACAATTGCTGCGGTGTGAGGTCTGGCATTATCTTACATAAAAAGGAATTTTTCACCAATAAACCCCGCACTGCCGCACATGGCATGGCATGCTCCTCCAGTACTTCCTCTATGTAATGTTGGGGAGTCAGTCCTCGTGTTCGAGAGCCGATACTCGGCCCGGCGATGAAAACAATCTCAGTTGTCGCTTCAAAGGAAATTCCTTCCCAGAACATGCATCAACCCCCGCCATATGAGACTCGTTCGCTGATACAGCACTGAGCGAATCGTTCTGAAGATCTTCTATAGACTCTTCCACGTCCATCGTTGCCATGTAGACACATCCTGCATTCGTCTGAGAACAGAACATCCCTCCATTGGTCTAATATCTAGTCTAAATGCTCTCGAGCAAACTGGAGACGGGCTTGTCGGTGGGCTGGGGTCAGTTTCGAGCCGTTTGCTGGTCTCTGTGCAGTCAGACCTCCTCCTGGGAGCCGCCTTCTTACTGTCCACCGACTAACAGTGACAGCTTCTTGAAGTTCCTGTCACTGGCGATCTTCTTGGAGTTGCTGTCCCAGTTCAACTGCATTCAAGTGACGATTTCGCAATGCACTTTTACAAGAAAGCGATCATCCCGCTGAGAAGCAGCACTGGCGGCCAGAACCTCGTCGCCATACGTAATCACCAGTGTCTCGATATCTCTTACGTCTTACGGAATACTGGCTCAAGTGCACTTGATGAGCCACTTTGAATTTGCCCTGCTTCGATTAGATCATTAATTTGAACAGTTTCTTCAGGTGTAGTATCCATTTTCTTGTGATGAACGAAGGCGTATTTGCGAGAGTTCCTTTCAGGCTGAGTTAATGTGCAAATGATGCGGTATTAACTAACCCTAACCCTGATATTCCTGCAGCAACTGGTGCTATCTGAAACGATCGTTTTCGGGGTATTGTTCTATTGTTGTTATTGTCTTGGTTTTGAAGGGATAATACACATTTCAGTGGTATCATTGGATAGGTGATGAACTGCTCTTTAAATGACATTATTGTGATTCACACAAAAATTGCAAATTGCCAGGAAAGTAACAAAAACATTACAAAATGCAGCTGTGCGTTTTTTCTGCTCAAGTGTAGATACAAACAAAATTGCAGCTTAGTTTTGTGGTCAAGGCGATGACCTTCCAAGCAGCTGCCGTATCGGAACATGGGTTCACATCCTGATGCGGGGTTGGCTGTTTATTTCTCTTCATTAAAGGATGGCAGAAGTCTGACTATCACCTATCGGTGTTTTTTGGATTGATATGTAAACGACGACAACATTTCTTTCCCATTATGGTATGTATGTAATTCTCCATGACCAGTGATAACAATAAAACAAAATTAACCTACATCAGTTGCAAAAAACAAATACAGTGCAACTTGGATGATTCGAACGTCTTTAATTCAAAATCGTGGTTAATTCGAAGGTTTCTCTTGGTCCCTTGAATTTCTTATTAAATCAATGTTAAAAAATCGTGGATAATTCGAAGTTCAACTTCCTTAATTCGAAGTTTTTTATAAAAAATTTCGAATCATAACGACTGAAGAAAACGGTTAAGAAATTCGACACGTTACAACTGAAATCCTCCTCCCGCCACCGTTCGACACGTGACGCTTCAGACGCCATTCGAGCTTCCTGCTATTAGTCTTTCAGTAAACCACGCGTGTACAAGAATTTAACGTTCGCTGAGAAGGTCGCCGTCATTCGCGAGGTGGAAAAGGGTGTGAAGAAGAAATGCCAAATCGCCAACAAGTACGGGATAGCGTCGAATTTTGTCGGTACATTGAAGGACAAACCAACGTAAGTGAAGCTGTTTTCCGTTCACTAAACATGCTTGATGATTTTGCTAACCTTAAGCGACTGAATTCTACAAAACAATCAGACATTGCACAATTTTTTGAAAAACTATAATTTTCTGTATTGAATGCAATATGTACTGTAGCTTACGTAATGTAAATCTTATTTTGTTTACATACATATAGTGTTTTAAGTCTTTCATACCATGATCTTTCTGAATAAATATTTACTTATTGACAGAATAATCTTTTGAAGCATTCAGTGGACCTGAAATTAAAGTTAAAAGATGTAACTTGTTTAATTCGAAATCTTGGATAATTCGAAGTTTTGTAGCGGTCCCTTCAGCTTCGAATTATCCAAGTTGCACTGTACTTACTAATGCAATTGAAGATAGGAAACATGGCGTTTTCTTTAAATGGAGAGGAGGGGGTGGATAGGAGAGAAATCAGAAAAACCTACCTTTAAACCATTCAAATGGTTTTTCGTTCGATTTAATTTTAAGTATTTAACACATTACAAAGTGTTCATCTCAAGACAGCCTAATATGGCGATCATCACTAGGAACAAAGCAGGTCTCATAAAAAAAAATGGAACCTCCACAAATCTAAACTAAAAATAAAGAAAAAGAAAATTCCTATTCTAGCCATCTCAATGAATTTCTCATGCGCGTGAAAATAAAGAAAAGCGTCTAAAAATTAGTTTCCATTTGTGGAGGTTCCATTTCTTTTCTATTGTAAAACGTTATTTTTTACTAATATGAATTTTTTATTTATTCATCTCGTTAAAACTTCACTTCTACCAATAATTACTGAGAATATTTTTATCTTTAAAGTTTCATTCTTAAAAAAAAAAAACAGTAAAAATTCCTTTTATTTCTATAATTCTTCCATTTGAATTATTTCACTCGAGCGCCTCCTGGTGACCTTGTTCAGAGACAATAAAACAAGTCGATCATTACACACGGTTTATTCTAGTCACTGAAAAATAGGATTTGCTTTTGAGAAAAGCAAGAAAATTATTTCATAGTTATAATTAGGATATTAAAACACATTCTAATAAAAAAAATATTAAACTTAATGTCGTTTTTGACGAAATAGTCTCTTTTTTTTTTCCATAATTTTTTCTTTAAAAAACGGAACAATTTGGATTAAAAAAAGTAGGAAAAAAAGTATTTTTCATTTTAAAGAAGGGAAACCAGTTAGTTACGATATAATTACTATCAAATACCAAAGTGGAAACTTGAAGTGTCTCATAAAAAGGCCTATTTTCTTTTATTTCATACAAATTTGATGGGTTAAATTGTAATTTGATACAATCTTCGTGAGTTTGATTGAAATCCTTATGTCTTTTGGAACTCCCCCATTTGGCAACACACCCTTCCGTCAGTCAAAAGAGCAACAAAACCATCGCAGGACAAAGAAAGAAAAAAAGAGATTTAGCTGCTAATAGTCGATTGAAATCACGAAGTCATCCATTGCCAGAATAAAAGGACAAGGTTTTCATTCGTATTGATTTTGGAGGGAATTTATTGTCTCCATCCAAAAGAAACCAATCAATTGAGTTTTAATTTTCCAGACTAATACTGAAAAGTAGTAAAGTTTCCAGTGGATATTTAGGATTGGTTTTTTATTTCAGTCACTTTCTTCAGAATAAATAAAATAGTCTGATAAAATGAAGCATTGAGCTGGATTAATTTTTTTGAGTTTATTTGGCTGTCTTCAGCCAGGACTACCAGAGGTATTTACATTCATACAACAAAAAATGACCCCCTCAAAAATAAAGAAAATAAAGATTGTGGAAATGAAATTTTGGGTAGCCAAACTCTTACCACAAAGGAAAGTAGTAATAATAGATCTAAAGAAAAAGAATGAGTTCATGATAAAAAGAAGTCTTTTGATTTCCTTTAGACTATGCTACTCGTTTGAGATTTTGCTTGCTGGATAGCCATAGCTGAAGAGAGAGCCTAATTAGCTGTCCCAGGGTTTCAATGGACTCAAAAAGCTTTCCTTTCATCATGAATTGATTCCTTTTCTTTAGACCTCTTAAGTGATTTTTTACTTTTATTATTTTTTTTGTAACTTTGTGGTCAAATGCATTTTGTGGTAATTGTTTAGCTTCCTCCGGGATCTTTTTTCCTTTTTTCTTTGAATCTGCTGTGAAATGAGTTGAGAATTATTAATAAAAAGTTGCAAAACTATCTTGTTTGTCACTTCGGCGACGGACAGTTATAATCGCGATCTCAACGAGAACAAAAGGAGATTTGAACATAGGAAGTTCTCTTCCCGTGGAAAGCGTTACAATAAACGGCAACTAGCAAATGGCAAGGTTTTGGGCGCATTTGAGGCTAGTTTTCATGAACATGTAAAGCGGCTGTTAGTAGAGTCACAATTAAAAAAGATGGAGAATCTAAAAAGCAAGATAACAATATTAACTGATTAAGATCTTCAAAAAAAATAAAGGCGGCAATGTGAACACAATCAGGGATGTCTCCACCATCACTGTAACACCTATAAAAAGAACCCAAGGAATAACCGAGGCTGTTCACACGAAAATTCCTAAGGAATAGTTTGATCATGGGATTGGGTTATTTTCTGTCGTTGTTTTGATGACACAAATAGTCCTAGTTTTTGATTCTGTCAATGGATTTCTTCTAATTACAGTTCCTACTATCGAAATAAATAGAAAATATACACACAGTCAAATTAAACAAACTTTTATATTACTGTTGATTATTCGAAAGTGTTTCTTATACTGATATCTTTTCTTTATATCATAAAAATACCCATATAGAAATAAATATATATATACAGTGGCGTACCGGGCCCCTACCTGGGACGGCCCCTATCAGCAGGCCTAGGGGGCCCCATCCACATAAGATTTCCTTTTTTTTTTTTGGTTGTAAAAGCAAGACTAGGGGGCCCCCTCCACACAAGATTTCCTTTTTTTTTTTTTTTTTTTTTGGTTGTAAAAGCAAGTCTAGGGGTCCCATCTACAACTCCTGCCCCGGGCCCCCAAAGGCGTTGGTACGCCACTGTATATATCTCGAATAGGCAAAACTCAAAGCCATCTCTTCGAGTTTCGCAAAGCAAAGATTTCAATCAATCTTTTGCAATTTATAAGAATAAAATTAACTTATATTTCTAAACAATATAAAGCCTGACAGTGATGTGGAATTTGAAAAACGACAATACGAAGACCATATCATTGTTTCTGTGAAGATACAGTCAAATTTATCCTCACGTCATCAGCGGCAAAATTTAGAAACAATTTTGAAAACAAAAACTTAATATTTCAAGACTTTGCTCTTTTTTTATTCAAAAACTAACAACAAAATAACCTAAAATCTAAAAACAATAACAAAATTACTGATATAATAACTAAGTAATAGAGACGTCAGTCTCTTAATTACTTATTAAATAAGTACTAAAATTAGTACTTTATTATATTTACTTCATATATTTTAAAGATTAAAAATTAAAAATAGCATTTTTCAAATTCCACATCACTGTCCGGCTTTATATAGTTTAGTAATATAAGTTAATTTTATTCTTATATTCTTTTTCTAAATTGCAAAAGATTGATTGAAATCTTTGCTTTGCAAAACTCGAAGAGGTGGCTTTGAGTTTTGCCTGTTCGATACATAAGCCTAATTTTGAAGTTTATATATCATTACTTCTTATTAAGATATTTATTTGTTTTTAGGTTTAGATAATTTATTTCTTTTTTGGTAGTTTAGTTTTAATTTTTTTAAACTTATTTAGTTAATTTATTAGGTTAAATTAATAAGTAATAAAGAGAATGCTCCTACTCTTTTTTGCTTAGTTTTAAATATTAAGTAATTTTTAACTTTAATAGTTTAGTTATAATTTTTTTAAATAAAAAAAGAGAGCAAAGTCTTAATATATTGCGTTTTTGCTAAATTATTTCTAAATTTCGCCGCTGATGAAGTGGTGGTAGAATTAATTTGTTTTATCACGTGATAAACAGTGATCTGAAAGTTGTATTGGCATTTTTTAGGCAGTGATTTGTTCTTTGTATTGGCTTCAAATTTCATATCACTGTCCGGCTATATATATATATATGTATATATATATATATATATATATATACCGTACATGCTCCAATAGAGGCCCCCGGCGTTTATTTGTAAAACTAGCCTCGGCTCCCGGCATTAATAGAGACCGGCTGCTATTAGAGGCCGGCCATTATTAACAAAAACCTTCAGAACGCAATATTTTTATACATAAATACCGGCTAATATTAACAAATAGCTACTTTTATTTGAATTTCACTTGCTACATAATCAAATAGCAGATCTATTGTAGTTTATAATCTCTATTTAAGTGGAGTGCATTTGAAAGAAGTTTTAAATTTTATGAAGAGCGACAAATACTATTGTTTGTGAATACGGTGTCACTTCAGCAGGAAATGAAAAATGTTGAAACCCTATATTCTGATGCACAGAATCAATTTATTTCAGTAACAGTATTGATAATTTTCGAAGTATAATCTCCTGACTTTTAACACTTAATTTCTCTGAATATTGCATAAATAGCGCTGACTGCTTTGTCGCCAATGAATGACACTCAGAGCTTGGTCAGTCATCACTGAACAAGTTCTCAAGTTCTAAATTCTAATGAGGAGAATTAGAACAGAAACAGTCAAAGTGTTAATGATCAGAAGTCGGACGAAAACTAGGATTCAACCACAGAGGTTCCCTTTATGATGTACACAAGGAATAAGGCCGGATTTTTCGAAATTCCCACGGGTTCGGGAATAATTGGCGCATTAAGATTTTCTTATTTCCGTAATTAGTTCCGTAACTATAATTAGTAGAGACTTCAAATTTGGCATGTAAGTAGGTAATTATAATCACTAAAACCCTTTTGCAGGATATTTCGAAATTCCCACGGGATAGGATAAAACCCTTGCTTCACGTTATAAAGCTGAAAGTTTGCTTCCGTTATAATTGTTAGGTTTTAGGATTTGTTATCGTGACAACGAGAACTACACTAATATTGTTGTGCAACAATTGGAACTAAAATATTGTTGTGCATAATAGCGACGGGGTTTTCGGGTTAGATATAGATTTGTAATGATCAGATGATGTTTTACGAACTAGGTAAGGTTTGAAGTGATAGGGTTATGACGTTACAAAATTCGAATAACCTGGAACTAAGGGTGTACACTGGGAGGACGGTGAGTGGATGGGCAAACATGGTTCATAGATACTTCTTTGAGGTTTTCGGGTTAGATATAGATTTGTAATGATCAGATGATGTTTTAGGAACTAGGTAAGGTTTGAAGTGATAGGGTTATGACATTACAAAATTCGAATAACCTGGAACTAAGGGTGTACACTGGAGGACGGCAAACATGGTTCATAGATACTTCTTTGAGGTTTTCGGGTTAGATATAGATTTGTAATGATGCGTTGTTGTTTTTGGACCAACCGGGGAAGTTCTAAGTGATCTGGCAATTGCAATTTCTTTATCATCCACATCAGGACATTTGTTTTTTTGTAACCCGAGCGAAGAACGGATCGTTGTGCTAGTCTTATATATCAGGTCGGAAAGAAAGTTATTGCGGTTTTGGGGAATGTTGATTTTCAATGCTCTATTTTCAATTAAGTTTGTGTTCCATTGCATTGACTTTATATATCATTTTAAAGTGCGTTTTTCGCTCTGTGTAAATGTGATGGTAATTTTATTTTCAAATATGTTTTCTAGGCTTTGCGGGGTGTTGAATACAACATGGACAAAAAGCAAATTCGAACACTTTTCCTATTCCAGTTCAGATTAGGTCGGAAAGCTGCCGAAACAGCTCGCGATATTAACGAGGCGTTTGGCCCTGGGACCACTAACGAACGTACTGCTCAATGGTGGTTTAAAATATTTCGAAGCGGAGACGCGAGTCTTGACGATGATGCGCATAGTGGTCGTCCATCAGAGGTTGACAACGATGTCTTGAGGGCCATAGTTGAAGCCAATCCTCGCATAACCGTTCGGGAGATTGCTTCTGAATTGACCGTAACGCATACAACGATCTGTAACCATCTACAGCAAATTGGAAAGAAAAAAAAAGCTTGATCAATGGGTGCCGCACGAATTGAACGAACGTCAAAAAAAATCGTCGTTTTGAAGTGTCGTCTGCCCTTCTCTTACGCAATAAAAATGAACCATTTCTCAAACGAATTGTAACGTGCGATGAAAAATGGATTCTTTATGACAATCGGCGTCGATCGGCTCAGTGGCTAGACCACGACGAAGCTCTACAACACTTCCCAAAGCCAAAGGTTCACCAAAAGAAAGTTATGGTGACAGTTTGGTGGTCTGCGGCCGGTTTGATTCATCACAGCTTCCTGAATCCTGGTGAAACCATTACAGCTGAAACGTACTGCCACGAAATCGACGTCACGCACGAAAAACTTCAACATTTGTGTCCAGCACTGGCCAACAGAAATGGTCCTATCCTTCTGCACGACAATGCCCGACCACACGTCACCCAAGTGACCCTTCAAAAGTTGAACGAATTGTGCTACGAAACTCTTCCTCATCCACCATACTCGCCAGACCTCTCGCCCACCGATTACCACTTTATCAAACATATCGACCACTTCTTGCGTGAGAAATGCTTCAAATCCCAGAGAGATGCAGAAACGGCATTCAACGAGTTTGTCGCCTCCAGGACCCCCGAATTTTATTCAACCGGAATAACAAACCTTATTTCTCGTTGGTAAAAGTACATTGATTGCAATGGTCTTTATTTTGATTAATAAAATTTTGTTTGAGCCGAGATATGTGTATTTGAATTTGATAGTTCAAAACCGCAAGAACTTTCTTTCCGACCTGATATTGCAGGTTGTCCACTTTCTGGAAAATCAGGGAACATCAGGGAATCTATCTACAATCTTTAGAAAGGTCATGGAATTTATTAAAAAAAGGGCAAAAGTCATGGAAAGTGAAATTGCAAGGAAGAATTTAACACAATTACATTCTGTGAGATCATGAAATCCTTTTTTTTTTTTTTCCAGCGTTTCCTCGGTATAAAATTCATTCTTCTAAAAGTTAATACTTGTTTCATCGTAATTTCATAGAGTATGTGTTAAAGGGAGTTAGGCCGTACTGGAGCTGTCCGATCCTACCTTGTACTCAATAGTAGATAAGTCCAAATATTGACTACCACTTTCATTTTATAAATTTCATCAACAACAAAATTTAAGAGAATTAAATTGTAGCATTTTACTTAAAATGAGTCTGTTTTATCATAAAGGTTGAAATAAACAAAAACAAAAAAAAAACAAAGAAAATTGCTTCAATAAATATTTACCTATAATAGAGACCTATTATAATTTAAATATTCATCTAAATATTTACCTTATTCAATACATTCATGATATAAAAATGGAAGCACGAAAAAAAAAAGTAAATTCAGAAATGTATTTAATAACCATTTGTTCTATGAACTTTAACTTTTTATTCTTAAAATGATTCTTAACAATAAGAATTCATTGAAAAACAAAAAAAACAAAAAAAAAATATTTTGTTTGAAAGACCAAATTTATAAAATAATACAAAAGTGAAACAGAAGAAAAAGTTGTTTTCAATGAATCCCTTATTATTACTGTAACATCTATGTCATCAATAAATTGTGTAGAAAAAACATGATAAAAAAACAAGCTGCTTCTTCGAATGAAATCCAATATTTCGTCTTTATTGCAAAGACTTTTTCAAGGACTTCTAAAGAAAATACAAATAACGAAAAATAAAATATTAAAGGAATGAGAAAATTACTTTTCTCTCTCAGTCCTATGAAACAAATATTGAAAACAAAATTTCCAACACGAGAATAACAAAATCAAACAACAATAAAAATAAACTTACACTCACCTCCTCAACTCAAAAGAAATAAATACGATATT
>JAFIDM010000007.1:33932082-33949537 GCA_023159025.1 Thereuonema tuberculata | reverse complement strand
AAAATAAATATCACATTAATTATTCACTAAGATAATTGTTTTTTTTTAATTATTTTTTTTTCTCATTTTTTTACCGCGTTATAGTTTGTTATCCGATAATCTGGCACTGTCGAATTCCCGAACATGTGCTGAATTATCAGAACCACAAGGGGCTTTCTTTCTCAATAGAAATAATAGCCAAACCATTCAATCTCTCTTGACTGATACTTGATCTTAGATAGATTTTTAATAAGTTTAGAGAAACTCTCTTAGCAGATGCAACAGTTGCTAGTGTTGTCAACAGTATTCAACACTAACATTTGAGAATGCATTTTTCATTTGAGTAGCCAATTCAGTACCTCCAAAGCAGTCTTTATTTCCTCAGCTGTTACTGCTCACAGAAGTTTGAGCTCATTCACAAAATCTTCCAAGTCCAGTTCGTAGTTCTCAACGACAGCATCTCTCAGTTTAGAATCAAGTGCCACACAGTGATTGAGTAGATCTTTATCATTCGATGACTTCAAAACCTGAAAAGAAATTTGAAATCTTTCTTGAAATCATCTAGTTAGATGAAGCGGATCTCCACAGTTGAGATGGTCAAAAACAGGAAGGAAGTACTCAATCTTAAAAGGTATTCGGGAGATTTTCTCAATATCTTCATCATGCTCTGCCTTTTCATTAAAGTGCGATGATGCTTGAATTCGGCTGGAATTTTCATTTCTCCTGCTATTTCTGAAGCTTTCACAATCGCTGACTCGAATCCTGACTCTCTCTCTACTTCCTAAGACTCGAGACTAGTCCTTTGATAAGTAAAACTGCTACATCTAGCTGCTTGTCTGTGGCTTAACCTGGCATAAAACATCACATCAAAGGAAAAACCCCTGACAAAATCAAAACAATCAATTTGCAAGAGATTCTTCTTCACTTTTCTTGACAGTGGTAATTTCTAGGAGCTCATAGAGAGTATCTAGTAGTTTAGGACTGTAATATCTCAAAACCTTTACACACTAAGTCTGCATTCCCAATGAGTTTGAGACAGTGTTTCAAAGTGCAACTTTTCATTAGGACTGTCCATCTCTTTGTTAATTCTGCAAAAATAGTTTGAAATCTTTGAGAGATTCCAAAAATCAATTGCGCCGAAGGAATGCATTTGCCCATATCACAAGAACAAGATTGAGGTTCTGACAGCTACTTGGGCTGTTAAGAAAGCTCGTCAATTCATGTCAAATATTCTCCTTTGAACACCTTGCTCTTTGGTATTGGCTCCATTCCTTGATCTCTACAAGAGAGAGAGAGAGTCCTAATTCCCCTGAAGTTGACAAGAGAATATTAGACAACTTCTGATTCTATTAAGTGGAATGAAATGTAGAAACCTTTCCTCCATGTGCACTTCAGGATCCATGAATACAAAACAAATCACCAGAGACATTTGTTCCTGGTATCGAAGGGTGCAATCCAGTATGATGATAAAGTACTTCGCATCCAACATCTTCTTGAGGATGGTTTTCTGGACCTCGCTTCCAATCTGTTCAATCAGTTCGATATGAACCTGATGGCCAAGGTAATGAACATGCGTCTCATTGTCTTTCTCTTTCACTGTAGGATCAAACCATTTGTATTAATCTGAGAAAGTTTTCATTGGCTGGCTGGAAAACTTTCTCATTCTGATCCTTGAACGCTAAATTATGTTCAGTAAAGTACTGAATAACTGTGATGTTTCTGATTACCACATTTTGCCAATGGGTTTTCTATGCTCCAACTCATCCTGTACTTCTTTGTCATGTGTCTTGTAACAACAGGCTAGAATATACATCAAGCAATCTATTTTTAATGACTGACCAAATTCACTCATGGCACATAATGATGTTATTATGAATTTTATAATGAAGATATTCAGCACACTGAAACAACGCGCACTTCAACGTACTTATAGTTGAATTCACAAAAGCTTGTTTGCTGGAATGTTTCCTGGGGATCACTATGGCAACAGTTTTGAATAAAAGCAGTCAGTTAATAAGACAAATTGATTAAATAACTAATTTTCATTTATTTTGGCAGCTAAAGATGTAACTAATTGAAATAAAATAAAACATCTTGTTAATTGTAATTCACAAATGACGTTGACCCAATATTCAAATCATGTGGGTATAATTAAACTGACCCTACTCTCTGCTCCCTGGAGCAGGTTGTAATGAACATATAATATGACAGTGACACTTGATAGATATGCTAATTAGACTATGCGATTTCCGCTAGAAAAAAAAAATAGTTCCGCTTTTCATCACCAGGTAGAAATATGACTGTACAATAAGTATAAAATGCCAGCAGTCATTGCAAGCAGCTATTCCGCGACGATTATCAAGGCTGTTGGAAAGAACGACCGTGTGCTTGTAGTAAAGTTGTTTTTATCAGAATGGCAACAATAGCTTTGCCACACAGAGAGAATATCACTAAATGAAAAGAATGCAAAGTGGACCCATGTAAAAAAATGGGTTAAAGAACATAACTACAAAATTTGAAGAAACTGGAGATTTGAGTGTGGCACTAGGAAGGAGACACTCATTCTGATGGACGTCGTTGATAAAGTTGTTTTAGCTATGGCTGATCATGCAGCTTGTGCCCAAAATGCTGCATCCAGTGCTCGATCAGTGGAAAGTAAATTATCCATCTCCTGGTCCATTGTTCTGCGGTCTATTTTATATTGGTACCACTATAAGATCCACATGGTGCAACAAGTCAAACCTCAAGATTCACAGCAACACATTGATTTTGCCCTTCGGTTTTAGGCAAGGATGGCTATTTATTACATGCGGCCTGGGAATATCCTGTGAACTGATGAGGGGAATTTTGCAATACACGGTTTGGTGAATACGCAGAACTGTTGCATATGGGGTTCGTTGCATCCACATGTTGTGCATGAACAGCTGTTGCACTTGGCTTATGTGACTGTATGGTGTGGATTCACAAGTAATTTTATTCTTGGTCATTTTTCTTGTGAAGAGATTACACTTCAAGGACCAGTAAGGTGTATCATTACGACTACACACTACAGTGAACTCCTTGCTCAGCATCTGATTCGTGCCTTGCAAGAACAAAATTGCTTAGAGACCATTGTTTTCATGCAAGATGGAGCAACACCGCATACCTGTCAACATGTGAAAGAACTGCTTTGTGCGACCATCCCAAATGATCGTATAATCTCCAGATATTTTCCAGATGCTTGGCCTATACGATCTGCAGACTTAAATTCATGTGACTTCTGGCTATGGGAATATCTGAAAGATATCTATCAGGGATGTGTACGGTCTTTGCCTGATCTAAGTTAAGCATACAGTGGCACTGATATTCCACCGGAAATGCTATGTTGATCACTCTGTATTCAAAATGCAGCTTGTAACTGATCTAGCTGGAGCACACATTGAACAACTTCTGTAACCATTGTTATATAATAAACTTTTCTTACGTTTTTCGCCCTTAAAGTGTGCCTGGTGGTGAAAAGTTGAACTATTTTTTTTTCCTTGAAAATTGCATACTCATAGTCTAATTAGCATATCTATGTAATTCTTATCATCTCCTGAAGAAGGAACTGAGCCGAAATATTGCATAAACCTCACCCTGGAGTGGGAAAATCCTTCAAACAAGGATCTATCCACTATTTACCAAGTGTTCATTCACTCCAGGGTGCTGAGAATAGTCAGTTTCATTATTGTTGGTGATAAGTTATTTGATAAATTACTTAAAAGACAAAAAAAAACCGCAAATAATCAAATCCACAACAGCAAAAACAAGAAGTTATTATTAACAAGAAAAACCATTACATCAGTAATGATGGCAACTAATGCCATCTATTGGCCAAAAAGCTAACTACAACACTGGTTACTATATAAACATAAATTTAAAAATTTCAAATCTAGGACCCCCATAAAACAAAACAAAAAAACTTTTATCAAATAAAATAACTATCTTTCTATGGAAAAACAAGTAATATAACAATTATAACCACCCGGTATTCATGGCAACAAAGTCGGTGGGATACATGGAATGATTAATCCATGACTTATTTTTTTTTTAACTTTTGTGATTTTGAGTACAGCAAAGCTAACCTCAAATGATTCATTGTTGAAGTTATCTACAGCTGGTTCCAGTCATGGGCTTTGTTGGAACGAGTGAAATTTTAAACTAAGAAACCAATCCTAAAACTTTTGTGACCAGCAGAGTGTAACATGAAAGCAAATAATAACAAGAAAAACAAAATCCTGAACCTGCTGCAGGGCCCCAGGTGACTAGATTTCCTCTGGCTGGCCTGGGCTGACTTCCCCTCAGTGCTCCTAGACTGTGAACACTCTACCATCCCCCTCAGAGCCATCTGGCTGTGATCAGTTTGAGAGCATCAACCACTGTCCATTGCATTCTGGCAACTGAAGTAACAAATATTATAGACTGTCCTTACACAACTGACTTAAATTAAGGTGATGATCAGATGTATTTGGTAATTCTCTTTCTTGTGGGAATTGACAGTGGTAAAGATCCAAAGGAAACAAAGAAATTCTTATTTAAAAATACAGTAGAAATTTCAGAAATGATAAATAATAAAATAAAAATGAAGTACATTAATATACAGCATATGATGAACAAATATTTAAAATTGTTTAATTCATAAATTCATAAATTAAAGGTGAATAAATAAACTAATACAATAATTTCATTATTTTCATGAAACAAGTGACACTAATTTGTTGCAACAGCGGAATAACTCAAGAAACATTAATTTCTAGAAATAAGTTTGAAAATTAATGAAATGTAATGATGCACAACTGATCTCTGGTAGTGACTTTTAAATGCTCAGTTAAAAAGGAGTCCAAACACCCATTTTTTTTTTTTTTTTTTTGCAAACAACCAGAAAATGATCATTTTTGAGTTAAGTTGTTGCAGCAACGAACAATGTAATGAAACCTACTTGATGGGTAGAAAAAGGGCTTTTTTTTTTTTTTTTCTAGGAAAAAAGGTGCCTGTACTCACAATGAAGTTATTATTACAGTAATTTCCATACTTTTTTAACAAATCCTCTGATGAAACCACATCTTCTCTAGATCGGTTACAATGATTGGCATATTTACAATACATTTTGTTTTCCATCATTAAACTGCAAATCTTAAAAAAATATAAAGAAAAGTACCGGTACTACATGTCGTTGCGTACCGCCAGAAAAAAAGCACAAAATATAAATAAGAGAGTAATGAAATACATTTTATTTTAAAAGAGTGAAATGGGAGTTGAGGGAGTTAAAGGTGATGCAGAAATTTAAAGAATAAAAAAAAAGTTGCAACAATATTAAATTACATAGTTTTGAGCAGTTAGTGTCTTGGACTAAAGGATTCTAATTCATTGGATGCAGTTACTTTTTCTTGAAATTACATGTAAATACAGTTAAAAGTTTTCAATTTTGAATCTAATTTTCAGAAGCCCTCTACATTTGGACCATTAGGAGCTATTCTGGCAAGAATTGTTCCCCGATGTACTGATCCAGATACGCAGACTCGCCAAACAGCCCTGAATTGCCTTTGTACTGTATTTAAAATAGCAACCACCTATCAAGGTAAAGTCATCTTTGAAGTTTCTTAATTGAACTTCTTTTTTTATTATTCCTCCAGTTATTTTTCATTATGAGGTTAAAAAGGACATTAAGCTAAATAGGAAAACATGTAAACTATAAAAATATTGTAAGAGATCAGTGATTTCAGATTCCTGGAAATCTTTGCATTTGGAAACTTTTCATTGATCTGAAAGATAATCCTTTGCTCATTTTAATTTCATTAATATTTTCTATGTTTTGTAGAAAGTATTCTGTTCACAAATGTACTTAAGTTTATGCAGTTTGAATCTTCTGAAGAAATGGATTAAGAATATTGTCTCGTTTGAGTGTCATCTATAAGTTGTTATCGTGCTTAGCCACCCCTTTATCTTAAATTTCTGGAAAGCTCTTATTTCGATGCCCTTTTGGACATTCAAGGTCTATGTGTGGGGTCCTTTAAATCAAAGAATTTATGTCCTACTTCCTTTTTTGTTTCTTGTTGATTTGTCTGTTAATTTAGTCTTGATTCACTTCCACTGATCTTCAACCCTTTCTTTGCTCTTGATAATTGTTATTCATTGGAATATCTGTATTCACATTGAGTATCTATATTCCTCCTCCCTCATCTTAAAATGTTAGCCTTATTGTGGGTCTTTTTGGGTTCAATAGCAGCTGTAGAGGACTTAGTCCCCCTCCACCCCCCCAATTCTCTGAAATAAAATCCATTAGATGCCCCAGGCCCTAAAATAGCTTTAAAGACCCTTGTTTCACTTAGCATCATAAGGAAACCTCTCAAACCTGGAAATGGCCAATTTTAATGAAACTTTGTAGGATTAATATACAGGTTGATTTAATTAAATCTTAGATGCGGAATTGAAACGGAACAGGAGAAAAAAAGTAAAATAAAATAAAATTCCCTTCTATTAACAACATTCCGTAGCGTCTGCGTGAATATGTGGCTTCTCACAAAAGATTTTAACTGATACTTTTATGATGTGCCTATGTCAAATTAAGTAGGGATTTATTTCATTAAATAATTTGTAATATTTCACAAAAGTTATATAACATTTTATCATGATAAATTTTATTTACTTCTGAAGTTTGAAGTCACAGTAGACAAACAAAAATAAATTACAAATAAAGAAAATATCTATGTGTATCAATAAAATATGAAATTTATTATCAGATTATTGGAAAAAATAAAACTACCAAATAACTTTGAGGAAAAATAAAGCTTTTAGAAAATAAAAATGTCAATCCTCGATTTATTAAGATTTCCTGTAAGATTGAAACTTTGCTGATTAACTTAATTAATTTACCAAAACCAGAAGAAGAAGAAGTAGTTTTAATTGAGTGCACCACTCCAAACGAGTACAACACTATATATACAAGAAATAGATGAAAAAAATTACAAAAGTATAACATATTAAACAAAAGTAAAAAAATTACAAAAGTATAACATATTAATTAAAAGTGCTAAAATAAACAATAAAAATTGTAATGTTACTCCTATAAATACAAGGTATAAATTTTCAAAATTACAGATATCAATTAATTTTTTTTTACTTATAACATATTTAAAGTTATATGGTTATCAATTAAAAGTTTTTTTGTTTTTGTTTTTGTTTTTTTCATCACAATGTTAACAAAATCTTTAAAATAATTATATATTGGTTTCTGCACAAGTAAGCTTAAATCACACGGCCATATAATATCATGACATAATAAATTTAGATGTAATATTTGTCTCTCGTAATCAAATTTTATACAATTAAAAAGAACATGCTCAATTGTATCTAATTCTCCACATTCACAAAAGGCACTATTTGAAAGATTGAATTTGGCTAGGTAAGCATTAAAATTTCCATGTCCTGTAATAATTTGACCCATAGCAAAATTAAAATTATCTATAGGTGAAGTTAAGGAGTGATAAATAGTTGGGAAGAATTTTTTAGTTGAAAGACCCTTGGTGGATTGTTTCCATCTCTCATTCCATTTCTCATATAGTAATGACTGAACATTGGACAAAGCAAGTTTAGTGGGGAAAGGCTGATAAGTAATTTCCAAGTTGTTATCGGTAACTGCAATTTTTGCCTCTTTATCAGCTTTTTCTTTCCCTTCATATCCCAAATTTTCTGGGACATAGTAAAAGGTTATATTATTATCTATAGAGAGTAATTCATGAATTTCTTGTACATCTTTTAGCTTACTGTTTATATGTAGGAGTGCCTGAAGGGAAGATTTTGAGTCACTAAACAGATTAATTTTAAGAGTTTTCTTTTGTAACTTTGTGGATCATTCGACAGCAAATTTAATTGCAGACAGTTCCGCTTGGAATATAGAGGTGTAATGAGGAATTTTGTATCTAAAACAATACTCTATGGAAGTTGGATACTTGTGTATTATTATTACTACACTAGCACCAACTCCCATATTAGATTTACTCCCATCAGTAAAGATATTAATATCTGCATTATATGTATTTGGATCTAAACCATCCAATACTACATTTGGTACTGATCGTAATGGTGGAAAGATATTATTAGTCATAGCAGTTTCTCTGGGAATCATGTTAATGCCTGTTTCCCAAATTAGTGCTTGGTAAGCATCTTTTATATTTCCTGTTTTTAAAAAGAAATCAATGACTTTATATTGGACTGCCAAAGGGAGAGGTTGGAGTCTTGTAATAACCAAAAGTGCATCAGTTGATACCGTCTTACAGGTTTTTGCAATATGTAAGGCAAAAGATCTTTATACACTTAACATTTTATCTATAATACTTTTATTGTAGATAACAGCACCCCAAGTTGCCGCACCAAAGAGTATAATAGGTTGTATAGCTCCTTTATAAATGGTTTTTACAGATTTAGAATTCAAACCCCAAGTATTACATCCACATCTTATTAATTGATTGCCTATTTGTTTGGCTTTAGATAAAATATAATTTAAATGTTTTTTAAAATTTAATTTTGTATCGAAAAATACACCCAAGTACTTTATAGAGTCAATCCACTCAATTTCTTTACCATTTATTACAATATATGGGTAATTTGTATTTTTGTGTGAATAATATTGCCTTAGTTTTTTCATGACTGAAGTTTAGTTTGTTACAATAACTCCATTCAAGTAGCTTTCCTATTGCTTCATTGAGTTTATTAGATATATTTATTATACTGGAGTCTTGATAAGCAATCACCAGATCATCAGCATAAGCCATAACCTTAACACTATCATCACTAAATAAGTTCAGTGCCTTATTTATAATAATAATCCATAATAACGGGGACAAAATCCCACCCTGTGGGCATGATTTTGTTAACTGCCTTTCAACTATTGTGTTTTGTGAATTTACAGTTATTTTCCTATCTTTTAAATATGAGCAGATAAATTTTATTAAATAACCAGGGCATTTCAATTGTATCAATTCATAAATAATGCTGGGATGCCAGGCATTATCAAAGGCTCCCTGAATATCAAGAAAGATAACCGCAGTGAATTCATTTCTTTGAAAGCCTTTTTGAATAAAATCAGTTAAGTTATATATAGCTTGTTCAGCAGATTTTCCTTTTATAAAGCCATATTGCCTTTCAGATATCCAACTGTTAATCGTGGCATGCCAGATCATTCTTGTAGCAATAATTTTTTCCAATATTTTTCCTCCAACTAGTAGAAGGCTTATTGGCCGGTACTTTTCATTATTCGTTTCAGTCATAGCTTTTTTGATTAACAGGACTTTAGCTGATTTCCACTGTTTTGGAAAATATGAATGAGTTAAACAAGCATTATATAACCTAAGTAAATTACCTTCAATTATATGATAACCTTTTCTATATAATTCGGCATATAGTCCATCCTCTCCAGGTGCTTTTTCAGGGTGAATAGAAAATACAGCTTCTTTAAGTTCTGTTTTTGTAATCTCATTAAAATTGATATCAAGATTATGAATTTCATTAGACACATGACGAATTGTATGATGGATATTACTTTCTGTTGTAGGATTATCCTGAGGGAACATGATTTCTACTACATCACTAATTATATCTCTTACATTATGGTTTTTTTGATGTGCTGACAGCAACACAGTTGTTATATCTACTTCTAGTTAAAATTTTATAAATGTTTTTCCATGGGTTCTGGTTACCTTCAGTAGTACAGTAGGTTTTCCAAGAAGCTATCTTTGTCCTATCAAGTTCAAACATAATTCCTTTTTTAGAAGTCTGTATTCAATCTCTCTACTAGCTCTAAGGTCAGGATTTGTTTGTCTTTGAAAGCGTCTCCTGGATCTGTTGACTTGTCGTAATGTGGTTAATTCAGAAGTCCAGCATTGGACAGCTTTTCTACCTGGTTTCTTTTTCTGAATTGACAAATCTGCTGCATCTTTAATTATTTTTGTTAGTTGGTAAGTATACTGATCAATACATTTGAGTTGGTTAAATCCTGATGTATGTTCAGTGTATCAATTTTACTTCTTAGCTGGTCTTGAAAAATATTCCAGTTTGCTTTTTTTAGATTATAGTTTCTATCAGTGGTTTCATATCTAGTTAGGTATATATTTAATACAAATTTAATGGCAGCATGATCAGAGCACATTTCTTCTTCCATAATTTCCCAAAATTTTATTAATTTCATGGAATAATTTCCTGCCAAGGTAAGATCAATTGTACTCTCCCCCATTGGTGATATATAAGTAGGGCCTTCTTTGTCATTTATGATATTTAACTGTGGGTTATTATATAATCTTCAAAAGTCCTACCCCTATCATTTTCAATCCTATCATACCATGATGTACTTCTAGCATTTGAATCAACTCCAATAATAAAGCTGTTTTTAGAAATGTTGCCTAAAAGTGTTTTTAAGTCATTTACAGTGTCTATAATGTCAACTGAAGGTTTACAATAGATTGAAGAGAAATATATTATTTTATCCAACATGACAGAAATAGTTGTGCACCACTCATTGCTCATATGTTTTAAAAATACAACTGATAATTGAGAATTACAAATAAGAATACATGTTAAAGATTTACTAATAGTACAATATATTATTCTATAGTGTGATGGGAAACCAACAACTTTGTCATTGTAAGTATAAGGTTCTTGTAACAGAGCTAAATCAATTGAAACAATTTAACGTGCCGTTAACAATATAACAAGTAATCAACTAATTCGGCACAAATATAAAAAAGTTAATTAATCCCAATAAAATACAAAATGACGTTTCGAAACTCGACAATTATTGTTTCTTTATCAAATTATTAAAAAAGAAATCCCCCTTTACTTAAAAAGATAAATGCGCCCTCCCTTTACGAGAGTCGTCAGTCAAATGAGACAGATTGTCACTAGGAACCTTGGGAGCTGAAGGAGAAGGAAGACCTCCTGGCGGGATGTTTAAAAGTAAGAACCGGAAGTAGATGAAACTAACATCGCTTCAAAAAAGGGAAATGGCAATGGGGCGGAGTGAGTTACAAGCCATATTCCAACACATTGGTAGTGGACAAATCCTGGTTGTAACTCCTCAATGCTCGAATCATTCCCGATTCAAAGAACTCTCAAGAATATAAAATAAAAGAATATAAAAATAATAAACTTCTTTTGTTCTCATTTTCTGGTAAGAAAGACTCAAAAACTGAAAAAACATGGATATTGAAAGTCTCTCCTGGATTGAGATATAGACTAGTAACTGCTAGAAGAGTGTTTGTTGGGTTAAAATCTTGTCCTGTTTTTGACAAAATTAATATAAAACAATGTTACAACTGTGGTAAGTATGGAAGATGGAAGAGATAGTTTTATTCTTCCATCACTAAGAACATTACATTTTTCAATGTTTAAACCATTCGTTTTGGGCGAAAGGATCTTCATCAGTTTTGTTCTCACTGTAGAGATATCTTCCAGTGCTTGGACTTCACTTTCAGGTTTCAATACAATTTCTTCTTTATTATCTTTACTCAATTCTTTCTTTTGCTTTTCCTGCAGTAAGTTAAATTTTTGACAACCAGAAGCAAAATAATAAATAAATAAACCTAAATAAATACCAATGTTAATGTATATTATTCTTTGTATTATTTTATATTTTATATATTCTAAATATAAAGATTTATATATTATGGGATTCCTTTTAGAGGAAATTTTCCAGTTTATTCTTGTAAACAAATTGAAGACAATTTTCCTTCTTTAGATAATAGAGGTTGAATGGTAAGAGTTGTAGGTGATAATAATGGAATCTAAATATTAGTAAATCATTAACATTTAAACATTCTATCTTGTCACGTACATTTTGTTGTGCCATTTTTTTTTATATCTATATCTCTTTTTATCTCATTTTTTTATCCCCTTCCTTACTTATTATTTTAACTTGGATAAGTTTATTTGTTTTTAGCCTCTGTTGCTTTCTCTTCTGGTTACTATGGCGACCTTACTTTCCTTTATTGCACAACAATATTTTCCCTTGAGAACGTGACCTCTCCTTTCTTTTTGCACTCGTTACTATTTGACCTCTCTTGTGTTTGGCTAATTCCTACTGTCTTCTATCATCCTTAACCAATTATTTTAGACTTTATTTTTGGTGAACCCCCCCCCCCCTCCCCTTTTGTCTTAAGATTTATTTTGAAATGCAGACAGATATCGTTTCATCTATCACCTTGTAAAGAAGAAAAATGTAGTCTCCTACCTTACCGGACGATATGAGAATCGCCTAGGTAGGAGACTGATAAATTTAATGCAGTAATTATTGGGTGAGTGCTAAAGTTCTACCAGTTTTTATTACCCATAAAGAAGGGTAAATAAACGCAAAATGAACAGTACCTATTATTGTGCATAATCCCCATTGCTATCTAGGACAACTTGCCATCTTTCTGGTAGGAGATGAATCCCACGGCGGTAAAATTCCAGCAGTTTCGAGTCAAAAAAGTCTTGGATGGCAGTTTTCACACTATCAAGATCTTCAAAGATTTTCTGACTGAAGGAATTGTTCAAGACACTAAATAGGTGATAGTCAGTTGGTGCCAAGTCAGGAGAATAGAGAGGGTGGGGTAAAACCTCCCAACCAAAGCCCAGTAACTTTTGGCGAGTGATGACAGCAGCATGTGGCCTGGCATTATCGTGATGAAGGATAACACCGCGACAATTGATGAGACCTGGCCGCTTTGCTACCAAATTTGAATGCAGCCTGTCTAACTGTAGACAGTAGAAGGCAGCATTGATGGTTTGGTTGAGTGGCAGGACCTCCCAGTGAATTATTCCCTGCACATCCCACCACACACTCAATAGCATTTTCTTAAGATGAAGTTCAGCTTTCGAAGTTGATGCAGGCGGATCAGAAGAGTGACACACAGCCCTACAACGCTTTACGTTGCGGTACATAACCCACTTCTCATCTCCTGTCACAATTTGTGTCAAGAATGGGTCATTTTTGTACCAGGAAAGCAAGGAAACACAGGTGGCGATTCGGTCATCCCGTTGCGTATCTGTCAGGTTATGTGGAACCCAACAATCCAACTTTCTCGTAAAACCCAACTTAACCAACCGTCTCTCAACCGTTGTCTGGTGTACGTTGAAGGTCTTTGCTAATTCTTGCATGGTTGGGTTCGGGCTGTTCCGTATGACTTGGTGAATATAGTCCTCTCCAACGTGTGATGGCCGTCGACTCCTAGCCTGATCTTGGCAGCTTCTGTCTCCTTCCCTAAATTTACGAAACCATCGATGACATGTGCTTTCGTCTATTGCATCCTCCCCATAAATTTGACAAACATTGCGACATGCTGCGGCTGCCATACTCTTTTTATCGAACTTGTATAACAAACAATGTCTTATATGCTCCTTCTGGCATTCCATGTTACACCCTCTGATATTTTTTTTGAGATGATTAACTTTGTGAGACACGATGCATTCATATGTGAGGCATCCACACGTTTGATTGGCAGACGATTTGCATCATTACAATGTCATGTGAGGGCAATTCCATTGCAAATTTTCATATCCAAAAATGGGTAGAACTTTTGCACTCACCCAGTAGAAGACAGTTTGATAGACAATGAGCGGACAGGCTCATTTTATCCGTACTTTGTTTCATCATCTAGTGAATGTGTTCAGCAAACTCTGCAATTGTGAAACTTCGCTGTGCCATGTTTGTGCTTCAAGAAATCGTCTATTCTGGCCAGATGAATAAAACTACGGTTCAAACTGCAGGTAACTAGTGACTGTAGGACTGGGACAAAGCTGTAAGTAATTTGATCTTCACTTTCCTGCTGACCAGATCGGCGAGACTGCTGCTACTGGAAAACAAACTTACCTGAATTCTTGAATGCTTTCCGTCAACTGCATTCTCTCACATTTATTTTTGTATTTAATCATGTTTTATTCATATGAAGGACTAAGCCGATCATTTTACTATGCATTTCTCTTGCACTAGTTATATATATATTTTTTAATTTATCTCATTGTGTGTGATTTCCACACTATATCCTATTTTATTCCTTGTTTAACTTACTCTTTATTATCCTTGTATGTAAATCCATTTTATTAAACTTGTTTATTGTATATTGAGTCAAGGTTTTTACATGTTATCTATTTTATTCACTTATTTGACCATGTTTTATCTTTTTCCATTATCTTCTTTGTGTCTATCTTCTGTTTCTTTATGGGCCCAGAATCAGAATAAACATTGTTAACTTCCAAATGACAATCTCTTAATGTTAATAACCTTCCAGAGTGTAATTCTTTTTTAAAGCCAGATTGATCCGTCTTAAAGATTTTATCGTTTTTATTCTTTTACCTTTCTCCAAATGTATTAAACAAATAATTTTGATTTTCTTTCAGTATTTGACTTCTCTGAAGAAAATGTTTTGGTGAAAAACTTAGTAATTTTTCTAGAAACAACTCAATACTTTTTTTAAAAAAAAATTAAGTAAAAAGTATTAGACCTTAAAATGTGTAGAAATCCCAATAAAAAGTACAAATTCAAAATTACTTATGCAATTTATTATCAGTTTAAAACCTACAGAGGCCAGAACGTTTCAGCCTACTACTGGCAGGCTATTTTCAACTGTGTTGTTGAAGAGGAAGGGGAGATTTAAATAATATTTAATGACGACGTTGAATAATTCACTGTTGATTGTGGGGGAATTGGTGATGTGCCAGGACTCTCGTAAGGTGAGAGAGAAGGTAGAATTGGCTCAATCTATTATTTGAGTTTGTTTGAAATTAGGGATATGTATAGTAGATTTGCTATGCAATTATATTATAGATTTGAATTGGTCTTTATTGTTGTAATTTACTCCGCGCTGTTTTAATCTTTTATTTAAATATTGGGTTGTTTAACCAATGTATTTTTTTATTGTAGTTAGGGCATGGGCTAGCATAAAAAAATTATTTTTGGTTTGAATATCCATCCTATTATTGGATTTGCAATAGTTCATTTTGTTAGTGGCTTTATTGATAACCCAAATGTTGTGCTTATTTAGGAGCTGCTTAATGTTATGGTTGATTCACTGTATGTATGAGATGACTGCATAATTTTGAGTTTGCTGTGTATTCGTATTATTGGATTTGGGCCGAGAGTTTCTAGCTTTGTAATAATTTTAGTAATAAATTTAATAGGGTCATTGGATCGAACAAATTTGATAGAAATGGTCTATTTCTTTACTGAGTAGTTACGTGGTGGTGGATAATTTAAATTCTCTATTAAAATAATTGAACAAAATGTTTCCCTGAATATGGATTGGAATATTAGAATTATAGTCCACTATTTTATTAGTGTGAATGGGTTTTCTATAAATGGCAAATTGTAAGTTACTATTGTGTCTGATAGTTAGACAGTCTAAAAAAGGCAGGGTGTTGTTTATTTCTTTTGTTCCATTTCAATTTGGATTGAGTGGTTTAGGCTATTGATGTTTTCCATTATGTTCTGCAAGCTGTGTTTGTTAGCAACGGCAAAAATATTTCAAATTTTAATGAATGAGATAAACTTGCCAATTTTCTAAACCTTGATTTATCAGAAGTAAACAATCTGGTTCCTTATTTTTTTGAGGAAAGATAATATTGTAGCTTTAAATACTCATTGTCTTCTACTGTCTTTGCTTTGTTAATTGAACTTTGTTGTGATCCTATTTGCATTTTCTCTGTTTCTTCTGATTCTTATTCATCACCTTCATCTTTTATATAATTAGTTGAATCCCTGATAAAATCTTCATCAAGCATTAATCCATAATCTGTTTCAATATGACATTCCTACGATTCAATGCATCTTTCGATGACATCTAAAATTCCCTGAATAAAAGTTGATCAATAGGATTAGTTAAATCCATTGAAATGTTATCTATAATAAACATTGAGTCGACACTAGATCTCCAATCTTTAATACAATAGTTCTTTTCTTTTACGAGAAACTTCTTCAGGCAAAGTGAGGACAGGGAAAATCTTTTCCTCATCTAGAATTTGTTAATAATCTATACAATCAACTTTAAATTTAATACTCCATTCATATACAACATACTCTTACTAACAATCTATCAATATACCATAATCGTACAAACAGTCAAACTTATAGTAGTAGGATTATACTAAATATTTAACTATTAGTAAGATTATGTTGTATATGAATGGAGTGTTAAATTTAAAGTTGATTGTATAGATTATTAACGAATTCTAGATGAGGAAGAGGAAAAGATTTTCCTGTCCTCACTTAGCCTGAAGAAGTTCCTTGTAAAAAGAAATGAAATATTGTGTTAAAAAGGTATTTATTAGAGATACAGTGTCAGTTGAATGTCTATTGTATATTCAAGAAATATTATAGGAGTTACGAAGTACCATTGAAATGTTGTTAAAGCATATTTTAACCTTTTTAAGTGAACAAGTCGTAAGATACCCGGAGAGGGAGACCAGTGACCACATCTGGGAAAAGTAACTCGATATCTATTAATATTTTCCTAAGATAGAGAGAAAAGTTGAAGGTTAATCAGGAAATGTTTTCGGTATGATATATATATATAAAATAAGTGAAGTTAACTGATTTGTAAATGAGCAAATAGTAAATATAAAGGTATATAAAAAAAAAATTAAAAATATATATAATAAGAAAAATAAATAAAGTATATTTTTATACATAGAATATATAAAATATAAAATAATTAAAAGAATAATATACATTAACATTAGTATTTATTTTGGTTTATTTATTTATTATTTTGTTTCTGGTTTTGGTAATTAACGCAAAGCCACATATTCATGCAGATGTTACGGAAATGCGGAAGGAGTAAGTTAAAAGAAGTGATTATTTTCTTGGCCATTTCCAGGTTTGAGAGGTTTCCATTTCAGTTCCTTGTTAACTTGAAGAGCTTTGTATCAATTTCATTCCATTACTTATTGTTCAATCTCGATGACCTCAAGTATTGGTCATGGATCGATCATAGGCTCAAATTGCTGTACCATTTGTGGCAATTTTGGAAAATCATTTTTAGAACTGGAAAAATTTGTTCCAATCAGTAAAATTAAAATAAAAATTCAATTTTTGTTTTCTTTTTTTTTATATGTTAAAACAAACAAACAAACAAGATTTTAAGGAAAAATAGCTGAAGTTCTTTCCGGACTTCTTTGTGTTTAAATTTGAACTAAATTAAACAGAAAGGACATTCTATGGTTTTATTTAATTCTATGTCTGTAAATTCTATGAAGTCATTCTTGAGGCTGATTTTGTAGAAGATTTTAATGAAGCAGACGCTGTATTCCTGATTTGAAATAAAACCTCTATAGTAAACATAAACATATGATACATGTTCTTTATCACCCATTGTTTTCTTCCAAGATTGACTGAAACTTTAGATGAAATTGGGTTGAGATAAATCATTCTTTGTTTTTCTCCCTTATTATTATTTCATTTCCTAAATGTAAGAAATTCTCCTTTTTTTTTTTT
>JAFIDM010000007.1:33900854-33911763 GCA_023159025.1 Thereuonema tuberculata | reverse complement strand
GTCATTTAGAATAAACAGGATCAGCTGAGGTTCCAACAATATTAGTCGTTATCTTGAGAAAATAAAACAGTTTCCTGATACTTCTTTATTTACTCTTCCACTATTCTTCACAATATTCATGATTGTTTAATTTAATTTTCATTCCAAAATATGTTTTAAGAAAGAAATGATGTATTTCTTTTTCTTTTTTATTTATCACTTGATATAGAAAAAGATTAGTTTTTCGAAATATTGTGAAGAATACTGGAAGAGTCTAGTAAATAAAGAAGTTTTTAGTATCAGGAATATTAGTCATTTCATTTTTGAAATGACTAATATTTATAATATTTATAAATATCTTCTGTTCATATATTTATATCCGTAGGATTTTACGACTGGCAAATAATAAAGCACCAGGAGTGGATGAGATCCCTACCGAGTTACTGAGAGCGGGAGGGGAAGAGCTGATAGGGGTCATCACAGCTCTCTGTCAGAAAATATGGACAACAAAAATTTGGCCTAGTGACTGGAAAAGGTCAATTTTCCTCCCAATCCCGAAGAAGGGGAACAGAAAGGACTGCTCAAATTATAGGACAATCTCATTAATCCCGCATGCTAGCAAGATTTTATTGAAGATTTTGCAAAAGAGGATTGAACCATATCTTGAAAGAGAGTTGGCTTGCGAACAGGCAGGTTTCAGGAGAGGGAGGGGAACACGTGATCAGATAGCAAACATCAGATGGATTATGGAGAAGGCGAGGGAATTTAAAAAAGATATCTATCTATGTTTCATTGACTACACCAAGGCGTTTGACTGCATGGACCACTCACTCCTGTGGAAATACCTCAGATTTCTGGGGATACCAGAACATTATATTGTTTTGCTCCAAAACCTATACAAAGACCAAGAAGCAGCAGTGAGAACAGCTTTTGGAAACACCGAGTGGTTTAAAATTGGTAAAGGTGTGAGGCAGGGATGCGTGCTTTCTCCTTACTTATTTAACCTTTATACAGAATACATTATGAGAGCCGCCAATCTTGAAGAGCATGAAGAAGGTTTTAGATTGGGTGGCATCACCATAAATAATTTAAGATATGCCGACGACACTACTTTGGTAGCAGAAACAGAGGAAGATATGAGGTCCTTGATCCAAAAGGTCAGGAAGGAAAGTGAATCGGCTGGCCTATATTTAAATCCCAAGAAAACTAAGATCATGACTTCAGGGATCTCAAATGGATTCAAGTTAAATGATCATGAAACTATTGAAGTAGTGGACTCAATTATTTTCTTGGGATCCCGGATAGACAATGATGGGAGATGTGAGAAGGAAATTCACCGAAGATGTGTTTTGGGAAAACAAGCTATGAAGGGCCTCGAAAGGGTCATTAAAGATCGCGGTATTTCAACAGAAACGAAAATCCGAATCGTGAAGACAATGGTGTTCCCTGTGGTGATGTACGGATGTGAGGGATGGACCCTTAGAAAGAGTGAGAGAAGAAGAATTGATGCATTTGAGCTATGGTGCTGGAGAAGAGTACTTCGGATTCCATGGACGGCTTTTAGAACTAATCACTCAGTAATTGAGGAAATCCAGCCTAGTTGCTCTCTCGAGGGTAGGATTATGAGACAGAAACTAAGGTACTTTGGTCACATTATGAGGTCAAAAAATGGTTTGGAAAATACAGTAATGCTGGCGAAAGTTGAAGGAACAAGAAGAGGAAGACCACGTAGAAGATGGATGGATGATATAGTGGAGTCATCTGATCTGTGTCTTCAGGAGTTGAAAGAAAGGGTGCTTGATCGAACTGCTTGGAGAGCCTTTGTCCATAGAGTCACCAGAAGTCGTCTTCGACTTGACGGAACATAACAACAACAACAACAGGATTTTACACTAATCCTTGATAGTCAAGTTCAAGACGAAAATTTATACAAAGCTCATCCTTGAACCTCATCCCTTTTTGTAGATCCCATGAATTCTTTTACAAATATTCTATTCCTTACCAAACTTCACAGTTCTTGGCTGCCCCATCTTTAGGTTCATGATTATCTTTAACTTGTAACTGGAATGTTGAAATGTCTCAGACCATAAACTGGCTATTATTCTAATTATATTCTTCATAAAAAGACATCAAACAACCAAAATTAGATATTTTATAAGAAGTTTGGTTAATATACGGCTATCATTCTGTTATAAGCATTGCATGGCTCAGTTGATGTGTCAGTTCTCAGTCAGCAGTAGGTAAGGATACCTCTTCATCGTGTAAGACAGTCCCATCAGAGAGTTCGACAAAGATCACATGATCACCATGAGAGACTGCAATGCTTCCCTCCAGGAAACTCTCTATCATGTAGGGCACAATATCCATCGTGGAAAGTGTGCGCAAAGGATAGTACAAAGAAGGTTCTGGACATCATACAAAGACAATGCCAATGGACATCATGAGGATGTCTTTGCTTGACTGTCTGCGTGGTGTTTGTGCAGCAATGACAAACTGTGACTCCTTCTGCCATGTCAGCAGAAGGTATTACAGTTCGGATTGCAAGCTTGTCGGCCCCTCCTAAGGTTACTTTTGACACCTCAGCACTGGACTGCCAGACTGCAATGAGGGCATCAAATGAAGGGAGTGGTTTGATAAATGGTATAATATTGAGGATTAGATGAAAACTGCTTCATTTTTAGGCCAAAATGATGGCTGCATCTTTGTCCACAGATGATAGGGAGAGAGGTGTCGGGAAGAGTGTATTCAGGCCTGGCATACTGCACCAATACAAAACATTATGGCCTGGAGTGCTGTCGGGTATGAAAGCAATTCACCTCCAGTGAGAGTCCATACCACGAAAATGTGTGCCAGTTACATTAATGAAATTCTATGGCCGGTGGCCCTTCTATGTCTGCAGGACATCTCCGGGTCATATTTCAGCAAGACAATGCAGCAACAACATATGCCTTCTTCAGAGATAACAATGCTCCACTTCTGCTGTGGCCAGCTGTATTGCCAGATTTGGGAGCATGGAAAATCTTTGGGACATGCTAAACCAACAGGTGCAGGGTACGACTGTCCACCAGCAACTCTTGATTAACTTTGAACGTGGGTCAGTAGACTCTGGAAGGTTATTCCACAAGACATCATTATTTCATTGGATGCCTCAGCATTACAGCAGAGGAGGGCACAATGATTATTCACTACATCAACGCACTAATCATTTGTTCTGAATTGCCTAATGAACATATCCTGTAAAAATTAAAGTTGTAGCTTGCCTCCTTTCAGGTGCTCTGTTTTTATCAACAGTAGTGTACATCTATTTATATCTCTATCTATCTATACAGTTAAAAAAAAATACCATATATTGGCATTAATCCCTGTAGCGATTCCTATTGTTTGTAGTTTAATGAGTAGAATGGGAAGGGATCAATAGATGGTCAAGAGTAGAACTTGTTAGTAATTTGGTTCAGAAGGAAAGGAGGAACTTACAACAGAAAGAGCAGGAAGATAAAAAAAAGAAAAAAAAGAAAAAGGATTAACAAGCTAAGCCACCAAGAAAATTTTCAAGCAGAAAGAGAAGAAGCAAGTCATGACAAAAAAAAAAAGGAAGCTCTCTAAAAATCGCTACAATAGATTGGAGGTGCTTTAGAGTTGAACTAAATGCCAGGCAGAGCTACAGCAAAATATGTTGATAATGAGAATGAATGGATTAAGGCATCAGGGGTAGCAATAGAATGAGGCATTCAGTAATAAAATCAACATGAACCGAAGTCCCATGTATATTAAGAACAAGATGATGCATCTGGTCAAACTAAAGAGAAAGCTGGAAGAGATGATGCAAGTTATAGCTTGTATCAACCATTTTTGCATATTTGTGTATTTATAAAATTCTGCGGCTCACGAAATGTTATTCCTAAATTAAATAACATGCCAAACTCTTTCATTGCTTTTACAGCACATAATAGCATCCTTTGTAAAAAAAAAAAAAAAAAATCAGTATGATTAACACATAAATAAGATTTGTTTCAAACATTTAACAATATATCAATACTAAAATATTTTTTAAGGCTGATTTTATTGTGAATCGATACTTGATAAACTTAAATTGTTAGAACGAAATAGAACGTAGTTCCTATTTCTGTTGCCCAGTCTCCATTAGAACATTTGACTGTTTGTGAAACTAAATGTTTAGTACAGATATGACGATGTAGAAATAGCCTTCAAAACAATAAGATCAAATCCACATAGGTAGGGCAAATAACAAACCAAGGAAAAAAAAAAACAGGTGTGGACTTCAAGATGGATCTACTAGAGGCCAGTATTAGCAAAATAACATTGAAATCTTTGAGAAGAGATTATTGAGAATGAGAAATATGGTAGATTAGAAATGAATTTAATAAACACCAAGGAAATGGTGGGAAAGAGAAATTAAGGCAATCTTTAATTGCTTTCTGTTACAAATCATTTTAAAAGAATTAATGTTGTGGTCCAAAGTAATAAGAGCAAGTAACACAGAAAAACAGTAGAAACATAGAATGTTCAGAAATTTCACTGTGATCCCAAATGATTTAAACAGAAATTCTGCGGAACCAGCAGACAGTTATAACTGTAGTGAAAAGAGGAATGAACATGTACCAAGGCTAAATACTTGATATTGAATTTGCAGACAACTATGCAATTATAGGGCAAGCAAGACTAAGGCTGGTTTTACATGGATGGTAATTTGATGAGAACTGGATGGACATTGCTAGTGGCCATCAAGTTTTAGAAAGTCTTCTATTTTTTTGATGCCTGGATGGATGGTTTGATAGTGAATAGAGCCATGGTGGCAAAACATAGAATCAAAACGAATAGCTTCTATTAGCTTCCAGCTGGATCAAAGTTCTCTCCATTTTCTTTTACTGAAAATGTACAGTCTGCATTTAATTTCAATTATGAATGACTGAAAAACAATTTACTAACTCGTCAAACTATGCTTAGCAATCGTATACAGTAAGAAACATGATGGTTGGCAACTTTCATGTCACTTCCGATAAAAGAACAACTATTTTATATTCATACACATAGGAATAAGATTTCTTTGAATAAAAACATTGTTTAAATACTGTACTTCACTCCAAAACAAATATATATACACCAGAAATGACTAATATTTCGTCTTTCCAATTGAAAGACTTTTTCGAGGTCTCGATATAATGAAAAAAGCCTTTCGATTGGAAAGACGAAATATTGGTCATTTCTTATGTATATATATTTGTTTTGGAAAGAAGTATTTAAATAGAAATTCTATCAGTTATTTGTGAGAAAAACATTGTTTTATCAATAAATGATCTATTCAATGCATTAGAATATTTCAAAAATTATTTTTAATTGTTTAAAATATTTTTTTGGCATTGCCAAAATGAACGCCAAGGATTCTGGGTAAATGAGCTTCCAGTGAGTTTTTGATAGGAAATGGATGGCAGTGTAAACACCTCATTTGAATTTGATGGAAAACTGGTGAAAAAGTGTTGGCCATCAAATTCCCATTAAAGTAAAGCCAACTTTAGTATGCAAACAAAATCTGAGTACTACAGTGGTGATAGTTGAACACCCTGATGTAAAAACTAAAGCATCTCAAAATATTGTCTTTTAAATTTAAATAAATGCAAATTTAAGGCAATTCCTGCAGGAAACATTCATGCTACTGTGAATAAATTATACAGAAATATATAAGAAAGGAAAGGTCCTAAAAGAAGATCAGAATAAAACAGGAAATCGGGAACATTATAATTGCACAACAATCTGAATAATAAAAAAATTATTACAAGAAAGAACTTTAAGTGCAAAGAAAGGGTAAAAAAAATTGGGTCAGGATATAATCTATATCCAAAGATTTTTTGCTAGATATTTGGAAAGAAACCACTCAAATCTCAGTGAAATACTTTGAGGTAATAATAAAGTCCTAGCTTAATTTAAGAGCTAGAAAATCTCTATTCACATACATCACTTCATTATGAAAACAAATTCAATATTATAAGGAAGAAAAAAGAATACCTGTTAATGTAGAAATTAAAAACGGGATCTCAGCATCCCATAAGGCTACTAAATTCTTCTCTATAGTAGAGGCTAATATTTTCATTAGCTTTAAAATGGAGACTCCTCGGTTCCCTCCACTCAAAGGATAACCTAACAAAACCTATAAAAGAAAAGACATCATTAATTTGTATTGGAACTCCTCAAATGATATTAAGAATCTCTTAGGAATGAATAAAGAATAGATTCAGAATGAATTTATGAGAGAAAAAAAAAAGACAGAAGATCTTGGTCAAGGATTTCTTGAGTTTCAAAGAATTTTTTAAACAGTGAGTTCTGAATAACGATGTTAGTTCATATATGCAGGAAGAATTAATATATGCAGAAGAAAATACATCATGAAATGTTGTTTATTCTCTTTTATTTTAACAAAATTTGGCTTAGTCATTCAAATTATATGTGGGCTGTTGCGGAAGTCATGGCTTTTAAAAAACGAGTTTAAACATCTTTTTCAATCTGTTTTTTTCAAAAATTACAGGGTATTTAAAAAATGTGGCAACTGTTTTACTTCCGTTAAAATTGCCTCAATTTCGTGGAGCCTATTCTTTTAGGGCAGCAGGTTGCCATTATGTTTCATAATGAGAAACCGCAGCACTGGCTACAACGAAAGTGGTAAATCAATTTTTTATTTTAACAATATTATAATATTATTTTAACAAATAAGACATTATTCAAATTACATGTGGGCTGCTGTGGAAGTCATGGCTTCTAAAAAAAAGCTTAGCTTAGAACATCTTTTTCAATCTTGTTTTTTTCAAAAATGTGGAATTTGTTTTACTTCCGTGAATATTTCACGGGTCGCAACTAGTTTTATTAATTATTCATTTTTATTGATTAATTTTGTATTTATTTTTAATTATTTAAAAACTGTAAATTAATTGTATTTCTAATTTTCTTATATCTAGAAGTTTCATCGAAGCCAGAGAATTCTGGAAATTTTGCTGTAGCAGCACTAAGCATTTGATTTTTCGATATAAACTCCCATGGTTGCACAGAGAAGGCAGGACACTGGAACGTCTGTAGCAAGGAAGTTTCATCAGAGCAAATAAATTTTATTTCATTAAAGTTTTATAGTTTGTTTATTTATTGCAACAAATACGTGACAATATTGTTTATTGCTGTAATTCTTTATACCGTTTTATTATTGTAAATTCAACTATTGTCAACTTAATTTTTTAAGTAATTTTACTTAGTAATTAATTATTTTATTTCCTATTTTATTATTAATATCGGATATAGCTTTTATTTTCTCTTATTTTAATGATTTACATTGACAAGCTGGAGTAAGGCTTAATTTATTTTTCTGTTTACTTAAAACTAAACAAATTGGTCTTTTCATAAAATTTGTTGACTTTTTTATTATTAGAAAGAAAATAAAACACATTGAAGCCAGCCCAGCCAGGATAAAGGGAAGCTGAAGATTAATCATTACCATTTTTATTGTCATCTAAAAACAAAACCAATGACGAATGGCTCAGCTCAATTTTCCATCATGTGATCTGAATAAACATTTTCGATATCCGACAACAAAATTTCCTGCAGTTTCCTGAAGATACTTGACTGCCTTTTCTTCAGAGCTATCATATTTGCTGTAACTACTTGTGACAACAGGTCAAAACTTAAAGTCTTTTGTATGTCAATCTTGCCATACTTGATTTGAAGCCTTGAATGAAGAACGGGATGTTTTACTGCCAGTAAATTCAATCTTGGAAACTATCAGTGATGATAAACAGACCCAAAAATCATCCATATCAAAAAATCAAACAACTTCATGTTTTCCTTGGAATACCAAAAGGATTACAAGCAGCTATTACAATTGTATCTGCTATTGCCATTTTTTTTACACTGTTCACTGTAAATTTCTCACATTGAAAATAGATATATTCAGTGATAATTCTCTCGAAAAGCTTCGACATATCTATATCTGTACCATCCTCTTCTTTTGAAAATACTAGAAAACATTTCAAATTAGATCTGTAGCTTCACTTGTCCTTTTTTGCTTATAGCCTTCATCCCCCTGTTTTTTCAACTACTGTCACATTCCAGGTGCCATTAACAAGTTATAGTCATTTCCATATATAGTAAACTTTTTTTGGAGAAGAGAACTATAATATGTGATAGTTTCAAAGACAGAGAATATTCTACTAAACTGTAATTAAAGCAACATATAAAACAAAAGAGTAATTTTATTAAAAAAAATAGGATATAATGAAAAAGTATTAATAATAAATATATTTTAATTAAACTGTTTTAACATGCACGTAAAAGCTAATTAAACATAGACACAATAATGCACCTTTACACATATATATTAATATTTAAAATTAAAAAAAGGCGACGTTTCAAAGTTTGAACATTTTTGTATTCATTTTTGTTTTCTTTGCCTGATGAAAAACTTTGAAATATTGCCTTATTTTAATTTTAATTGTTACTATATTATCAGTTGAAAGGTGCATTATGGTCTCTATGTTTACTAAATACATAGGTTGAATTCTGAAAACAAAGTAATTTGTTTCGAAAAATTTTCTACAACTTGCCAAAAAAAGTAACTCTAATATTACTTCCTTTTATATCTACGAATGATTGAGATTAGTCATTCATTCATTCAAGATTCCTTTTTACAGAAGTAAATGTTTATCTTAAATATCTATTATCAAGTAAACCTTCTCTAAATTCTACTTTTCTTTGCTATTACTTACTATTAGTCTTGCAGTTAATTCAGTAGGGTCCGAAATTGAAGCTGAAAGAAAAATTCATTTCAATTATAAGTTCTTCAGGAAAAATAATATGTAAATTTGTAATTTACATAGATATATAAACATATTCATTGATATTATAATTTAGAATATGTAAAGAAAATGCTGCAAAATCTAAAATAAATTATCTTTTGCTTATGCAGTTATTATTGAATTATTGTAATTTACATTGGTTTGTGCTTTCATTTTGTATTTATATTTAAATCAAATATAATCATATCTTCTAACTAGATTCAATGTTACTACATAAATATTTATTAAATAAATAAATAAATAAATAAATAAAAGATATGTATTTTTATATTAGTTGTTCAATGTTTTTTATGTAATACAGTATTTTAAATTGTAATATATAGAAAAGAAATAGTTCTTTCAAATCTTTGCTTTCCTTATATTTCCTAAGCATTTAAATACAAAGAAACAACAGTAACCTCAAAAACCTTAAACTTATCGTGTGTTAACATTTATACATAAGCCATACATGGATGATCTATTAAGAAAAGCTAAACTAATTAAGAACTGAAGAACAATTAAAAGAATCTTCTCCTCATTAAGTTCAGTGTTTGTCTTTCTTTACTTAAGATGTCTGTAGATGGTTTTATGAAATTATAAAGCAACTCAATTGTATTCATCCACTTCAAAACAAAGCTTGACAAGGAGTTTCTTTATCTTTCTAAAAAAAATTAAAATTTCTCTCTATAATCTCTAGAGGATTTTCTTCATCAACTGTATTTTGATAAAAGGATTACTTTCTCAAAGTGAATTTTAATTAAGTAACTTCTAGAATTCAGTTTATTAATTGTATACACAATTGTATTCAGTGAAATTGCTATTACTTTCCTTGTATATTATGAAGTTCAACTGTAGACATTGGAAATGAAATCTACTAATACATTCAAGTGAAACTGACGAACCATTCTCTAACAGTTGTACAACAGAGAAATAAACAGTCTAATAATAGTAGTTTTAAGCCTTCTCAAACAGTCCTAAAGCTTTAAAACACCTTTTTCTTTTGATTTGAACATTTGGAGATTTATGGAGCTTCTATCTGTGCAGCAAATGCTACTAGATCTTGATTCCAAAATAGAAAGTTAACAATGAAAACAAAGAAAGAACCTTATTGATTAGATAACACTTAAGATTTGAGTATTATCAAAAGGGAAGGAAGAACCAACAAGAAGGGAAAGCGATTAGAAAACCAATAACAATGCTTCACAATGTCTTCTGATAACAAAATATCATTGATATTGCTTTAAATTCCTTATTATTATAAATGTGATTGTTGCAAATGCAAAATGTGCAATTGTTGCATTTACTGTGATTGTTGCGATAGTTGTAGAGCCGCATTATAAATGTGATTGTTGCAAATGTGAAAGACGCAATTGTTGCGATTGTTGTGCTTAATGATAATTTAATGAGATTTTAACGATTCTAACCTACGTGACAGACAAAACAGGAATATAAGTCTGCTGATCTTATCAGAAGACTAAAACTAAATAACATATCTATACAACTTCAGTTCTCTCAATATGAATATTTAAGACAATTTAATGTATGCTATATTGCTTAACTGAAGTAGATGTGGAAAACACACAGATGAAATTTAAAAATGAAAAAATCTGACTGTAACATGTTTCGACTATCTTGTGAACGTCTTCATCAGGCAGTTCTTGCTGTTGAAGCCATGGGTTAAATATTGAACCAATGAGGAATCAGTGAATGAAAGTGGAATGAACCATTAACAGTGAGAACCATTAACAGTAGCGAGGTGAAGGGTAGATGATAATGAAGGAAAGTTAAGTAACTGGACCTATGAACTATGCAGCTATACTGTTAATGACAATGGGATCATTGTAACAATCTGCTATTTAAGATAAGCAATGACTCACAAAATTTTCTCAGATAATCACCAGCTTTGAAGCCAAAAATGAATCCTTAACTTTTAACTACAAGAAAACAAACAACAGAAATGAAGCAGTTTTAGTTCATCTGAATGCTGAAGTGAGTTGATCTAGTCTGTATTTTAGTTTTTTTTTTGTTTTTTTTTTACATTATAGCACATCAAATTTTACAATACCTTAAAAATATTATTTAAAGGAATAACAATATAAAAA
>JAFIDM010000007.1:33875670-33896338 GCA_023159025.1 Thereuonema tuberculata | reverse complement strand
ATTTTATTATTTTCTAGATTTTAAAATATGAATTTATCATCTTTTTATCATGTGTACTAATTTATTTTTTAACAAATGTCTTTGTCTATAAACATTTTAAAGATTAAAATTGCAAAGTATTACAACAGAGCCAGAAACATTCATCCATGCACAACAATAGCACTTGTTCAACAGTTTAGGAAAGGGTTTGGGGTTGTTTTTTGGTTGTTGAAAAAAAAAAAAAAAGAAATCTTTAAAGAAACTAGCTCATCCTGTGAGAGTGGAAGTATACAAATGAACCTAGTTATAATGCGGTGCTTGAAGTGCAAAAAATCACATTACAATATAAGAGGACAGCATTAGAAAACTAGCTGTTTTTCATCTTATACTTGCTATCAATTTCGCATGCCTCATGTTTTTTGCATGTGATAATTGTAGTACTACAAAATAACAATGTATAAATCATATTACTGATGCATTGTACAACACAGATTTAAAACACCAATAATTGTGTTGCACTGTTAATTCAACTTACAAAAATTGGAAGCCATGAATGTTAATGAATGAATGAATTACAGTGTTGTAACGGATCTAATAGGATTTAAATATATCTGTTAATGTACAGCAATTGACTTTGTTCCACTCGGTGTATTTATTTAAATAAGAAATACCCAAAGTTTCTGATACTGTGTTTCTGATAATGTTGATAATGAAACCTGATGCTAGCAAAATATATATTAGCAGATCTTTCCAAAAATTTTAAGTTTATTTCATATATTCAGAGGGAAAAAATAAATGCCATCACTAGACTGTTCTGTTCTTGCAGCCCAGTGCTAATTTTTAAAATCTTCAACAATAACATTTTTGGACATAATAATGTTTTCTTCCTCTCCTTGGGTATTTCTGAGCATTTCCCTTTAGTAAACTTTGCTGACTGATATTAAATAGTTTATTCCTGTGACCTAATAGAAAAGGTGCTTTTTTTTTTTTTTTTTTAAACAACTGTTAGTTAGTTAAAAGTGTCCCACGATAAGCCTACACAGGCTTTTGGGGGTTGTAGGAGGTCCCAGCGTTTAGGATCAACTGTTACCATGGAGAAATAATAGAAGTCTGACATAACTTCTCAAGGCAACTTCCAATCATTACAATGAAATGATTCAATCAATGTTCATTCTATTTTCTTAACCACTCAGGAACATTGTCCAAATTCTAGATACAGGATTTTCAAGAAGTCATTCATAAAACAACTGAGAAATAAGAACAACCTACTATTCTTTCAATATTTCAATTTGCAAATCCATCATTTTTTTCATTGCATTTTAATCTTTACATCTACCAATGGGCAAGGAAGTTTTTGTCACAACGTAACCAAAAAGTTATACAAAATTTTTATCAAAAAATTCAAAAGCAAAAAAAATAAATTTCCTTCTTTTCCACCCTATTTTTTCCTAAGGATACATTAGACTTGCAAAGCAATTGATGGCCTGAGGACGAATGCAAGAGTAAGGAGTAGAATTTTCCATCTGTAAGTAGTTTTGAATATTCTGAAGTAACTGCTTTCGAGAATCTAGTAGAAAGGGTTCCCTTAATCGACTAGGATGGACGGCCTGACCAATCATATTCACTGACTGTAAAAGGCTCACTTTGATTTCAGAATCCTAAAGGAAGGAAAACAAACATCAGAAAAACATAACTTTTTTAACATAGAATACATTTTTACTACTTCATTTATTTCAAATCCATTTTTAATGTTTATAATAAGAAGATGCATTAAATAAAGCAACAACAATAAAAGGATTCCTGGGAATGGAGTAGAACAGTTAAAAAGAAACATGCTTTAAACCTTTTAATTAATATAGTTAAATGGACAACATAATTTTAAACAGACAGACAGACTCACTGTGCTTTGTATAATAGATAATATTCAGTTAAATGTCAGAAAATTCCTACTCTTCTCAGATAACACGTAGTTAATATTTATTTATAGCTTTTTATTAATCATCTTTTATTCACAATAAGCATCAAAACTTTCTAAGTATCAATCTACTACATATCAGCAAAAAAATACTGTTACAATTTGAAAAATACCAGTTTTGGGGTTATAATTATATGGAAACCAATGTTTGCTTATAAAAATTAATTCAGAACTAAAAAATTAGTTCAAAATTCCTGCTGTTAAAGAATCACTGTTTAGATAATATCTTTATTAGCAGTGATTGAACACATAGTCAGTAACTGAACTGTTTTGCAATTCAACTTAGGACTATTTGATCTCTCTTGTTTTTTGCTCTTTTAAGTGTTTGGAATAAAACCTTTCTATTACATAAATTTTGACCTGGTAAACATTGATGAAAGTAAAATTTCTTCAAGCTGAATGAAAATTTATTTCACCTTATAGACTGTACTCAAAGAATTCCGTTGCTATTTAGAAGAATATGACAATCCAAGCCTTGCAAGCTGAGCTTAAAATCAGAGGCAGACGAAAGGAAACGTCTGCTGATTGGCAAAAAACTGGATTCCGTGGATAACTGGAACAACTTCAGGAAGATTAGTTGTGGAGCAGGAAAGTGTTTGGCAGAAATGGAACAAACTATTCTTTGAACTTTTATAAAGTTTTCATCATTGAAACACTGACTCATTTTTATCACAACAGAAATTAAACAGACACTTGTTTTTATTTTCTGATGGAATATTTCATGTCACCATTCATTATTTCATTGCCTGTAATGTTCATTTTTCAACTGATATCATATTTAAAATGATGACAGACCTTTATCAATGGCTTATGGAGTGGCTGTCAAGTACTGTTTGCATCACCATCAACTGATATTTGCCTGACATTTTTTATTGTGTCTCAGGGAAAAAATTTAAGATGACAAATGATTTGTATTTCTTTAATAGAGCAAATGAAAGATTATAACCTACATTAATCAGGCAAAATGTGGTAAAGTCCCAATGAGTCCCATTGGCAGACAAAAGCAGAGAAAATACAACTGATAAAAGACAGTCTGGAGGTTGAATATTTAAAACTCTGAAACAAAGAGAAAAGCGATTCATCTCGCAAGACAATGCAGATAAAAGAAACCCACAAAGATTGAATATCTGCTATTAATAAATGAAAATTTGTTAATGATGAAACTATTCATTGTCTATTTTTTTTAATAACTCATTGGTAAGAATGAAATTTTATGGACTGACATCTGAAAATATTCAAGAGGATTACAAAATTAAAATAGTAAATCAAAAAAGAAAAAATACTGCACCCAAGAGAAGTAAAGCACACACGTTTTCAAAGACTGGTATCAATTTAATCCAATGAGGCTAAGATGTTATGAAAAATCAAATGCCTCAACAATGATCTCTTCATGGTGAAAAGAGAGACAGAAGAAAATTCAGATACATCACTTGAAGTTGATCTCTTTTCTTGAAAACATGCTGTAATTATGGACAGGGAGTGTTTAACTATTGTGAAATAATAGTCAACACTTTGAATTCATGAACAAGAGTATAATTCCAATAAAGGAAAAAAGAAAAAAACAATCAAGGTAATGGAGACATTGTTACGTCATCCAAGATCAAAAGTGGAAACCAGACAAAAGTATTAAACACCAATTTCATGATAATTAACAGGTTAGTGCTCATGAAAATAAGATACAAGTGTGATGATCTGGCAAAGGATCAAAAATAAAGCTCTTCTCCAAAAACCCATCAATTTACTCACAATATTTTTGGTTCTTTTTCTTCTCACAGTTGAAAACAGAAGAATTCTGCAAAAACATTGTGCAATAGTAATTGCTAAATTTTATATCAATGAAAACTCACAGAAGTCCAGGTTGGCAGAAGCTCTGTTTTCCTGCAGTAAAAGATTCAATCTTCATGAGGTTGAAAAGAGGCCATAATAAACTGATGTTTTGAGGAGAAATTATGGAAGTTTTCTCTCTAATCTATACGACAAGACGTCAGAAGATGAAACTTTAATGCCCATTGTTTACCTTCATCATATGTAAAAGCAAAGGAAACTGCAGCAGAAAGAATACAAATCACAACAGTATTCCACTTAATGCCTTTGCACAGAAGGAACCTTTCAATCCAATCAGGATGATTCTTAGCTGGTGAAACATTGCCAGATGGTGTATCTTCTATGCATATACATGTTACCTTAAGTGCAAGAGATGAAGCTCAAACGGAAATCAAACTCTGTATAAAGAGAATCTACTTCAACACAATTATTTAGATACTGTTTGAATTCAATAGTAGATTTAGACACTATAATTTTACGATTACAGAATTATGATTTCTTTTCTTTCTTGGTTTCTAAGAAAACAGTAAATTTACAGAAACTGCAACTGAACATAAAAAAGATCATCTCATCACTAAAGGATACAGCTCCCTGTATTTCCCTATTTACCTATTTCCTGTACTTTGTAGGCATTTGTTGCACAATTTTTGGCAACAACAAAAACAGAATAAGAAAAGAAAACACCTCCAAACTACAGAATAACAGCAGGAAAAATTCTCGAGACAGAAAGATGTATGACTATGTTTTCAGAATTGAGAAGAAATCCACCTACACAACAAGCGAAATGAAATCGATTGGTTGAAGAGCAGCTAAATAAATTCTTGTTGTTAGGAAAGAAAAAGTCAATCTTTAATGAATCTTTAAATAATAATTTCAAAGAATGGGAAAAAGAAAAATAAGTACACTCCCTTCCAAAAGGGGAAAAATGTTAATTTCCGTAAGAGATCTGAATTAAAGAAGTTGAAATTTGCTGCAAAGGTAGAAGGAAGTATGCAAATGATATAGGTAACAGCCAATCATGGTTTCGAGTCGAGAAATATGCAAAACAGGCAGTCGTATAAGAAGTCGGCATTGTGAAGGGTTACAGGAGTTGCATGTAAGTGCTGATGAAAGGCGTTTAGAACGTTCGTACGATTTGTTTTCAAGCTAGACATGTTTCTATGGCTTCCAGAAGACGAATGGAAGATTCTGAGCGCTGGCAGGCTGTCGGACGCATTGAAGCAGGACAGTCTATAACAGATAGATTTTGTTTCTTCGGCGTTCATCATTCCGTCATTTCACGATTATGGAAACAATTCCAAACCAGCCAAACAGTTGTCCGAAGACCTGTAGCCAGTTGTCCAAGAGTTACGACCCCCGCGGAAGATCGATATATTGTTGTTGTAGCCAAGCGGAATCGAAGATCGACCTCCACACGTGTGACATCTATGGTTGCAGCGGCCATTGGTAAGACGATATCTGCCACTACTGTTTGTGGAAGGCTACACATGAATAGTCTATATGCCCGGGTACCTCGAGTTTGTGCTCCTTTATCCGTCCAATCCAGAGGGGCACGATTACAGTGGTTCCGCCAGCATGTGAATTGGACTATGTCTCATTGCAGTAACGTTATGTTCACAGATGAGTCCAGATTTGCCCTACAACCCGATGATAAGCATATAAGGGTCTGGAGGGAACAAGGCACATGCAATCGGCCCCAGAACATCACCGAACATCACGCATTCCGTGGTGGATGCATCATGGTCTGGGCAGGGATTTCATTGGGATATTGCACTGACCTGCCATCTACAGGCGAGGTTCTGTGACGGCTGTACGATATCGAGATGAAGTCCTAACCCCATTGTGAAACTGTACGCTGCAACAGTTGGTCCTTCTTTCGTTTTAATGGACGATAATGCGCGTCCCATAGAGCTGCCATCGTTGACAACTTTCTGGAGAGTGAGGGGAGTGCGCATATGAAGTGGCCAGCTTACTCGCTGGACCTTAATCCAATTGAAAATCTTTGGGATGCCCTCGGTCGTGCTGTAGGTCGACGTTTCCCACCTCCAGCCACTCTCGGAGCTTTAGAAACTGCCCTACAGGAGGAATGGTGATTACTGGACTCTGCGGTGGTGTATCACCTCGTAACAAGCATGATCACACGCTGTAAACTTTGTATGCAGGTGAGGGGTGCTCACATACCCTATTAACGTCGGTTTTTATTGTTTGTTTGGAACTTCAACATCATTTTGTTAATGACGCAAATCTGATGTCATCTTATAATTTATGAAAATTCAATATTTTGTTTATCTCTTTATGTAATTCTTTGTTTTGTTTCATGAATAAACGTAGAGCTACTTACTTGCAGCATTTCATGTCAATCAAAGCAGTACTTGTCCATTTTTTCGCAATTTACCGCTCTGTGCTTAACTTTTGGAAGTGAGTGTATAAAGCAATCCTGACTAAGCAGAAGATGTTGAAGATTTAAACGAATGCATCATACAAGTAAAAGAAATTATTCTATACCTCCAGTGTCTGCCTCTGCTCTCACTTACCAGAAGATAGGAACTTCATGTGAATGGATTCCACTTAATGTTTTTCAGCAGATTTATTGTACTTTCCATTTAATTTATTATTTTGCATCACATGATACATTAAAGAAAAATACATTAATTGCTTTTAATTAAGTCTTACTTTTATACTTAAATAAAACAACAATAACAAAAGTTCTAATTTTTATTTCTAATGACCAACATCTCAAATGAATAGTTATTGAAAAATAGTAGAAAGATAAGATAACTGTCAGCCAACCCATCTTCATAGGTAGGAGGAACCACAATAGCTTACACAGAGGTTAATAGTTATTGGAATGGCTGAATATTTTATTTATAATAAATTATTATGTTAAGAGTAAATTGTTGTTATTTAAATAATAAAAAATGACGTCTATACCACTTTAGTTTGTTGGAAATAGGGAGAGATCCGTTGCAGGATTGAAGTCTCCACCCTGGATACCAGGAGGGAAGACGGTGCATTCACTGCTGCGCTTCCATAACACAGGATCAGAGTAGCTTTGGCCAACTCAAAATCAGGCTCTGATCGAGAATCCTAAAAAAATCATCCAACTAAATCAAAAGGCACATTTATTATGATAATCAAAATAGTCAATAACATGGAAGATTAATAAAATTAATTGAACATCAAGAAATTTACTTAAAAATCTTTTACATGTGCTAAAATTATATATAAAACAACAATAAGGCTAACACACATGACTAGATAATTATTATTCTGATGAAGCCTTGTATGCGAAGCGTAAATTTGTTCAACTTTTAATTGTCAAGTTATGTGTATTAGCCTTGTTGTTATTTTACATATAAATTTACTTGTGGAGATGAAATTTGCTTATTTTTTTTAATTGTGCAGCAAAGAGCATAACGTAACCATGAAAATAAAAAAGGTGTATCCAATTAATTGTGAGTTGGATTTAAACAATAATTATCAAATAAATTGCAGGCCAAGCTTTCGTTATTCATTACTACGTTAACAATAGCAACAATGGCAGCAAATGGTTTTATTTTTTCTTTGGAGGATCTTCATCAGTTGATCTCATTTATATCAAATAACAACCACTGACCCTTTCTAAGATAAGAGATTTATGGCTCCTTATTTAGCATCCAATTGATATTAAAGTCTATATATTAATTCTAATAATCGATTTGGGATAGAAGCAATACTTCTATCCTAAAATTCTAATTTTCTGATTAATTATTTAACAAAAGTGATTATCAAAGAAATAGAAATTCAGTGAAATTCAGTAAGAGGATTGAATCCTCTTACTTCCCTCACTTTCAACATACCTTCCCTCATCCTGTCGTCCTAAATGTTTGTCTGTATGTCCTATATGTTTGTGCCGTCCCTGACGAAGGAATACGCACACTATTCCGAAACTGTCGGATTATTACCATATATAATTCTCTCAACTATTTGTAAGAAAGTGCGTTTTATTGATTTCTGTTTTTCTTTATTTCATTCCATGCACGTTAAGCTTTCTTTTTATAGGGAAGTCAGTCAATTTGATTTCAAGCAGAAATGCTTGCTTTTTTGTGTCTTCAAAGATTGGCTTCCTAATTGTTGAGTTTTACAACTTAAAAGACAATGAAAAACAGTTCCATTGAAGCACTTCCTCTATTTAATACATCTCATCTCAAAGTTTCTGGTTTAGAAGAACTGTTCTCTAGGAATTTATTTAGATGATAAGCTTTAAAAGTGAAAATTATTTTTTTTTTATGGAAAAATTTTGCATCTATTTAGGCTCATTTCTCATCGGAAAAGAGCTTAGTCTACTGCCAAATCATTGTAGTTCTACAACAGAAATCATTCATCCTACAAAAACATACGAGTCACTCAAAGGACATAGGAATGAGCTTATTGTGTGAAGAACAATGAAAATAAAAGCTTTTATTGAGAATGTTTACTTTTAATTCTCTTCAATGGAAAATAACTGAAGCAGAATTCACTTAAGGAAACTAGCATTTGTTTTAAAGAATTAACTGAGAAATAAGCATGTCTAAAACTCACAACTGGAAAAATAATTCTAAATATATTCAAGGAGTAAATTACAGGTTTTTAATTAAGATTAATTAGCTTAAAGTTGACTAAAGAAGAATAACTGCTTCCATCACTAACTGTTCAACAGTTCTTGATACTCTTATCCATAATATATTCTTAATATTAAAGAACATAACTAAAATTTCTTCCGGAACTTTCTTGTAATCCCAGGATCTGTCTTCTGAAATAAAATAGTTATTTTGAAGTACCTTTAATCTTCATGATAAGTTCACGATAGATACCAGCACCCATTTATCACCTCTATAACTTGGTCACTATTCACTAACTTGATTCAGAAAGATATATTACCCTCTTTATAACTTTAGAAGTATCTTACATTTGTTCAGGAACACATTATGCCTTATCACTTCTTTCAATGTCTTAATGAATGTTTTATGAACATTAATCGATGATATCTACTACTTTAACAGATGTTTAACTTGATCTTATATCAATTCCTGCTTCATTTCCTCCATCTTATTACTTTGGAGAAAGATATTCCATCCAAGCGACATGTTGTGTAATGGAATTGATACTACTCTTCTCGATACAACAATTTTACCAGTTGAATCATTTTATTTGCTGTTATAAACAAAACAGTGTTGCATGTCCTGACATTTTGCATTAACAATACTTTAGTAAAATTGTTCACTGTCATATTTCTGCAACTTCCTTTAGCCACAAATAACGTATTTTTAATTTTCTGTCACACAGCCTTATTTGGGAGGATATTTTTCTTTCAGGTAATTCAATTATTTACTATAAATATCCACAAGGTGGAACCACTGTAGTGTTACAAGGCAGTGACAGGTGACATTGCGGTCACAAGATAAGAGTAGCAGTCTGCTTTTGTTCAGGATGCCGTGCTAGTATTCTGTGGGGCAAACAATCTTGATTGAAGCAATAAACGTTGAACGGTGTCAGCAATACAGAAATTCATTACTGCACAAGTAATATGTACCAAAATTGCACATCTTTGTCAAGTATTATAGAATGGAGTTAAATGGTACAGAGAAAGGGAGGGGGGGGTCATCATTGACTGGGAAAGCACACCGTACAATCAACAATGAAGTTCACAGTCTAATTCTGGAAGACAGAAGAGTCACGATGGAAGCACTTGCCGACAAAGTTAATATAAGTGTTGTGAATGTGCATATCTTTATTACATTACACATCTCAATACCAGAAGATTTGAGAGCAGTGGGTGCCACATAACTTGAATCCTGTGCACAAAGACATTTGCATGGGTCTTTCCTTGGAACATGTTTCGATATCAAAAGTTATAAAGATCACTTAAATCATAATAAAGTCTTACTAAATAGGATAACATTTATTGCTATAAGTGTTTCATTAAAGCTTAAGTATTTTTAAGCAAGATGGCAAACTGTATGATGAAAAGAGCATTGGGAAAGTTATAAGTTGTCAAGAGTTTAGATGAAGAATCAACTGAAATAACTCCATTGGAAATTAACACTAGAATAAATCTTCAGTTCAGACAAGGCAAGGGAAAAAAAAGAGCAGCCTAACAATAGTATTAATAAAACCCAGACTTAAATCTGAAGAATAGTTAAACGAAGTTCAAAGAATTATGGGCAGTAATGCTACTGAAAATAATGCTCCATTTGAAAACTAATGAAAATTTCTCAAGAAATATCAAGGTTCAAAATGATCACGAAATAGACCAAGTTTTTTTTTGTTTTTTTTTTTTTGAAGTCTACAAAATTTAAGATATCCTATCAAATTATTTTCTATTGTTTTAAAAGTTCTAAAAATAAATAGATCCTATGACTGATTCCATTCATAACAAAACAAGTTTAGTCCAACAGTGGTCTAAAGCAGTGGTCTAATGGTCTAAAGCAGATCTACATTAAACTGTGGAGGATGATTAAAATCTCATCTAAAATGATAAATTGACGAAACATAAATAAAGGTACATTAACAATTAAACTTACTCTTCATACATGTAAAAAAAAAAGAAAAATGTTTATTAGTGTCGTCACTACTTGTCTTGAAGTTAAAGTTACTGTAAGAAATTTTTCAAGCTACACAGCTTCAGATATAACAGTGAATAAGAAATAAACCACATTATTTACAGCAGTTGCTAACCAAATTGTAAGGGAAAATAAACAAAATAGAGATACCACCTGTCTTAAGTTTTGAATTCATTAAAACAAGGACCAGAAAAGGGAAAGATTCAAAGGGTTAATGTGAGAATGAAGAGATTTAGGCAAATAAAAAGGTAAGAAGGGATTTCAATTTAGGAAGTAAAACTGGAAGAAAGCAGACAAGGATGGAAGGAAGGAAAGCTAAAACAAAAACCACTACGAAAAAGCTAAGAGTTTTTTCCAACCAAGACAATAGATCCTTTCCTATAAAATGTCAACCAAGGCATCAACTATATTAACAGGAATAACTTTGAAAAGGACATGATTTTCAGACTAAAGTAAAAGAATTACAAATAGTTTCATCCATATTCTTGAAGAACAACAGATAACAGCTAAAGTCAGATGCAAAACAACAACATGAGATCGTAGCATTATATGGGAATCTCAGATCAATCTAACAAATGGTATCAAACCTAGGACAGATAGGATCTATTGAGATAAAATGCTTAATCTCTCAACACCATAACAAATATTGATATAAGTAAAATATTACCATAAGAAAACTCAATAGACTTGATTTCCGATTAGAATCCATTTTAATCAGCTGATCCAGTTTTGCTAAAACTGTATCAAAATGTGCAGCAGCTGTCAGACCAAAAGCTACTGAGCAGCCCTAGTGTAAAAAAAAAATAAATAATATTAAAAATTACAAAGTAATTGAAATCAATTAAATCAATGCTAATTCCACTTTACATGGAAAGTGTTTATTATCATAAAATAAATGAATATTGCTTTCTCTAAATTTTACAATAAGTTAAACTAAGGCAAATACTAAAATGTACAGAAATAACAGGAAAGCTGAGCAAAAATGTGGAGTTTTTTTAGTAAACACATCGATTGTCTGAATTTAAAAAATGATTTAAAAGTTGAATATTTTTTGAAAGTAATTTTATCATAATCTTTTTGTTAACTTTGATTAATACATTCTAAAGCTATTCTTAATAAAAACAATTACAATTTCTTACCTCTCTTTCTATTGAAACAGAATGAACAACTGAAGAAAACATAATCTCCAAATGTTGAATGATGAAACTCCTATCAGAGGTTTTCTTCAAAACAACACCAAGGCATTTGTAAAGGAAAGCCTTTCAAAATAAAAAACAAACTAATAACAATCATTATAGACTGCTTCGATATAAGAATATATTATAATTGTCAATTTTTATTCCATTTCATGTTAACAGATTTCATAAATTTACCAGTAATGTAAACTTAAAATTTATGACAAACCATTTTTGTTAATGAATTAGAAAGATACATGGATATTAAAACTAAATTGGAAGATTTTTTTCAAAAAATTTAAAATATATAATTAAAGAATTTAAAAATAGTGGATTTTCATTAAAAATTATACAAAATGAAGTTTAAAAATAAGTTTAAATTTCAAATTTTTTATAAAAAATACAAGATTAAAATATTTTATTTTATTATAAATTAGTTTAAACATTAAATAATATCTTCCAGATAGGATTTCTTTGTATTTAATGCCATAATAAATGACAGTTTATAGTTAAATCCTCATTATTCAAGATGTTAGGATTCTATTAAAAATTTAATTATTAATATTTATATATGTCTTAAATAAAATAAAAAAATTAAAATTATAGAAACATAAAAAAATTATAAGTAGTTAAGAATAAAAAATTTAAAAAAATATTTGTATAAATGTACCGGGTGATCCAAAAGTGACTAAAAATATGAAAATGCAATACAGTTGACTCGCGATAATCCGACATTTGACAGTCCGACACGCTCGGTAGTCTGACATGCTCGGTAGTCCGACGCAGGTTGGTTCGAAAACCGACCCGATTGAAGCGGTCACGGAGGTGAAATGCACAATCACTTGCAATGAAGTTGTGTGTTACGTCAACACTTTCATTTGTTTGTATGAGAAGAGGGAACTCGACTACGAGAACATTTAATGTTAAAAGATATTCAAGAAAAAGCCACGACAGACTCTTTACATAAGAAGAAACAAAAAACGATTACAGATTTTTTTTAACGAGTAAATACATATGTACGTATTTTTATTTTTTATTTTAAGACATAAAATTATATTTTACATTATATACCGTAATTTTATTTTTTTAAGACATAATTACAGAAATAAATTAGTATTATATACATACGTATTCATTTGTTTAAAACTATGCCTAATGAGTTTTTTTTTTAGATCCTCAATGGCCATAAAATATGTACTCAATATGTACTGTAACAATATACGTAAAATACTGTATATACATAACTTAAATTTTCTTGGTTTAGAAGTCAAAATTCAGTTTTAAAAATTCAACCTTTGGTAATCAGACATTTTTAATAATCCGATACCCCCTCGGTCCTGTAACTGTCGGATTGTCCTGTAACTGTAATATGTAGAATACTGATAATAGAAAGATGCAATTTACATAGAAATGTTCAGAATGAAAAGGGATTTTGTGTCAAAATAACATAACCTTCTTGCCTCATTAGTTACATTCCGATCACCAGATGGCACTAGTTTGTTGCATCATTCGTTTGGTGGGGTAGGACAGTCACATGAAATATGGGTTTACAAATGTTTAATGTGGCATCCCTCAGTCAGGAGCAAAGCCGTCAGACAAGGCACGACACTTTTCACCACATTCCACAGCATATCTGTTGTTATTGCAGACACACGATGCCGGATGGTGTCCTTCAACATGCTCAGTGACACTGATTGATTGCAGTACACTTTGACTTCAAGTAATCCCACAACCAAAAGTCGCAAGGTATGAAGTTGGGAGATCTTCGTGACCACTCATGCGGAAAGGACCGACACTGATCTCTCCGAAAGTTGAGCTTAGCAGTTGCTTGACAGGAATAGCAATGTGTGGTAATGCTCCATCTTGCATGAATGTGACTGTATGGAGTGCTTGCTGCTCTTGCAAGTATGGAATAATGCTGCTCCGTAACAGTGTAACAGTGCTGCATATCGCTCATCTGTGACAGTAATCGTTTCAAGTTCAGACCCCTTGACTTCCTCAAAGAAAAAGGGACCAATAATGAATTCAGCAGTGAAACTACACCAGACTGTAATTTTTGGCTGATGCAGGGGGGACTCCACAATTGCATGTGGGTTTTCTGTAGCCCAGATGTGGCAGTTGTGCGTTTTTACACTGCCATTAAGTGTGAAATGCGCTTCATCTGTCCACAGTGCCTTGAACAGCCAATCTTCATAGTCATCAATCCACTAGAAAACCCAACGGGCAAATTCTTGATGCCTTGTGAAATCGACAGGTTGCAGTTCCTGCAAGTGTTGAATTTTGTATGGATGTCTTCAGGATGATTTGCAGTGATCTCTATACAGTGCCTTACATTATGCCAGTTCTTTGTGAAACGTCATGAGCACTGCGTTCTCCATGTTGGGAAACTGCCGTTAGTTCATCCACATTGTGTTCGACATCCTGCACAATAGCACAGGATGTTTGTGGTCTTCCGCTTCATGGACGTGCTTCTAAAGAACCTGTGTCTTCAAATTTGGTTATTATTTGCCTCAGTGCTGCACAAGTCATGGGTCCTTTGCCACTTTGCATACCTCGCATGGTCTGATATGCGTGCAATGTCACACTGACACATTCTGTGTTCTGATAATAAAGTTTCACTAGGAGGGCTTTGTCACACAACGACAATATTCCAATGCATACAGTACAGTAACCACGACAAGAAACAACACCGCTGTTACCTTCACATTTGACGTTGTCAGTCAGAGGGGCTGTTTATATACCGACAGGCAGCTGCTCTCTGACACGACAGCGCCATCTGATGGTTGGAAATGTAACTAATCAGGAAATAAAGTTTCGTTATTTTGCCACAAAATCCAGCGTCATTCTGGGCATTGCTGTGAAAACCGTATCTTTCTACTATCACTATTCCATAAATTATTGCATTTTCAAAATTTTAGTTACTTTTGGATCACCTGGGTTATTTTTGAAAAAATGTGTTCTGTATTTATGCTTAAAAAGAGCAAAGTCCTTTTATTACTGCAATTTATTAAGAATTTCCAAATTATTCAAACTAAAACTAGATGTCACAGATGGATCAATGGACATCATCTTTGCAGAAACAGAAGTATGGTCTTGGAATTATGAGTTTTACAAATTCCAAACTTCTGTCCTGCTTTCTATATATGGAATTATTCTTCAGATAATGGTACAATAGATGACAGAATAATTAATAAAAATAAATACAGACAGGATGAGGATAAATACAGAAAAACAATTTTAATGCTGAACAGTTTTGATACTTTAACTAATAGTTCCCAAGCTGTGGTCAGTCGAGTAACTTAACGAGAAACATAAGAAAGTTCAAATTGAAGATATTTTTTTTTTCCAATTTATTGCCACAGACTAGGATTGAAATTTGCACCTATAACTTTTGAAGTTTATCTTTTCCTTCGTTGCTCTATTAATTCTAGAACTTTTCCCCACTTGAGATGTTTTTTTCAGCCTTTTCATGCTACAACTTATATATTTTTAAAAGTCTATTTGTAGGCCAACACTGTACATAATTTTGTTTATCCTCCTTCTTACTTAAATTATTAATTCCTTTTGTTGCCTACTTTCTTTTGGAAAGAAAGGGTTGAGCTTTCATCTCCAGCCTTTTTTAGAAGTTTCCCATTCTCTTTTCCTTATATTTTTTCCTATCTTACTGATTCCTTCTTTAAAACAACAACATTTGTCTCTACCTTTTACTTCTTGGTTTTATTACCCCTGCTCAGAAAGGTTCTTTGACAGAGGACTCATCTTTTTGCTCCTCCTCTATCTGTACTTGGTCTTTTGTTATATTATCGCTATATATTGTTTTATTGGGGGCCTCTGATATCTTGACACCTCGACACTGTTTGGCTTTCCATGACACCACCCCTCTTAGTGACATATCAACTCATCTTTGTTTTTTTCTCTTTCTGCATTTCTAGATATAATAGAAAAACAAAAAAGAATAAGCAGACAGTGATGCATTGCTGATGTGGGCAATCATAGTTCACAAAAGGCTACACCATTACTGCACTGAAATCACATAAGCTTGAATGCGATGGATACAATTATGTAGATAGCTGTTAGATGTAACAGAGAACTCCTGTTTTATATCATTATTATCTCTAGATCTTGTTTTTGCCGAGTGGCTGACGATTGTTTGATCATATCATCCCTTCCTTCAAAGCAGGTATCGAAGTGTCTCATGTTAAAGAAGCCTATACTGAGAGATTAGTGATCTGGTCAGGAAATTACAGCACCATCTGTGGAGATGTCTTCTGTGATATGTGTTCCTGCTAGCTAGTTCCTGCATGTCGGAAGAGACATCACTGTTCCTCATCTTATAGACTAGAAATCTACCTTGGATGTGGATACAACTGCCAGAAATCACTCCAGCCCACCAGGTTGTTGAAATAGTCCTATGACAATATTTTGTGCTGTTCTGTACATTGACACCATTCTTGAAGGCTTGTTAGGATGACTGAATATGACTAAACCATTTCTAAGACATCCAAATGTAAGTCTCTCTTATTTCATTTGGTGATCTTAGAGAATAAAGACAGAAAAGTGGTTCCCCAGCCCTCGACCTAGTTTTTGTACAAACTGCAGCTTTAAACTGATTCTGCTTTCTGATGCAGTTTTCTCTTATAAGGGCACAGCAGAAGATGATCTTAAATACTTGCAATTTCTAAAAATCTACGATCTGTGGACAAAAACTCTAGAGAGGTACCAACTGACAAGTTTATTCAGATGTACTTCTGTATAGGACTATTTATCAGGAAGTGCATATCACCATCTAGAACTGTAAAGGCATTAAGTTATCAGTGAACTGTAAATGTGCAAATTCATCTTATCAATGAAAAATTTATTATTGTAATCCATAGAACAATTGAAAGCATTAATTAAATGATGTTTGTTTAAATTCTCAGGGCACTGCAATTATTTGGTAATCTCTTTGCTAATACTTAGATTTCACCAGAAGTTAATTTATATATTTATTGAAAAACACCTATATACAGTAAAACCCCGTTATTACGCTCCCGCTTATAGCACTATCCCGTTCTTTACGCTCCTTTCATGCGGTCCCTGGAATTTTCTATATAACTCTGTATACTTTTACCCTCTTATAACGCTTCAAATCCCGCTTGTAGCGCTTTTTTATATCGGAAATTTTGTATCGAAAAGAAATGTAACACTGTAACGAATCTTTTCTTTCCCTGGTAGGAGGGAATCTTTGAACTCTTTGAAGTGCGGGTCTGCGATACAGTAAGTTAGTGCAAAATGTTGAAGCGGAAATCCCTTTCTATAAGTGAAAAATTGCAAATTCTTCGTAAGTACGACGAGAATTCTACACTAAATCAGAAGGTTTTCGCAGAATCTAAGAATTCCCTGATCCAGTCTGAGAACAATAATAAAAAATAAGAATGGAATTATCAATTCAGCGAAGGATGGTTGCAAACGTAAAAAAGTAGTGTGGAAAATGTGAAGATGCCGAGGAAATTCTAATTGAATGGATTCATCAGTCCCGTGATGCATCAGTGCCATTAAGTGACCCAATCATTCAAGAAAAGGCGCGTGAAATAGCGGGCAGTGCACTGAAACTGCTCCGAAAATATATTTGTATTGCTCCTAGTGGAATATCAATTGATGTTAATAGTTTCTTGAACCGCATTCAAAATGTCATAATTTATAACAGTAGCATACACACACGGCAAACCACAATCAAAGATTTTTTTAATAGGAAATAAGCTCACATTTGCACTATATCTATTTTAGAATCAAGTATCTTTCCTGTAAAATGGTGTCTAAATGTTTCCCCATAATATAAATCATTCCCCGTTTATAGCGCTATCCCGCTTATTACGCTTGTAGGTCACGGTCCCTTGACGAGCGTAATAACGGGGTTTTACTGTATTTCAATTGGTTATGGAAATGCCCTTAGCTCTCTACTTCAACTGCGCATTTGTGCCATAGAGAGCCTTAACAACATCATCAGGAATTCGTATTTTTGTAGGATTACTTTTAAAAAAGAAATTATGGCAAGTCATATGCTTAATTTTAGTGGAGACAATTATCTCCAATGGAAGTTGTGTATTAAAACCTCACTTCAAAGAAAGGGTTTGTGGACTTTAGCAAACAGGCCAATATCTGAAGTAAACGGAATCACAGATGCAGATAAGAAAAACAAAGCACTCATGAAGGTGGAAAAGGCCACCGGAATCATTATGAGTTCTATAGATTACAGATTCCGAGCATTAGTGTCGGAGACCGAAGATCCGCAGAAATTATTAGACGAGCTTGAAACTAAGTTCAATTCCAAAGACCTCCTAAAAGTTACAGACTTAAAACGAGAAGTCTACATAAATAGCAGGATGAGTAATAGTGACGACATCCCTAAAAAGATAGCCGATTTAAAGCTCATCATCAAAGAGATAGAAAAGCGTGGTGGAGGTATATCAGACGAGGAGTTCTGTTGGATTCTTTTATCCGGTCTTCCCAAGGACTATCGACCCTGTGCCCAAAGCCTAATGGTCCAGCAAAATCAAAGCTGTTTCAATTCAGGGCTTGTAATTAGTAATATAATACAAGAATATAAAAGAAATCAGAGTTCCGAAGTACGGGAATCAAAGCTGTCCAAAGAATGCCATAATGTGGAACCTAGACCTGACCCTAGGCCAAAGAAAGATAATGTTCATCCAAACAGCAAAAAGGACTTTAATAAGAAATTTTTCCGTTGCGGCAAAAATGGTCACATCGCTAGATTCTGCAGGGGCAAGTTAAAAAGTAATGATAAGAGAAAACCTCCAGAAGGAAACCCTACAAATGATGGTAAATCATACTGTGGCGCCGTAACCCTTTTTGGGACTGGACAAGCAAATAAAGCACAAGGTGAGACCTGGTATTTGGATAGTGGCAGTAGTAACCCTATCTGCACGCAAAGGAAGTTGATAGCGATTACGCCCGTTCCAAGGAACCTACAATAATTTATTGTGCAAACAATACGTCCGCGAAAGCAGTTGGACACGGTACAGTGAAATTACGTAGCCGAATGCCAGATGGCGAAATTAAGGTGATAGAATTGGAAAACACCTATCATGTACCTGATATGCGAACGAACCTAATTTCTGCCGGAGAATTAGCCATCGCAGGGTATAAACAAGAAATTCGTAAAGACCAGTATATAGTGTATAGGGAGCCAGAAGACCTATATCTGATAGGTAAGAACGTGAATAATATATATCGAGTTGCAGATAGAGGAAACCCAGAAGAACGCAATACATTCTTCAATGAATCTCGTCATGATCAGTTAAGATTGTGGCATGACCGGCTAGGTCACCTTTCAATAAATAAGTTAAGAATCATCACAGAAGGGAAATTGTTGAGGGGTTTGGAAAAGCTATCATTGAACAGAGATCTCAAAATTTCATGTGACAGTTGTACCAGAGGCAAGTTGACAAATATACAACATAAGAAGTTAAATGCCATCAGAACTTCTCGACCCCTGGAATTAGTCCATACAGATCTATGTGGCCCAATGAATATCGACAATCCCGAGAATTTGTCATACGTGTTGACGTTCGTAGATGATTACAGCCGGAGAAGCTTCCTGTATCTCATTAGATCAAAGGACGAAGTCTGTGAAAATCTAATAAACTTCGTACGTTTCGCTGAAAGGTCAAATGGTCATCAAGTTAAATCCATCCTAAGCGACCAGGGAACCGAATACACTAATTCGCCTGTGAAGAATTTCGCAAGAGAGAAAGGAATACAGCTACATTGCTCGTCAGGGTATCAGCCGCAGCAAAATGGAGTGGCCGAGCGTTTTAACCGATCCCTCCTCGACAAAGCTAGAACGCTAATGATAGACTCTAAACTTCCACTACGTTTCTGGCCGTATGCTATACTATATAGCAATTATTCTCTGAATCGAACACCCCATGAAGATATTAATAATGAAATTCCTCTGAGCAGGTGGTTCAATCACAAATATGCTCCGTCCGTGAGACATCTAAGACGATTCGGCAGTCTAGCGTATGTAAAAGTACCTAAGCATCATCTAAAGAACAAGTTCTCCGAAAGAGCTGAAAAGGGAATTCTACTCGGATGTTCAGCTTTAACCCGAGGTTATTATGTATACGTCGTCAAGGACAACAAGGTTGTTGATACTAGAAACGTATACGTAAATGAAAACCGTCGTGGAATTGAATTGCTAAGGGGCAAGGTGAGTCAGAATATTAATTACGATCATCTTGCCAACCAGATTCAAAGAAAGAATGGAGAAGAAGAGACGTCATCAGATGACGAAGAAAGAGATGAAGATACAGCAAAAGATCATGAAGAGAGACAGACACAAGATAGCGATGAACAGATGTCAGACAATCAACAGGACACAAGATAGCGATGAACAGATGTCAGACAATCAACAGGACACAAGAGAAGATGAGTCAGAAGATGATTTCATGATTTTAAGAAATAGAAAAGTACGAAGGAAAAAGATGCAAGCACATATGATGGAAGTGGACGACACACCTAAGAACTATCGGGAAGCTATCAGTGGTCAAGATCGTAAGCAATGGACAGAGGCGATCGAGGAAGAATTAAGAAGTATCTCGAGTCACCGGACTTGGTTGGAAACTCAAGTTCCTGAAAGTGTGAATCCTTTCACAACGAAATGGATTTTCAAGAAGAAAAGGGATGCGAAGGGCAACATTATCAAATACAAGGCAAGATTAGTGGTAAACGGTTATCTGCAGCGGCCTATCATAGATTACGAAAGGACCTATTCACCGACTCCAAGTATGAGTATGTTAAGATTGTTGTTGGCATTATGTATCAAGAACAAAAGTCAAATACATCAATGCGACGTGAAGAGTGCTTACTTGAATGGTGACATAGATGCAGATATCTATCTGGAACCTCTCGATGGTGTGAACATTTCCAGTAAGAAATATAATGGATTAAAGTTAATAAAATCATTATGTGGATAAACAGGCGGGACAAAATTGGTTCGTGACCATGAAGACCAAATTATATAAGGCAGGCTACACAAATTTAAGGTGTGAACCATGTGTATTTTACAAAGTCGTACAAGGTGAGAAATACATTCTCCTAGTATATGTGAATGACATTTTGATTATGGGAAA
>JAFIDM010000007.1:33849717-33860670 GCA_023159025.1 Thereuonema tuberculata | reverse complement strand
AAGGATATACACAGCAGATATGTCATTGAAGCCTGCGATATAAAATCTTTCAAATGCATGGGGTATATGGTCAACCCCAACATGCTATCATTTTTTCAAGACATCATTAGGGGCCAAGAAGAAAAATTTCAATAAAATCCTTACAATAATTGAATATGTCAATAATGACTCAATAAGTGATTATAATGTTATAGTGTATTAGTATTAAGTTACTTTATTGAAAAGGAAACTCAATAATGTTGAGATAGACTCGAAGTTATTTTGAAGAAAAAGGCTTGAAAAAGCGAAATGATATAATTTCGCGAATTATCACCAGAAAATTACCAGAATATTGAAGGAAGAAGATTTAAAATTAGATCATAAAAGAAAACAAAAACAAGATTTTTTGGATAAACCAATGATGATTATTCTTTTGTGCTGTCTTCTGGCAGAAGGAGATAAAATAACAGGACATCTTTAGTCTCAATAACTACAGTAGGTGGTTTCAGTGAGACAAAAAAGACAGCATGTATCAGACATAATCTCAGACTACACCCTGTAAAGAAAGTATAAATTCATCCAAGTATTTCAAATAATATTTTATTACATGATTGTTTACTTCCAATTTTTTTTCATAGTCTATTTAAAAGCAATAAATTCATGTAGTATTTGAACATCTCAAACATTTTGAGTAGTTTTTAAATTAAAAAATAAAAATCACTTTTCAACCGTAAAGAAAATTTAAACTCAAAACATTATATTTCGAAAATCATTGAAATTAATAATGTGTTGGTCCTCCTTTCTTCTCTATAATTTATATCATTCTGTCAGGCATTGTCCTAATTAATTTTTTCAAATCGGACATCTTTATCTGGTCCCAAGCATTCCAAATTGCAAACTTCAGATCATTCAAGTGATGATACTGTTTGTTTCGGCCATATACAATGTTTGCCATCCAACCTCACACGTTTTCAATTGGGTTTAGGTCAGGTGAACAGGAGGGCCATGGAATGATATCAATTTTCTCTTTTTTAAACCACGCTTTGATAGATTTTGACGCATGTATAGAAGCACTGTCTTGTTGATATTGCCAATTTGGCTCTCCTAGAAGGGGTCCAAATGGTATTAAATGGTCGTACATAAGGTTCTGATATTCTTTAGAGTGCATCTTGCCTTCCACAAACACTATATCTGCCTTACCTCCTGCCCCAAATGCTGCCCACACCATCACTCCACCCCTACCTTGTTGTCTGCTTAATATTATCTTCAACGGAGTGCGTACATCATGCCAGTATGCGGAATATCCGTCAGGGCCATCAAGACGGAAAAATTTTTCATCAGAAAAAACTATTTTGTTCCATCTTTGATGCCGTTTCACTGGTTTCTTAATTCAGTCAAGTCGACTGGAATGATGAGTGGCAGTGAGCTAGGGTTTAGCTTTCAGTTTTACAAACTTCATGTGATTATTTGAGGTTAAGCTTTTCCATACAGTTTGGTGAGATACAGTCTTTGGCAACACCCGAGCAATTTCACGGGTGGACATCTCATCAGACGCAGCAAGATCTTGAACTCTCCGGTGGTCCCGAGGTGTGAGTTTGGAGGTCTACCTTGTCTTTTTGTGGTTCCATAACTATCACCTTTCTTGATGACATTTTGAATAACAGTCTGTGAACGATTTAATTCTGAAGCTATTTGCCTTGTTGCCTTTTTTTTGACGAAGGAGAAAATGAATTTTTCGTATTTTTTTGTCAGTTAATGAATTTCCATGAGGCATGAAAAAGTAGTGGCATATGTTGCTACGAAAATGAATGGATTACATACTTCAGCCACTTTTAGTTATATAAAAGTTTATGCAAATTTGGGATATTCCAATCACTTTGCAGGTGTCAAAATCAAAACATTTCTTGGCGAGTTTATATTTTGTTTAGATTTTGCTGAAATTACTGTGACCCTTTCTTATCTAAGTGTAAACACATCATAGTGGATAGTTTTAAGTATATGTTATTGTCTATCTTTATGACACAATAATACTATTATATTTAGAATACAGCCATGGCCTAGACAAACCATAGCACTGAAACAATAAGCCATTAAAAAAAAAAAAAAGAAGAAGATTTCACCTCTGAGTTGTCATTGGTAGGAGTTTGAGATGGCCATTCCGTCCTCTTCATGGACTCATCAGCCACACAAACTCCTCGATGAAACCTCAGATTGCCAAACTAGATTCCATTCATACCCCTGCCAGTGGAATCCCAACAAAATAAAAGCATGACCAAAAAATCAAAATAACAGAAAAAGCTTAAATTCCTGGCCTGCAAATCCATCAGTAACAGAGGAAATTGAAGAAAGAAAAGATTAAGGCAAACCACATTAAATAAAATAAAAAATTAAGGTTCCCATAATGTAATAAACAATAAGCCATAAGTGCACTGAAACTTCAAAAATATGTGGAAAATTGGATAAGTGGCTGTTGAACGTCTTTTATGTTAAGGAAAGAATCTCAAGCACAGATTTGGAGGAGATATCGTTTGATGCCGATATATTTATGACGAGGTTTTGTGAAACAATTTTCAAAAAAACTCTGATTGTAAGTTACATCTTATCTGAACTGAAAGTCTAAGATGATTTCAGTGGAGAATGATTTGAAGAGAATGAAGAGAATTTACCATAAAAGAGAAGCTGAAAAACAACCAAGGAATTACTGCCGATTGAAGTAGCAAGTGAAGATCTGTTGTTATAGAAAATTCTGAAATGAATGGAATTTACAAGACTCAACTTTGTCCAAGATTCAATGATCAAAGCCTGCAAACTTCCAACTATTTGTAAAAATTTCTGATAATTTTCACAAAACTTTAGTGTTTCCAGAAATAATTGTAAGAAAACATATAACCATAAGAGATCTATTTAGTGCTCGTTATCACTGTAACAAATTATGAAATTTCAAATACTGAAAAATTGTTTCAAAAAAGCACAAATGTGGCATGATTTGTATTTTGAAAACACAGCATATATTAATGCCATTACTAAATAAATTCAATTTTTAATTTCAGACAAAATTCAAATTTACAAATAATGGGTAATAAAGGTAAATGAATTAGAAAAAGGGAATGTCATTTTAATTTCAGATTCACGAAGTATTTATTTTATTTTATTTTTCTTAGTGTGATGGAATATTATCCCAAGTTAATTCAATGCTTTGAGTATGTTGCCTTTTGTTTGCAGAACCATTTAGATAATGAACGGACGTGCTCTTGTCCTAGCAACACGTTGGATTAAGAATACAACAATTCTCAACAAGATATTCCAGTTGTTAAGGTTAAACTGAACTGCAGCAGGTCCTGGGGTGCTCAAGAGGTTACCCAGTGATTCTTGGCCAATGGGACTAGTTAGGATTGGATGGTCATCCCAATGCCTATCTACATTTAACCTCGAATAAGAAACTAATTTGACAGGGGGGGGGGGACCTTAAGGTATGTCTGGAGAAGAAATAACTGTGGAAAAATTACCAACCACCAACAGTAAATGAACGTGGACTCCTCCTGCCCAGGGCCTACGTCCCCATATTCTAGTTGCACCCAAAGTAAATATGTATGCCTATAGACAATTTTTGTTACCTATTTTAACTGAAAATGAATAAAACAGCACCAGTTCTTTTAAATATTCAGATGCTAGGTGACTATTATGTGTTATCCTCATTTCATGTAATTCCCTGCCTCTTTAACAGTTGTATTATAAGTGTTAAGATATTGTGTAATAAGTTGATCTTAGCTGAACTTCACTCAAAGAGAAATCACAATTCAGACAGAGTTACTAGTTAAGATCAGCATTTGATTCTGATGGAATGAGGATTGGATTTAAATGTAACATTAATCATTGTCAAGTTTATTATTTGTTACTTAAAACATTTATTTAAGATAATTTTCATTTAAGAAATTTGCTTACATTATAATGTTTCCATTAACACTTTCAATGGACCTTTCCATTCAACAACTGTTATTCCCTTTTACCAAATTTTCAGAATTAATTATTCTGAAAATAAGTCTTATTCTATAAGTTTCTTAAAATCAGAAAAATTCTGACAAAGATTGAGAAGCAATTCATTCATTAACACCATAAACTTTTTTTTTTTCTTTTAAGTAACAGAAATAAAATATGTAAATAAATTCCTGAACTTACATTTTCCATGCCTTGAACAGTTGTAGTTAAAAAATGTAAGATATTTTCACACATGGAACGAAGAGCTTCATTACTAATATGATCTGGATCGACAGGGCGCTTGCTCTAAACAAAAACACATTATTCAATGTTAAAAAAATTTACTAGAATTAATCTCACAAACTAATGTTTAGTGATATACAAAAATACAACTAAAATGCCTTCTTAAAATCCCTTCTTTAATCACAATATTTCGTTTTCCTCAAAAGAAAACTTCTTCAGGTTAAATTGAGGACTAGAAATCTCTTTCTTCTTCCTCCTTAATTCGTTGTGATACATTTAAAAATTAATAATACAACCCACATAAACAATGCATGAACACGTGTTTACAATACCCAGTCTCATATGATTGCTGTGATTAAAGAAGGGATTTTAAGAAGGTATTTTAGTTGTATTTGTGTTTCATGATTGAATGAAGATTTTCATTCTGTAATATTTACTGAACTTACCGGAATGTCATCAGAAAGGGAACATTGACTAACAATAAATTCTATGAGGAAGGAACTGCCTCCTTCTTCTAAATAATTGTGATGAGCAAGAGCCACGACCAAATGAGCAAACACTTTCTTCACCTGCAATTTTTAAAAAGTTACAAGAATAAAAAGGGCATTTATGATTATTGTTCTGCTTTTAAGAATTTTATGTGATAAGTCTCTTCTTCTGCCCAGAGAAACCCACAGGAAGAAATTGTTCTAAACATAAAATATGGTAGGTTTTTGTCTCAATTTTTATGCTCATTGTCAGATAAAAACAGAATTAGAAAAAAAATCAGAACTACCATCGATAAGCAAATATACTTAACACTAAAGAAAATGAATTTACTTGAGTGACACTCATTTAAAAACTCAACATTGTTATTTCATCAAAGAAACTTAACAGTCAGAGAATGTTGGAGATACAAGTGGAATTTGCTTACTAATAAACAGTAACAAGATAAAATTTCTTATAAACTAAAAATCAATGTAATCTTTGAAGTCAATTCTCATAATTGAAAATGATAATTAACATATTCTAAAATGTACAAAGAGGAATGGCTCAGTTATAGCAGTATTTACTTCAATAAAATAGTTTCACATCACTTAAACGTGGTTTTTCTATTACATCGGCTTTTTTGTTGCCCCCCCCCCTTTTTAGTTGCACTTTAAAAAGTAAAAAAATAAATCCAAATTTAAGAAAGTAAGACTTAATGACAAGTTAGATTTCTAATTACAAATTAGCTTTATTTGATTCCTTAGATGTTATTTCTTACCTTATTATTGGTTTCATGTAAGACCAGCATTAATCCATTTAAGATAATTCGAATTTTACTTGTTATATATTTGCCTAATAGAAATAAAAAAATACATCTCATCAATCTAATGGATTTGTTGAAAACAAATAAAGTAAAAAATGTAAAATTTAATGTCAACTTTGAACATCATTTTTATAATTACACTGGTGAAAAATAAAAAAATTAACATCCCTAAGGAAGTGAACCCTTTTGCATGTGATACTGGTAGAGGGCAGTAATTGCGATGATCAAAAGCTCAGCTACTTGTAAAAGAATTAGGAAGCGAGTACTGGTTGTGGACAATCTGAGACCCTATCATCAGTTGCTGACCTGCCGTTAGAGTGGTTGGTTGTTTCCAGCACCGTACTACTGTGTGCCAAAGTGCTGGTGAACGTTGTAGGCATGCCACAATGGCATAGGATAGCACAGTTTGTGCAGTTAAGGGAGTCTGAGCGAGGTCCTATTGTGGATCTGTGGGAGGCTGGATGGTCATTCTGGAGAATTGCTCAACACATTGGATGTGAAGTGTCCACTGTGCATCAGTGTGGCACCGGTGGTCCGAGGAAGGTGTAGATGCTCGTTAGCCTGGTTCCAGATGGCAGCAGCACTTGGATGTGTGACAGAACTGCTGCATCATACGATTGGCCATCGCAGATCACAAAATAACCGCAGTATAGATTAGGACCAGTGTCACACCCGGGGTGTCAGCTAGGTCCATCTGTAACAGTTTGCTGGAAGCTGGGCTATGATCACGAGTGCCGCTTGCCAGACTCCCTCCGGCCCCTGCAGGCCACCTCCAGTGGTGTCGTGAAAGAAGCACCTGGAGGGTTGAATGGTGCAGCGTTGTGTTTAGTGACGAGACAAGGTCCTGCCTCAGTACTATTGATGGTCGTTTGCATGAGCGGTATCGATTAGTACCTGTCACAGTGCATACAACAGCAACACACAGGACCAAAGCCTGGCATCATGGTGTGGGGAATCATAGCCTACAATGACCGTTCGCCTCTGGTTATCCTACAGGGAACATTGAGCAGCGCAGAGTTAATCCAGAACTTCATCCAACATTCCTGCAACATCAGGGAGATGTGCTCTTCCAACAGGACAATGCCTGCCCATACACTTACATGCAATCCAATGAGCTATCTAAGGCGTTCGTCAACTCCCCTGGCCAGCACGATCACTAGACTGTCCCCCATTAAGCATGTGTGGGACTCGATTGGATGGCATCTGGCTCAGTCTATATCCTCTTGAATGCTAACGGGCAGGTGGAATTGTAGGGTAATTCCAATATTAGTGGGTTTTCTGTAAACGACTGTTTCAAGGCTGTCATGTGTACCTTTCAGCATTTAAGAGGAACGTCATCAGCAAGGCATGCATAGAGCATTCAACATTCCCAGTACGGAACACCTATTTTTAAAAAAATTAACAAAATTATCTCAATTCTCCTATGTAATGACTACCCTTTATCTTTCATCAAATCACCAATACACTTTGAACGCATTTATAACCCCTCCTGTGAAAGCCATAATAGCAAAACATTTTATGTTTCTATCCCATTTCATCCCACTGTTTTCCTAGCCTTAAAAAGAATATTGAGTTGTTATAACATTGCTCTCATATCCACCATCAAACACACTATCAAGCACTATCTTATTCGTGATAAGAATGATGATGTGAACACAAAGGGCGTGGTTTACGCCATCCATTGCAATGGTCACACTAGCAAATATATTGGTGAAACATGCCAACCTTTAAAGAAACAGGTTGCACAGCACTCTTTGGCCCTCAAGAACAAAGATTTCAATTATTTAACCATAGGTCACCCCTGCAGCACCAACCACTCCTTGAACTTTGAGCGGCCAAAAATCCTATGTAATGAAAGAAACAACTTTAAAAGAAAATGTAGAGAGTCCTTCTTCATCAGACAATAGATGTTATAATGATAATCTCTATTCACACAATTCCCCAATATGGTTTCCATAAATTTTTATAATTCCCCATTTGCTTGCTTCCTTTCTTTCTTCCTCCCCCTCCCCTTTTTTTTTAATAATTGTACTTTTAATATACAACAAATCTGCCCTTTCAAGTGTTATTTAGCTTGGTTATTCCTCTACTACATCTTGCATAAGTTTTCCAGTTTCAATCCCTGTCATATATGCATTTCTACAATGGAACGGAACTCAATGGATGCCACTTACTGTCCCCCCCCCCCTCGATGCAGCAATGGTTCAACCCAAAGTCACATGTTCCCTTGGCTTGAACTTCGAATTCTGTAACCATCGTAATAGCTCACTTGACAAGGGGGTGTGGTCCACCCCAAAAGTACTAGTGTAATTTTAAATTTGTACATAAAGTTGTTTTAATCATCGATGCGTGGCGGCCTTAATTTCATCCTTATTATTAATGTCTGAAATGATTTCTGAAAGTGGCTGAAAAAAGGAGTATTTCTGTATAATTCAAGTGATGTCAGACTGATCCCTGACATATCACCTGCTTTTAGCTAAATCCTGCTAAACTAAAGCTCTCTTGATATCTTGGAAAATTGTTCTACCTGTATCTGGTTACATCAATAGAAATAAACAGATTTACAATAAATTCAAGGAAAAAAGGATGTTTTTTCTTGAGATCTTGGTTCATTCTTTAATACTGTATTACGAAAAAATGTTTATATGATACAGACTCTTCACTTAAGCTCAAAGAACAAAGTAAAACCTACTCTATTGCAACTATTTATTTTGTTTTTAGATCCCATTCCTCATTTATTATGGTTACTTAGTGAATAATTGAGAAAATAAATATTTTTCTCAAAGCAGTGAATAATAACATTTTTATTATCAAATTAATCTTAAGAAAAAAAAATTTCTAACTTAAAATTATTAATTGGTTTTATAGCTGATGATTGTTCTCTTGGATTCAATTTCCTTCGATTTTGGTTTTCTACTTAGATTAAGTAAAATCTATTTGCAATTAAGTGAATTCCTCTTAAGTCAGTGTTTAAGTCGTCAGTAGAAACTAAAATGTAGTTCTAGCAAACAGTAGACCAAAATAAGAATAAAAACAGCACAGAGTCAATAGCTTTCAACAATAATAATGAACATTATTCAAATCAAAATAATAACTAAATAAATATTATGCAAAGAAACAAGAACTGAATACATAATCTCCAACATTTCCTTTCTTTTTGTTTCTAAATGCATCGATACAATTTAGCTATCAGTCTCAGTATTCAAAAACCAAAAAAGTAAAAGAGTTACATTAGTTTCCATTTACTGCTTTTTCAGGAGAATTTAAAAGACTAACTTTATAACCTACTTTTAGAAAAAGACAGCTAAAGACATTAATTAAGAACACAGCAATTGTTCCGAAAGCTTATCAAAAAAAAATCATTAACAATAAACAAAGGTTGTTGTTACTTTAAACTATCTCATCTTTTTTATTCATTATATTTCATCCAAAGAATTTCTGGACTTCCTCAGACTTCTTTTTGAAAATTAATAATACCTAGATTCAAATTTTTCATAATTACAAATACTTCCATGCGACTTTGTCTTAAAACAATTTACAGACATTTTCATCCAGCCTTTGTTTTAAACAATTTCTAACAATTTCATGTGAAATTCGCTTTATTTTTTAATACTTTTTTAAAGTATTATACGTTTGATTCCTGTCACAGATGTTTCATTGTAGAAATTATTTCTGTTTTCACAGGAAATTATAGTTAATTTTCAAACACAGAGAAAGTGTGCTAGGGAAGTGCATTGGACACAGACAGATCTGAAAAACTACACAAGAGATTAGTCTGTGGCGCTCAATTGCTTCTGGGTTATAATTTCTTTCTGTTTTGAAATTAGTTTCCAATCACAAGACATGATATGTCTTCAAGATTCTTGTCTATTTAATGAATATCAATGTCTAAACATTAACTGAACTGTTTGCTTCAAAATATCACAAAATACGGCTAATTACTTCAAATGTATTCTTTAAACTCTGCCAACTGTAATCATCTTTTTGTCTCATGGTTCAGAGCAGAAACATGTATTCACACTGAGTTATTGCCGCATAATTCAAATCTCTCTTTACTTCTTTAATTTCACTCAACAATTTTCATTGCATCTCGTAGTACACTGAAAATTGGTGTACAAGAGGTCTTAAAATTTACACTGAAGCTCGGTTATAACGCGGTCGTTTATATCGCGAATTCGGATAATACGCGATTTGGTCTTGGACCCCTTCTATTTTGGAAAAGGAGTATAATTGTAAAATTGCAAAATTTACCGTTTTTTCGCCTAAAATCAAATCATAGGTGTAAATTAATATGCTTGTTTCCTTATTATTTACAGTAATTGACTCTATGCCCACCCTAATGTCTATGAAAATGCGTCAAATACAATATATTTTTAAAAAAATACCAGAATCGCGGACTTTTTCGTTTAACCAAAATGAATATCGAGATCTATTTTTCTGCCTATGACAACCAGTAAAGAGGCCCATGTAATCTAATAGGCATATGAATACCTAGTTTCGATCCACGTGACTCGTCGTTTGTACAAGTGCCAAGATGGCGGCGCCAAATCGATTTTGGCTAATATAACCCATCAAAGTGTTGAAAAGGTAATTATTTATGTATGTATAAATATAAAATTCTCTCACATAGCTCTGAATGATGTAGGTAATCGCGAAATGACCATTTTAAATCGATTTGGAATCGTGTGGGCGATAAAAGGGTGCGATATACGACATTTGACATCGCGAAATAATAAAAGTTCGGTTATATCGCAGTTATATCGCGATCTTTGAAATCTTGGATCCGAAAGATTGCATTATAACTGAGCTTCAGTCTATTTGTAATGACAAAAAAAACCCAACAACCTTACTTCCAATAACAAACAAATGAACTAAAAAAAAAAAAATTCTTACCTTACTTGGAAATGTAACAAAAATACATAATCAAGTTATTTTAGACCTGATCATCTCAATCACTAGCAAAACTGGAATTAAAAGCCACGTGGGATCATCCTAATAACAACCACCTCATTTGAGGATTTCTCCAATAATCCTCTTGATCCCTCCAATGAAAAGTTCATCAAATGGTCAACTCCAATAATACAACAGCTACTCAAAGCTAACAAGAATAATCAACACGACACATGAACATGGGCTGCCATCCTGACTTCAAGCAACCACATCAACATCCAGAAAAAATAATAAGTAACAGGAAAGAAAATTATCAGAAGCACTTGCCATCAACAAAAATGCACCAATTAACAAATCCAAAGTTAGGATTTCTCTGTGTGTGTCTATTTTTTAACGTTCCCTGCCCCTACAAAAAATGTAATTCTTCCACTCTTAAATCTAATGGCAACTTTTTATCAATGGTTGTATTTTCATCGATATTTTATCTTCTCCTATTCCATATCTAATTCCTTATACTCCTGTATCTGTAATGTTGTATAAAAGTTAGCCTATTCCTTCAGTCAATGTTGTATAAA
>JAFIDM010000007.1:33839203-33849550 GCA_023159025.1 Thereuonema tuberculata | reverse complement strand
ATAAAAGTTAGCCTATTCCTTTAGTCAATGTTGTATAAAAGTTAGCCTATTCCTTCAGTCAATGTTGCATAAAAGTTAGCCTATTCCTTCAGTCAATGTTGTATAAAAGTTAGCCTATTCCTTCAGTCAATGTTGTATACAAGTTAGCATATTCCTTCAGTCAATGTTGTATAAAAGTTAGCCTATTCCTTCAGTCAATGTTGTATAAAAGTTAGCCTATTCCTTCAGTCAATGTTGTATAAAAGTTAGCCTATTCCTTCAGTCAATGTTGTATAAAAGTTAGCCTATTCCTTCAGTCAATGTTGTATACAAGTTAGCCTATTCCTTCAGTCAATGTTGTATACAAGTTAGCCTATTCCTTCAGTCAATGTTGTATACAAGTTAGCCTATTCCTTCAGTCAATGTTGCATAAAAGTTATCTGGGGGGGGGGGGGTCTTTCCTCCTTAGGAAATCTACATTAAGGCATAACTTTTTTGTGTTTTTCTTTCATTCAAATCTTTTATTTCTAGAAGAATCCTCAATATAAAGAACCTAACCATGGAAAGTAGTAAGAGTCATTGAAAAATTTTTGGACATTGTTTAATTCTGTCTTGGGACTTAACAAAAAAGCAGATTCAAACATGGATAAAGTAGGCCCACTTACCTAAATAATTAAGGGAAATTAAGATATCTTCAAAGAGAAGAAAAGGTAAAACACAATAATCTACTGTAATGCCAAGAATGTTACAGATGAGAAATTCATGTACAATGGAACTAACTCTTACTGGTAATAATGAATAAGTCAACGCTATTAGCAAAGGAAGATAGGAATTTACTTGTACTGATGTCTTAACGAAGTTCAGAGGAATTCTTCTTATACATTTTCCAATTCTAGAGTTATGTCTGTAACCTATTGCTTGTCTTGCGTAGTGAGTGTTATGTGGGGTTTAGATTTGGAAGGTTATCATTGGGAGAATTATAAGAAAACTTGTAATTTATTAGGAAGCTAATAAAAAATAAAAACAAATAATATTACTCAAAAGCTTATTGATTATGAAAATAGTCAGTGTTTATTGAGAAGCTGCAGAAAAACAAGGAAAATTGAGCAATAAAATCTTAAAAAAATAACTTACCTGCTGTATTTATTAGATGACGCAGCACAGTTAGGCTTCCAATTCGAACTTTTTCATTATTATTTTCTAATGAATTTAAAAGGAGCTGTACTACAGGATCAGGGTATGCCTGAGCTTCAAATTAATAAAAGAAAAGAAAATACAAAAACAGATTTAGAAAAATAGATAAAATAATAATACATTACAATAATCTTACTAATAAAATACATTAGTAAGATTCCTTTTAACTTGAAAGCTCAAATGTATTGCATATATCAAAAACAAATATGACAAGAAATACCTACTCAAAACAAAGAAGCATCTTAAGACTTCATTCTGATTTTTAACAGCCAAGGGTTTGTTAAAATCTGGAATGGAACAAACCTAGAGAAGTGAAAACAAAAAATGTATAATTCCCAATTCTTAAATAATTATTCTTTTTCACATCTTTATAAAAAGTTAACAAATTTTTATATGTAAAATATTTTAAATACTTCAACTTTTAAATCAAAGAATGCATTACCTTTCAAGGTAAGTCAGCTTTGTTATCAAATTATAATTAATTTAGACTATTTACCTGAGGAAAAAGTACATGGAGTAAGTGATCTAATTGGAGTTCCAAACCTACACAATGGCTTTTAATAGCTGCATCTAAAACCATACATAATCCCTAAGGAAAAGAAAAGTCCATGATAAACAATAACATCAGTTAGATCAACTAATACTTAAATATATACTAATATTCATAGAATTTCTGCATATTATCATCACTTTCTCAGATAAAATTTTAATGTATTTCCGAAAAGAATGCAGTTTTTTTTTGTTTTGTTTTTTAAGAATTAGGCAACTAAAAATTATTATATGTATTTCATAAATTCAAAAAAACAATATTATTAAGCTTTATGATGACTCAAGTTGATATACAATGATTATGGGTTTTCATTAATGCAACCTAGGAAGTTGAAGGAAGGAGTTCCTTTATACAAAAAAACAACATCTACAGTATATTCAGTCAGTATCATACTTTAAATATTATAAAGCTTTTTATTATTCATTGGTCTTTTTTTTTTTTAGAAAATAATAATCTTGTAAAATTGTTTACTATTCTAATCAAGAGCATTATTCAGTGGCCAAAGGAAAGTTTTTGAACTTAGCTAAAAGCTGGTGCAAAAGCAATGTAAATTCCAAACGTAATCAATGGGCGAGAGGAAGTTCTCTTATCCATGAGAGCATCTACTTAATGTTACCTTTATTTATCTACTTTTAGGTTTCTAGAATTAACAGTATTGAAAACTAGAGTTTGTAGAAAGTGATTTTATAGGCAGCTTAAAATTGGAAGTGGAAAGAATACGAGTATATAATGGCAATGCAAACACAGGGCAAGTCCTTTCATTTACATCTTGGTTCTTTTTTTTTTCAGATCAAATATCGGCTTTAGATGAAAATATGGCTGGATACATCATTAGAATTCAAATAGCTACATAAAATGGATTTTCTTTTTTTTTTTAATGAAATGTATTCATAAAATAACTAAATATGTAACAAAAATCTCTTCTGATAATTTACTACACAATTACTGCACCATTAAAAAAATGAATGGAACAAGACTGACTTTTTCTTTTCTTTTCCCCTCCAGTATGTTTTCACATCTGTTTTTGAGATATAAATTCCATCTTTTCATTACAATATATCAGAGGAAGGAAATGTTGAGAAAAAATTATGATTACATAATTACGTTTGATGGAAAGGATCGAAACGTAGTTGTTCATAGCAGCAGACATTCATTTCTGTAGTTATCCATAGAAACCTATGCTGAAAACAGCAACTTCTCACTCCACTTTTACCTTCCTTTTTTCCAAAAATTTGCAATGTGTATTATTATTTATTTTAATAAATAATTTGAAGAAGTTTGTTGTAATGGATTTTAATACATTAAAATGAAGAGGAATGAACTAAGAAGGATATTTTCAACAAATTAAATTATCAAATTAAATCAATTATTTTTTTCAATGTGATTCTTGATGTAAACAATGGTTATATTTTTAATTTTACATTTATTTTGTGATATTGAGAAGATGATGATGATTAATAATAGCATTATATTTTTTTGTAATTATATTTTTTTTCTTTAATAACCATTATAAATCTGCTGCTTATTTATCTACAGTTCATTAATATTTGTAGTTCTGTATTTTCAATAACAGTTGTGCAAACATATTTTAAACTTTTATATTCAGAAATACAGGAAAATATTGGTAATAAAGTGAAAATGTAAAGTTTTTGTGGATTTTTCTTAGTAACTTTTGTAGGCAGTTGTAGAAGAGGTGGGAGCACAAAAAATAAGAAGAAAGCTACAACACCCGTCACTAAGTCACCACACAATCACCACGTGTTTCTCTCTTGTGTTGTCCTAAATGTTTTGTGTCGTCCCTGATGATGGAATATACAAAGTATTCCAAAAACCTGTCAGATATTCCCTTTTACCTCTTTTTTGTATTGATTTTATCAAATAAGTACACTTTATTTTCATTTTATTACCTCTATTTCATTAATGAAAGTTAAACCTTCTCACAGGTAAATATTTTATTATTATTAAATATTATAGATGATTTTTAATTTCATTTAACATTCTAATAAAATTATCTTATAAGTAGCGCTAAATCACAAAAGAACTTAATAGCCAAACGATAATCTTAGAAGTTTTATTTATTAGGATTTTAAAGTACCTAATTAAACAATGTACAAGTGACGATTACATAGAATTGGGGAAAAAATGTTATTTAGCTTCAATTTCTGTGTACATTTTTACAATTTTACAAAAGATAACCCTTTAACAACAGAAATAAATACAAAAAATTGAAAAGTGTGTGTGTTTTTGATTAGAGCTTTCTCGGAATTCAGATGAATTTTGTTTCAAGAAAATAAATAATTTCTTTCTCTCCCTCTACTTTCCTTTTCTCCTTATCTGCTATAATTTTAAGTAAAAAAATATGATATCATGGACTTATTTAAAATTCACATCACATTTTTGTGTGCATAATAAATTTATATTTGCAAAGAAATGAATATTATTAGTCTCTAAATATTATAATTCTTTTATGAAAATGTAGACGGAATTTAATATTTAATGCTTAGGCCACTGCACATTTGAAAATGAACACATTTAAAAACAACAAATACAATTTCAAACGTTAAAAACAAGCACTTTCAATTTGATCAACTTTATTGTCAAGCGCTCAAGATTCGTTGATTAAATTGAAAGCGCTTGTTTTTAATGTTTTAAATTGTGTTAATTTTGAAATGTGAGGTGGCCTAAGCATTAAACATTGATTACACTTTTATGTAGACAAAATTCCAAGCTGAATACATCATCTTCTTTTTCATTACTATCTAATCACTGGATGAGTAAAATACAAATAAATAACACTTTCTAAGTTTCTATTTCTTATTATGAACTAGTAATTTTGTCTTGTCTTTTTTAGAATTAAATTATTTTGTAATAAGAAATGAAAAATTATTTAGCATAATAATAATAATATTTTTCCTATATTCCTAAAGGACGGAAATTTTAACATAAATGTGTGAAACTTAAAATTATAGAATTAAAAATATTGATAAGACAAATAAGAACTCAGATTTATAATAATAAAAGAACAAGAATTATAAAAAGATTTTTAATTACATTTTTGTGTTTTCAATAAATTATTGCCTATTTGGAGTTGTAAAGCAAGAATCGCATCAAAAATGAATGACTTATTTTGATAAACCATTTATTTGTTGAACAGAAAGGAATCGTATTATTAGTTAAAATAGATAATATGTCTCTAGAATGAAAATAAATAATGTATTTTACTGATTAGAAGGGTTCCTAAATCAAAGTAAGATTGGAGTTAGAACTCGCCGTAAATTACCAACCAATCAACTCCCCAGGTGACAATGCTTCTATTAACAGGGATAATCAAAGTTAAATTTACTTAAATTATTCCTAATAGCTACTAATCTAATTAAATCTAATTTATAATAAAAAAAGTCAACTAAATTACAACATGTTCTAATATTTAAACAAAATTTGTAGGTAAATACTAAAAATGATACAAGATCATACAAAGTCAATTGTAAAAACTTAGCAAATTACATTTTGTAAGAAACAATGTTGTTAAGCAACAAATTGTAAAGTTTATCATGATTTTATTAACATTCCTGTATTGTTACCAAATTCTTTATTATGCTTTACGAAGAGTTTTTTCTATGTTTGTAAGAAGGCCTGATGAAGCAGTTAAAAGAAATAAAACTGCGAAATATAGCAATGAAAAGAAGAGGATGTATCTTGTATCATTTTTAATAAATTACAACATTTCAAATTTATTTCTTTTCATTTTAATTACAGACAAATTTGGAAATCCAGGGCCCGATAGCCGAGTGGTCAGCGTGCTTGGCTGCGGGTTGGAGGTCGCGGGTTCGATTCCCGGCCTCGGCGGAGGCGGGAATTTTTCCACGCTCCATTCTCCTCCAAACGGGTCCTAGGGTCTACCCAGCCCTCTGTAGAATGGGTACCGGGTTTCTTTCCCGGGAGTTAAAGGCGGGCGGGCGTCGGGCTGACCCCCCCGGCCCCAACTTCGTCCCGTTGGTCGAGCTGCGGGAGCCTGACCTCCCGCGATCCCACAGGCCAGCCATGGCCTATCGAAGGGAGAAACTTTAACTAACTAACAAATTTGGAAATACTTTAGATTCACTTACCTGAGTAAGTAAATATGGTTCAGTATGTTTCTTATACAGTGATAGAACGGAAGAAATTAGTCGTGGAAGCTGTTCTTCCAGTTTTTCAGGAGACAATAAATGTGTCAGGTGACCAAGAGCTTCTACGACAGCCAATCGAAGCTACAAAGAGAAAATAAATCAACAAATAGTTCTTCTACTTTCATCAACAATAACAAATGTAGGCCAGTAAATGAAGTGACTTGATCCGTAAGTAATTCCAACAAATGGGAAATTTGCTACAGATGTTATAATCATAGTACTAAATAAATAAGGTGATCAACTTTTTTACAATGAAAAGGAGGACACAAATAAATTGAAGAAAAAAAAATTGTAAATAAAAGAAACATTTCATAATATTCATAGCCAAAATGTGGATTTTATAAAAAAAAAAGGTTCAAGCAAAACTTACAGACAATTGTTTATTACACATTTTGTCGTTAGTTTCAACATTAAAAACTTAAAAATAACTGAGCTATGATCAAGAAAAGCATAGGGGAAATGCTGCCCTATGCTTCAGCCAGTCCATAGCTAATGTTAATGACAACTAAAATACTTGTCAATGCATTACCTTAGCAATAATCACACCTGCCTAATTAGTCATTACGTGCTATTAAGAGTCGTATAATTCATCAAAACACTGTCATTCAAGAAATGCAAAATCACTGTCTTCATCTGATTGGTCATCGTCACAAGCAAGCGAATTGTTACAGTCAAGGCCCTGGCAAAGCTATATCCGCGCATAGCTGAGCACTGAATACCAGCTCTTTTACCTTTGTATTGTTTTTGGCATTCCTTTTTACAGTTATACTCTATATGTTTCAGCAGTGTTGTTGTCACTGGTTTAAGCTGGTCCTTCACTCCTTTCCATCCCCACTCCGTTATTTCCAAGCCATTGCTGTAGCTGGAGGTAAACATGATGCAGAATTGGTTGGTGAGAGAGTAGCGAGGTCAAACTTAGACTATACAGAAAGTGGCAGCAGCAAAGTATCTATGCTTGTCCAAGAACTGTTGGTTTCGCCCCTCACAGATACAGCAAAAATTGTTTTCGTGCTGCTGCAATAGCTTTCTTTGTAGAATTTCCACTGTTAAATACTTGAACAGTTCATCATTTTTCTTCAGTCATGTCACAGCTTCAAGTTTTTCTTTTGATAAATCGCTGATGTGGTGTCACATCCAGTTGCTGCATGGTATAAAAAGGAGAACCTTAAAATATCACCTAATAGTAATTTCTGTTTGCCTATGAGAAAATAAGTAACCTCTGTATTTCCTTTTGAAGGCCGCATGAACCATACATCATCACTGGTTATAGCGAGTGCTGTCAAAAGTATCAACAAATCTCTGTCTTGGCCAACAACAATGGTGCATGATCCATTTTTTCCACTTTGTAGACCTGCTGACGAAATAGATATATCTACATCAGCCTCCACTCAAACAAATTGATACGTAGTTATGCTACATAATCGAACTGACAGTGAAACGAGTGCTATTTTATTGTGCACTTTAGCAAGGAAATCGTCTGATATAGTTGTCCATACAGTAGAAGTTGTCTTCGAACCATATTTTCCTTTGTGTCCTTCACCGTTGTTCCTCTCCTTTGGTGATTAGTTGACTTGAATAGCCATCAAACACAACAGTGCAGTTACTATAATTGTTAAATATATGAGACACACATGTTTGAAAGACATCTCCATATGTTGCTTAGCAGAGCCAAATTACAAAAAAATTAAGTATTGTCCGGATTGTTTTTCTGATTGAAATACCTTGATAATTGAAGACTTGGTTCATTTTCTTAAGGAGACATCATCAAACATGAGATGGGAGCCGGGGTGCTAATTCATATGCAATATAGGCCAGTTTAAAACTGATGGTGAAGCTAATGATATAAAATGTGTAAAAAACAATTATCTGTAAGTTTTGTTTGAAACTTATTTTTTTTGTAAAATCCATATTTTCGGCTAAAAAGTGAAAAAAACATTCTCCAAGATAGCGGCCAAATCACAGCTTGAATTCATGGAGACTTTTTATATATTTATAAGTTCCATATTCTTCTTTCAATTCCTTTCTTTTCATAATTCCTAATGTAATCAAAACTACAAAAACTTAATTTAGTATTTAACATGTAGACTTTTTATATATTGTTTAGTACTATGACTATAATATCTGTACCAAATTTTACATTTCTTGGAATTACTTCTGGATTACTCATTCGTACCTTCATCTACTGATAGTCAAACTAATGCTGTACAAAACTAATATATAATGCTTATTGATAAAAATAGTATTGCAATTTCTGGATCAAATGATGACACAATATTTTAAAAAGGAAATTTAGAAAAAAAAAGAAAGAAAAAAGTATCCACGTTTGATCATCCAACTAACAAATACTTTCTAAAAGTAGTTTAATAATAATACAAAATTTCTATTAATCATTTTATTTCTTAAGCCTTCATTATTCCACTCATAATTATTACTGTCAAAAATATTGTCTGAAATTTCAGAAATTTTTCAAACAATACCATCAAATGCATTATTCCATTTGGAAAAATTTTTACGTGTGTGAAATTAACTAACTAACTCCATGGCACTACAGCCCAGGTAGGGCCTTGGCCTCCTTAACAATATGAGCCCACTATTTTTTATCTAGAGCCTTTCTCCTCCATTCTCGTACCTGGAGCTTTTAATCAAATTAAAGACAGAAGTCAAAACACCAATTAAAAACTAAAAAACATTTAACATATTTAAAAGGGAACTATATGTTTCATCCAGATTATTTGAACTTTTTTAAGTAAAAAATCCCAAGGAATAAAGCCATAGGCAGATCCGAGGGGGGGGGGGGCTATAGCCCCTCTCTTTAGCTGTGAATATAGATTGAATAAAATGTGGTATCCAAAGGCTGCTGCCTGATAGACATTAATATTGCCATGATGACGATTTCAATTGCTAATAAAAAGTTGGCGTTTAGAGTGCGTTTCAGACACACAGGTATAGTCAGCCCTTCAGAAAAGTTAGCCCCCCCCCCCCTTGAAAAATCCTGGATCCGTCCATGAATACAGTGATTAAATACAGAAAAAGCCAAATGAAAGACCAATGGCTTAGCATGAGTCAGGTGCTACAGCTTGCAGCGCCTTCTGGTATCAGAGGGAGAAAACACTCAAACCCAGCAACAGAAGAACATCAAAAATGGGGTACGGAGAATTCTCAGGTTCTAGAATTTCTAAGTGATAATGTCAATCGGTAAACAATGAAAAAATACATTAATGTATATACACATGCGTATATATCTATACACGAAGTGATAATGTCAATCAGTAAACAATGAAAAATGAAAGAAATAAAAAAAAAAAGGGGGGGTGGCATTTTGACTTGCGAGTTCGCCAAAAATTTTTGATACCGAAATACAAAAAATTTACTGTACCCTCCTTTCAAATGATTATCCTATCCAATTCCTTAATAAATACATTGTCAGAGCCATAGATAATACAGTAAAACCCCGTTATTACGCTCCCGCTTATAGCACTATCCCGTTCTTTACGCTCCTTTCATACGGTCCCTGGAATTTTGTATGTAACTCTGTATACTTTTACCCTCTTATAACGCTTCAAATCCCGCTTGTAGCGCTTTTTTTATATCGGAAATTTTTTATCGAAAAGAAATATAATACTGTAAAGATTCTTTTCTTTCCCTGGTAGGAGGGAATCTTTGAACTCTTTGAAGTCGGGTCTGTAATACAGTAAGTTAGTGCAAAATTTCGAAGAGGAAATACCTTTCTATAAGTAAAAAATTGGAAATTCTCCGTAACTATGACGAGAATTCTACACTAAGTCAGAAGGATTTCGCAGAATCTCTAGGAATTCCCTCATCCAGTCTGAGAACAATAATAAAAAATAAGAATGGAATTACCAATGCAGCGAAGGGTGGTTGCAAACGTAAAAAAGTAAAGTGTGGGAAAATATTAAGATTCCAAGGAAATTGTAATTGAAAGGATTCATCAGTCCCGTGATGCATCAGCGCCATTAAGAGGCCCAATCATTCAAGAAAAGGCGCGTGAAATAGCGGGCAGTGCACTAAATCTGCTCTGAAAATATATTAGTGTTGCTTCTAGTGGTGTATCAATTGATGTTAATAGTTACTTGAACCGCATTGAAAATGTCGTAATTAATAACAGTAGCACATACACACGGCAAACCACAATCAAAGATTTTTTTAATAGGAAATAAGCTCACATTTGCACTATATCTATTGCAGAATCAAGTATCTTTCCTGTAAAATGGTGTCTAAATGTTTCCCATCTCATAAATCATTTCCCGTCTATAGCGCTATCCCGCTTATTACGCTTGTAGTTCATGGTCCCTTGACGAGCTTAATAACAGGGTTTTACTGTTTTTGCAATCTGCCTGTTAAAGTGTCAAAACATAATACTATTTATGTTTCAGTTCCATTTCAAAACTCCACGTTTCTTGCACTTGCTAAGATCTTAAGTCCACACAGTATTTGTTT
>JAFIDM010000007.1:33823775-33835834 GCA_023159025.1 Thereuonema tuberculata | reverse complement strand
GATTGTTGGTTGGTAAAAACTTGTGTCTGGGCTGATTGTTGGTTGGTGTTACTAACAATGCAAGTACAATGGAGAAGGATTTGAAAGATGGGCATATTACCTCTGTTTAATGTTGTTTTGCAGCCCTGACAGCTGATTATGTCTTGATAGCCTGCTGTGGTGTGACTCAGTATCATGCCTCAGGATGTGGAAGAAAAATTTGACTTATCCGAATCTGTTTAGGTGTGATTGGAAATAGATAGGAAGGTCTTCATAACAATTAATGCATTTTATTAGTAACTTACATGCTTCTGTTCCAAGAGGAAGGTTAGGTGGCCTTCCCTGTAATGCTGCAGATCCATGATCATAGCATTGGCAGTTAAAACAGCACAGAGGATTAAGGATATAAGGACAATTTAAATATTACAGAGGTTGTCAGTATGCAAAAATTAAATGTGAAAACAATCTTCTGTGTTGGAATCTGGTGACCGTAATGAATGTGCAATCACAACCTGCAATGAAAAATCCTGAAGCAAGTTCTTAACCATTAATTGCATCAAGGTCAGGTTTAAAGATGATGGCATTCAAGTTCAGTGCTTCATCAACCAGAATTTCACCCAGTTTTGAATTTTTTAAGACTTACTCAGTTGCTTAAGATGATGGAATTTCAAGCAGCAGTCACCAGAATGAAATTTAGTGTTTTTAAAAGTTGAAGTATTGCTGAGTAAAGATTTGGAAATAAGAAAAGGAGAAAAAGTAGAAAAAGGTTTCTCAGAAAGCAAAATCAAAGTATCAACACTGTGGGAATGGCTTTCCAATTGGAATTTAAAGGAATCCATAAGTCAGAAGAAAATATTAGGAATTTATGCTTCCCACCCACTACACAAGGGGATATCATTATTACCAAAAGCATTTTCAAGGCGATGACAGGGCTACACAAAGACTTCACCCAAACAGAACAGGAAAATACAAGATAAGTAAAACCATAGACTATGCAGATGACCTTAGCCAAAACCTAGTACCAAAAGTAGCAAGTGATGACAGACCTCTCATTTGTCAGAAGCAGAGGCAACAACAAGCAAGATGAAAAAATAAGCAAAAGTTGCTCAAAGGCGAGATCCTCTTTTACTAAGATACAGATCTCCATCACAGCAGACACATGGGCAGGCTTTTAGGATCCAAGGAGGGAAAAGGGTTTTCACTTCATCACATATAGAAACCTGTACCAAGGGGAGAAGTAGGGTAAGAGTGAAGCAGAACAAAGTGCTAAATTGATTGTGGAAAATGAAATTGGTATGGAAGTGAAGTGTGTAGATGTTTCTGTATTGAATATACAAAGATGGCGTCAAACTAAAAAATATTCAATATTAGTACCTCTGTTATATGTTGACAGAGACATCCAGAATGAAGAACGAGACTGAAATCTCCAACTAATAAAAAAGTGGCAATTGGTCAATGAGATCGACAATGTCTTAGTTGACAAAGGAGGAAAGATATAGGCTCCAAATGGTAAGTATAAATGGGGAGGATGGAGTATCATGTCAGACGATGAAACAAACTCCTCCTCCTCCTCAATCAGTTCACTATTTACTAATTGAACATCCAAAAAGAACAAGGGTGTCATTTCCAGTAATTAAATCTAAAGATTGCAGACTGGATGATAGGTGTGAAGTAGACTTAACACTGGAGCAATGTCCTCTGCAGTTCCAATAGATGAGAGTCACTGTTAAAATTAATATAAACAAATGGAAGCAAGTGTGGAGGTGTTAGCCCAAATACAGAACGAGTTGCAGATATCTTCCATATCAACTTCATAAAACTGTCTTGGAGAGAAATTTCCCCCCAATGATTACAAGAAGGTGAATGTCAATGGGAATAAAGAAAAGTTTTGCATTAAGAGAACCTCAATGATGGTCTCTTCTGGTAGCTCAGCTGAACCTGAAAACAACTTCAAAGACAAAAGTGAAGTCAACTGTGATATCAGAACTTGTGATGAAACTTCTATAATAGAAGTGCTGAGATTTTTAATGAGACTCATGAGGAAAAATGTCATGTCGGTCTGGCAAGAGATGAATGCTTTGATTCCAAGGTCTTACTAGCAGAATAGTCTATATCTCTTCTTCTACCTTCCACCAATATCACTTCAGGGAGTACACAGAATGGTTACTGAAGCCTCTCTTAATAGGTAAATTACAAGGATCTGGACCATAAGAAAGTTCTCTACACTTGGGACAAGTTGTCTTGCCTCTACATGCCACTGATCCGATCACTGACAGTTATAACATTAATGGTATTGAAATATACAGCCTACATTAAGCTTTCACATATTTTGGTCAAGTTGAGGAGTCAAAGATCAATATTATTATGCAAGTTGGATCATCTTTATTGACTTGGTAATGCTTACGCGTTTTACAGCAATCATACACTGAAATTTGGAGCCTTCAAGCAGTTCATCTTCGCGTACACCATCTAAATCTTGCTCCACCATGACCATCTCATGAAGAATTCGGGTACTGTGCTTTATTGCAGATATGGCAAAATTAGCTAGTGCTGTCATCTTTAGTATCTGTTCAGCTGCTAGTGAAGATGGAACAGCAAATCACCAAGTATGAGCTTCTTAATAGTTGATGTCACTCCAAGAAAAGCTTTGGAGATTAAAAAGGAAAACAGGAAGACAAAGGTTTATCAGTTAAAAAGTGCAATACTTGTGACTGAAAAAAAGTGGCTGGTAGACGGTGTGAGAATTGCTTCCTAATGCTGGAAAATCAGTTTCATCCATAAGAAAAACAGAAAAATTCAGAGTTCATATTCCCCTCCCACCACAAAGTCCAACAAGAGAAAACTTTCAAGTCGATTCCAGGGATACATAGAAACAATAATCGAAAAGAAAGATAATATATGAGATTAAGCGATCCCCATAAGACTATACAGCTGACCCTAGCCAAAGGCTGCTACTGAAGTAGCAAGAGGTATCCAGATGACTGCTCTCAGGGAGATCACTCTGAGACCTATAGAGAAGAAGAGGCTGAAACAATATCTGGATACTACAAGCAAGAGTTGCTTAAATGCAAGGATCCTCCTTTCCTTAGGGTCTCCATGTATAACAAATACAAGAACAGGACTTTAATGGCTCTGACTTATGGGAAGGAATCCTACGTGAGAGACTTCTCACCATATTCTTACACCAAGGAGCGGAAAAATCATTGATTCATAATAAAAAAAAAAATTTCATCTGATATCTACAACTAACAGCCCTAATAATTTAGCCATGTGCCCATTTGAAAAAATTAAGCATGTTTATTGAAGGCAAATGAATGAAGATACTTTAGAGAATAAGATAGTTTAAAAAGATGTGTACTTTTTATTTTAAAATAAATGTTCAAACTCTTATTAAAGTTATATATACAAAATAACGAAACAACTCACTTTTCATCAATTTCTTCAATCTTATTAAAGTTTTTAATTTAATGCTAATTTCACTAAATTATGTCCAATGCAAATAACCACAGAAATGTCTTTACCTTTGATTCTTTTGACTGTAGCCAGCTATTCAATAAAACATCATAAGCAACACTGGCTTCTGTTGCAAATACCTCTTTCTTAACAGTAGGATCAGGAGCTTTATCAATATTAGCAAGATACTCTAGAATGGCTTCACTGAATTTAGCTAAAGCTGTAAAAGAAATAAATAAAATAAAAATTCAAATGCCTCTATGGTAAGACTCAAAATAATTAATTAAATAGACAATTGATAATTTAATCTCATCAACACTCTCAGTTTTTCTAGGTAAGAAGATGGTTATTATTGTATTTAAGCATTATCACAACAATGAGTTTCGGCTTTCATTGTATTACAGGAATAATTAGATTCTTAATTCTAGTCTCACTTATCAAACCAAAATCATTAGAAATTTTTCTTTTCAAAATCTACAACCTATAATTAAAGTTTTTTTTTGTAATTTTAAATTATCTTAATCACATTAAGAATGCAAATTTAAAATTCCATTTTTTTTTTTATTATCTGTGATACATAAGAGATCGTACAAAACTAAGATCAAAAGTGTAATATTCTATGACAGTTTCATTTTTTATGATCTGCAATGACTTAAGGAACAGCTCATAAAAGAAAATTACACTTTCATTAGTTAGCATTTAATCTACCAAAAGATTTAATGGCACAAGTGGTTTTAAAGTTCAAAGATCTCTCATTTTCCATTGTCATTTTCGAAGGTTTCTAGCCATCAATTACCATTTTTTACTTTATTAGAAATTTTACTCTCCAAAACATGGGTGGGGCTATTACAATGAAACACACGCTAACATAAATCATCACTTTAGTATTCTAAATGAATATTTCTATATTATACGGCAACTGTTTTAGTGTTCTACAACATGTGTGTCTTTGAAACATAACACTTAACACAAACTTCAATAGATTTGCTGTGATGTGAATACTTGCATAAGATGTGGCACTTACTATTTCTGCCAACAGAACGCAGTATACCAGTAGAAATTTTCAGAGTTGCCAAACTTACCTTGAAGTCAAATAGCATATTTGAAGAAAGTGCTTACCTTCTAATCACAAATTTATTTACTCTTTAAGAAAACACAAAACAAAGATAACTGAAAATTAAACCATTAAAAAGTTGGACCATCTACGCACACACTTCATGTCTGTCTTATTTTCAGCCATTCGCTTCCCTTTTCTTTCTTCCAAGTACAATTCACTGAGTTTGAACTACATGATACAGATCACCTTTTCCCCATGACTTCACTACAAGAATTCACAAGTTATTTAAAATTCACAAAACTCGCTCACTGACTTCAACTTCTGCTATAACCACTTCCAAACTTAAACTGAAAGAAAGTGTGATTGTATGTAGAGCATGAAACATCAATTGTCAATATAACAATATAATAGTTGACGGCAACAGCAGCTGAAGCCTAGGTTCATTGTTCAGCACATCAATCATTACATCGAACATCCAGTGAAGTGAAAATTTTTAAATGTTGAATTAAGAAATATCTTTATTTATTTAATTTTTTTGAAAAAATATCTTTAAAATTTGGATAGGGCTATTACACGGGCAGGGCCAATTCACAAGTAAATGTGGTAATATCATCCTAAGTCTTATTTAAAATATTTATAATTCTCGTTAAAATGAGAAAAGACTGAAGACTGAATTTTATAGTTAACATATCTTAATTCAATGCATTTATGACTGAACACAGACAAAAATAAAAAAGCCAGAAAATATGAAAATATTTCAGTGCATGGTCTTATTCATGTAAACTCAAGCTAATATATTAAAAAACAACTATGACTTACACATAAATCAATTCATTTGAAAAAAGGATTTAAAAATAAAACATGCTAAAAAATACAATACATTAAAAAGGTCCTAGGACAGCATAATAAACAGAAATAAGTGCTGATTAAATTCTTTAAAAATGTATTAGGAGCCCAGCACAGACTAACAACAAACAAATTGCCTTTTTTTTTATTCATTTATCGAGGAGGATCATGAGAAACAGCTGTCACCTGATCCTCCCCGATAAATGAATCAGAAAAAGGCAATTTGTTTGTTGTTAGTCTGTGCTGGGCTATTAATACATTTTTAAAGGTCCTAGGACAGTTTTGGGGAACATATTCCCCATCATCAGCAAGATGTTTGATCTTGCTGATGATGGGGAATATGTTCCCCGAAACTGTCCTAGGACCTTTTTAATGTATTGTATTTTTTAGCATGTTTTATTTTTAAATCCTTTTTTCAAATGAATTGATTTATGTGTAAGTCATAGTTGTTTTTTAATATAAAGCTTATAAAACACACGTTAAAATCTTTATAATTAAACTCAAGCTAAGAAAAGTTGGAAGATTGTAGTTCTTGGGAAAATAACTATGTTCAATTGCATCAGAAATATAATTTACAAATATTTCATTAAAATTACAATATACAACCTTAGGCTAAGTTCTTAAAGCAAACTCAACTATAATCATGTAAATAAGTAAATTAATTGTTTAAATTACACTTTCCACCAAACTCCAAGTCTGCTATCAATACATCAAGTTCAAGCTTTTTTTTTAAAATTAATGATTTTAATTTTAGTCCAAGAATATTGTCTAACCTAAGTGTGGGTAATTATTGCCCTTTAGTTAACAAAAGCTATTCTCTCTTTGACTTCTAGGACAATCTTCACTTTCCTGAGGAAGTGTTTTATTCATTAAATAATCTGCTGACAACTGGAAGAACTGGCAGCTGAAACAAAAGTAAGCCATGATAATTGAATATATAAATACTTTGATGAGGGATTTTTTCCCAACTCCAGGTGAAATCAATTCAATATTTCAACCCAGTTCCTTGACCTTTCGTTAGGAGATATTTGAGAGTTATATTACATGAACTTCTGCGTCACTATTTTGAGCAGATGATTTCATGGCCTTCTTATCCAAAACATCGTAAAAACAAGGGAGTCCATTTTGAAAATGGCAGAATGAAGCACAGTCCATGATGGAAGGGATATTGTAAGAGAGATTACAACAGGAATAGTGTTTTGTGAATACTCATGAGATAGTGTTCTTTTAAGAATTAAAAGACCACCTGTTGTTAGGATAGATGTTGTTAATAGTGAGGAATATAAAATTCCACACAGGCAACACTGGAAATGGGATGAGACAGATATTGTCAAAGGAGAAAACTATATCAGGAACAACACAGTTTCTCTGGGCGAAGGAATCAAAATTTGTGTGTGTGTGTGGGGGGGGGGGGGGGGGTTAAGACTTTTCTCAGCATGATATTAATCAAATGACTTGACTGATTGCACTTAGACTTGCATTAAAGGATCCATTGTCCACCCTCATACTATAACGTAAGAAATTTTACCTACTACTACTATATATAAAATTAAAATTACGGTGGAATTTTCTGGTCTTATAGCCTCTGATCGTGGGCGTATCGACATCTCCCCGCTGGGCCCATGTAAAAGGAGAGCCGAAATCCCAGACCACAATCTCACCCATGCCGTTACATTATCAAATAAAATAATCTTAATAAAACTTGTTTAATTCCTTATGTATATGTCGTTAACTATATATTAAAATTCTTTAATAAAATGTATTTGAAATTGAGACAACAGATAAAGTTTTAGAAATTAATCAAAATATACTTTTATTTAACAAACGAACAAAACAAACAAGGCAAACTCTCCTTTCCCGCTTCATTAAGATTTTACCCCTTCCCTTAACCCCGTGGTGCACCACAACCAGACTTTAAATATAAATCAAGGCAATGAAACCACATAAAAATAATGATTTACAAAGTAATCATTTTAAAAACCATTACAAATTACAATAGTGCTTTTCTTACCAAATTATATAATTATTTTTCCTTTTTTATATTACTGATGTAGAACAAAGATTCAGTCCTGAACTTTAACATAGAATGAAACAATTTGAACCAAAATGTCTCTTTGAGAGTTCTTATTTTCACACGATGGTCGACAATCTGGAGAACCCACTCACACTGTTATTTAATCGCACGGTTGGCTTTCTTTCGGCTCGGCTTTTCAACACGCCGCCTTCAACTCGGTTCCCGCCCGAGGAGAAACAAACAAAAGTTGGCACAAAGTCTGGTACGATGATTAGATACTAATCCGACTTTAAATACAATAGACACTGCTCACTTTCTTTACACTTCGCACATATATCCGAGGGAGGTTATTCACTAGTAGAACATTATTTCTATGGAGCTCGCAACTTTACGCACGCACAATTCTCGATGACCAGTGGTGGCCTAGGCCCGCAGACCTCATGCGGGGTTCCCGCCTGACGGATAGTGATACCCCTATCCAGCAGGTTTCGCCAGCCGTACTCCGGTCAGTCACCGCACTAAACTTCTACTGGTATCTTTTGGGAATGTGTTGCTTGCCTTTACGTTGACCAGTTACTGTCTTTGTTGCGGCGTTTCTATCGTCTTAGAAACCCGAGTAGTCGTCGGAAGTTTAGCGTCTCATCGCCGGCGATCTCCGCTGTTGTCTCGGCATTCGCCGCGTTGAAGCCATTCATCTCCGGCCGATGACTTTCAGTTACGCCCCTCTACACTTGTTCGGTAAGCTCCGGTTTTCCATCGGTCTCAAAACATCTTCACCTCTGTTCTCAACACATGTCTGCTGGGTCGGCCGTCTCTTACCCATGCCAACTCCGCCCGGTCGGCCGCTCCTCGCCAACGCCCTTACGGGACGTCGGTTCGGAAGCGTCCGACCTCCACGGTTCCAATAGGTCAACTCCCCTTCATCTCCGGCGGGTTCACTAACTCTCCTTTCCCGCCGAAACGAAAATGTGATCACCAATAACCAATGATCAGTCATAAAACTACGCTCATGTGACCCTAAACTAAAATGCTGTTCCGTCAATCAAATATTCCTCCCGGGAGTGCGGTTATTAAAAACACTCGCCATCGCAGCTGCTCTCATTTAACTCAATTAACCAAAACATTCAACAAAATATAAATAAGCTTACAAATTAAAATTCCTCAGACAAACTATGGGTTATATTACAATTGGAAATAGACTATTTTAACATGGTATGAAAATTGAATTGTTTCATATTAAAAATATTAACCAACTCGACGATTTTCAAAATGACACTCTCCTTTACTAGTAATATTCAACGAATTAAATATAAATATTTAAAAATCAAAAAGGGACATTTTCATATTTTTCATTATTCAATCTTCCCTGGAAGAAAAAAGGACACTAAATAAGAAATTGGACAGGACACAGAGGGGAGTCTAAGAAAGATCATAGCATTAGACTCAGACCAAATACAACAATAAGTGCTTACACTATACTTCTTTCTAATTTCCTCTCTTTTAGAAGTCTTAATATTAAGCATCAACATACTCAACATAAATAAATGTAATAAAATATATATATATACATTTATTAAAACGCAAATTTTTGAAGAGAAATCGTCTCTTCTTCTTCAAGCTTACAATGAAAATGTAACGAAATAAAAAAGAATTTAAGTAACAAACTAAGGAAGATTACTTGAAAAACAGTATTACATGGATTGTTGAACAATTAACATTACAACAAATTATAATAATCTTAAAGTAATACAAAGAATCAACCATTAAAGACATCGAATTTTACTTTATTACAATGTGCACAAATTTTATCAATCACCTCATTAACCATTACTACTATACGTTCATTCACTTGTACTCCATCATTCCTGTTTAAATTTCTACTTTTTGTGCTTCTAATGTACATACTTTCTATTACTTTTCTTGTTTTATGGTCTTTTTCTACACAAAATGTTAATTTCATTATTCATACAATGTGTTTTTTGAATACAATGCTCTGCCACCTCCGATTTGCTTATTATTATTTATGCAGTTATCGTGTTCAAGTACCCTTTCCTTTAATCTCCTTTTGCTTTCTCCAAGATAGAACATCCTGCAGGTCATACATTCCATAAAACAAGAAAAGTAATAGAAAGTATGTACATTAGAAACATAAAAAATAGAAATTTAAACAGGAATGATGGAGTACAAGTGAATGAACGCATAGTTGTAATGGCTAATGAGATGATTGATAAAAATTGTGCATGTTGTAATAACAAAGTAAAATTCAATGTCTTTAATGATTGATTCTTTGTATTACTTTAAGATAATTATAATTTGATGTAATGTTAATTGTTTCAGCAATCCATGTTTTTCACGTAGTCTTCGTTAGTTTGTTATTTAAATTCTTTTTTATTTCGTTACATTTTCATTGAAAGCTTGAAGAAGAAGAGACGATTTCTCTTCAAAAATTTGCGTTTCAATAAATGTATATATATATTTTATTACATATATTTATGTTGAGTATGTTGATGCTTAATATTAAGACAAATACAACAATGTCCATCTGACTATTCCGCTGACAGTTACGATAAAGTCGTAGATCTGGCTTCAAGTTCAATAAAGCGATGAAAAGGTAAGTAAGTCCGAAATTGCTTCAAGAGCAGAAGAAAGAGCTATCCTCACAGCTCTCGTAATAGCAGAGAAAAGCCTTTGTAAACGGTCAAACTGCTGTCTTAAGTCTTACCTAGGTCCTTCAGACGAAGGCTGCATAGGGGTCATTCCATGTCAAGTGGTCTAATTTTGAAATCGATCCCAGCGCGACCATCTCCGATTTTGATGAAATTTTCACAGTTTGTACTATCAGGCCTTAGATGAACATCTGCAAAATTTCAGTTTGAAATATGCATTTTTGGCTGAGCCAGGGTCATTTTCATAGAGGTCACTCGTTCCTCATAGTCGTCGTAGTGAAAAATTTTGCACTTTTGAGCTGTAATATCACGGTAAGTATTAGAGCATTGACCCTGAAAATTCCTTTCTAAGGTAAACCTCATGCGTAGATTACGAAAATTATAAAGACAAGTTACAAAAGTTTCATCCCTTGCCTACATGGGCCCCCAAAGTTGCCGAAAAATATTTAGCCGAAATTTTTTTCTGATTTTCAATGAATCTTGCTGGAATAAATAAAGCAGGTATGATGTTCATATTTTGTACTCTGGATGTCTACATGAGTGCCTACAAGTTAGAGGATTTACAGCTTTGCAGCCAATATACTTTGGTGAATTTGGCACGACAAACTTGGCATTTTATGAAAAATGCCAAAAGTGAGCTCTTTTCGGAGGGATAAATCGTTCGGAGGGACACCAGTTAGCGTGTTCTAGTTGCCACCTGTAGCGTTACGCCATAACCTTATGTAGCGCGGGTGTACTATATTTTTTTTTTTTTTTTTGTTACTTCACTGGGACCATAAATTAGCGAGGGGAAAAATAATCCAAATTAAATTCCCTCGGCAGAGATTTATCGCAAACTGGAGAGCTACTATAATTCCGACTATGCAAGGCTTAATTAGGAAGGTAAAATAAACTAATGCGAAAGTGTAACAAAACAATAAAACGTTTAATAAAACAATCTTACTTTAAATTTGAATACAATCTCACACAGAGAATTTCAAAAGATAAATAAACTAGAAATACATTTCTATTTCTATAACGTTAATTACTTAATGCTTTAAAGTCAGATACTATCTATGCGAGTTAATCGAAAGTCCGTCTTCGGCTCGCTTGCCTGAGTCTCAATTCTTCGGTTAAAAGTTAATCTTAAAACTTCGGGGCTTGGACGAAGAGAGTATGAAACTCACGGAAATAAAACAGTACTCACTGGGTAATATTTCTGCTTTCCGTCGAACGGGAACTACGAAGTCTCCTTCGGACATCCACGTCATGAATCGGTAATTCTCCTAGAATCCAATATGGCGACCCACGTTCGAAATAGAATAGCGATCTTCGTCCAATGGCTTTTCACCGAGAATACGTCTTTAAAGCATTGTCTTTCACAGATTTTATTGAGAGAATCAATCGGGATTTCTTCTCAATAATCGAAGCATACTAATCACAGCTTTTCACTTAGAAACTGGATTTCTGCAGTATGGAACTTTGAACTTCAAACTGCGGTAACTAACGGCTTCACTATAGCTGGACACTTCGCAGCTATCAAATAACGTAGTGATAAAGGATCCTAATCGTTATCACTGGGATCTTGGAACTAACTGCACTTCAGCGAATAAGAAACAAATCCTTTCATCACTGGGAAACTTGGCGCTAGGAAGCGGACTCTCTTGCGGCCGTCAGGAACACATCCTATCTGCAGCTAACTTGGAAGCGGACTCACTTGTGCGGCGACCAGGAACACATCCTCACTGCACAGAAACTACCAACAAACTGCGTTGTGCGGCGACCAGGAACACATCCTCTCCGCACTGAAACTACCAACGAACTGCCGATCTGAAGCGTGGATTTCTTCTCCGAAATGCACTGAGCACGGTCTCGTTAATTGCGTAACAATGGGCCGCTTGCGCACTTATCATTGTTTAACAATTACTCACGAGATTTCTGTCCGAAGCCTGAATCGGCGATATGGGCGCTGCCATTTTGAAAACACAGATAATATAAACACTCACGAGATTTTGTCCTAGGCCTAAATCGGCAACATGGGCGCTGCCATTTTGAAAACATGGAT
>JAFIDM010000007.1:33808954-33823765 GCA_023159025.1 Thereuonema tuberculata | reverse complement strand
TAGGCCTAAATCGGCAACATGGGCGCTGCCATTTTGAAAACATGGATTCAGGAATGCTTTTATCTATTTAGGCCTTCAGTGTGAAATGGAAGATATTGAAAGATAAGTTTTCTTTCACACAAACACACCACCATTAGATAGAGCAAGTTTTTCTGTACCAGAAAACTTATATCCCATTTTGGTGTCTTGACGGATAATCAAAAGACGGATAAATGGTGTCTCTAAAGTTTCGGGTTGAAGTCCACTACAGCTAGCCCAGTAAAATTGTAATCAAAAGAGGGGGGTCTACCTTGCATGAAATGGGGTAGTGGGTTTCTTTTTTTTATATTGTATGTGATAGTACCAGATGCCAAATCCAATTTTTCGACCTCAGCGATCTTCCGGATCACCCCCAAAAAACGTCAAAACTGCCAAAATTTCGCACTTTTTTTAGGTTTCGCCAGTTTTGACCATGACAGAGCACTTTTTCCACACAGACAACTCTGTACGTTTTAAAAGTACCATATATGCTCCAATCAACGCCGAGGTTCTTATTGTCGCCGGTCTCTAATAAGCGCCGGGCTGCAGAGGGGACACGGCCAAATAGTAGCCGGTCTCTAATAGTAGCCAGGTCTTTGATATTTGTCTACCGGTACTAGTATAAGCGTCCGTATCTTTATAGTCGTGCGTAATACCTTACGGTATTTTGCCTTACAAAATGCCGCCGAAACGGTCATTTGCATTGCCTTTAAGATTCGCGCGGTGGAATACGCGAAAGAAACTTCCGGTGAGGCAGCCGCTCGTCAACAACGAAGCCGTCATTACGGTTTCGGATGTCGAATAGCAGCGAAAGGTACAGAAAGACATTGCCATTTATCTTTAATAGTCTTATGTAGCATGTGAAATTCAAATAAAGTAGCTGTTTGTAATATTAGCCGGAATTTATGTGTAAAAATATTGCGTTCTGAAGGTTTTTGTTAATAATGGCCGGCCACTAATAGAAGCCGGTCTCTATTAAGCGCCGGGAGCAAAGGCTAGTTTTGCAAATAAACTCTGGGGGCCTCTATTGGAGCGTATACGGTATATAAAAGTTGCTATAATCTAAGACCAAATAGGTTTATATAAACCTAATGGTTTCTGAGATACAGCTTTTCAAAGTTCGTCAAAATTTCTATCCATGCTATGTTTTCAAGTATATATAAAAACAATTGGCCTCAAACTTTTAATAATCCAGCTCAAATGGTTCAAAGAGTGTAATTATTTGTGAAACAAAGAAAAAAAGAATTAAAAGAAAAGGTAAACTAAGTATAATTGTAGTTTTATTGTAATCAAAATATGTTATTGTAATTACAGTGAAATTTGAAAAAGTGACAGAGAAAACGCTTTTCAAATTGTTTTAAATTTCTTGGAAGGTCCAGGTTCAAGATGCTTTTCTTAACTTGTTATTATCACTAGATAAAAACTTTTCTTGGGAAATCCGAGGCTGGTTACCTCCTCAAATATTACCTCAGGAGAAGAATGTGCCCGAGCTCGGCGAATACGTTCAGCGCTTTTTGTACTATTTTTTGTTTTTTCAGCCTCTGTTGGATACCCATCAAACACTACTGCTATGAGCGGACCATACCATGTAAGGAGATATTGAATATATCTGGCAGCTATCAACTCAAATGAGGAGCTTTTCAGCCACACCACTTTGTGGAGGAGATGATTACCGTCTACAACCACAAATTTAGTTTTGCCTTGTGTTTCAACAATGTCAACAGGTCGGAATGCTGTATATAAAGAAGATTTTGTGCCCTTACTCATTCCATCTTGAGTGAATATAGATATAGGGAATGGTGAAAGCTCGTATGTGAAGAAGTTCTTCAATTTTTCATCAGACCGCTTCAGAACGCATCATCATCATCATCATTGTCCCTAGCTGGCGGGTGGTGGGGGTTTTCCTCTCAACCAGTACGCTGCTGTGGGTGCCTTTGAACATTGAACTTTGCGAATGATCTTCCTCCAATCATGGCGGTTTGCAGCAAGTACTTTGGCTTCGTCTAGTGATATGTGAAGGCTCTTCAAGTCTTCCTTGATGATTCCAGAACGCATAGCCTGTGAAACAGTGTAAGGGGGTCAACGGTCACCTGGTCAACAGTCACAGTATGGACAGCAGAAGAAAGACACACCACTTTGTTTTTACTTTTGAATTTGGCGTTTTGGAAGTTTTCCCCAACAACTTTTAACATCAGTAGCAAAAGGACAATAACAAAAACAAAAAACAAAAACTGTCAACCTATCAATGCGGAAAATAATTTTATTCTACAAATATTATTTATTATTCAAAATCATATTATCAAGTATAAAACTAGGAATATATCTTCCTATTGGAACAATGAATTTGCAGAACGGATAATTAGCAATAAACCACCCACCAATTTCGATATATACTTTGTTTACCTTTTCTTTTATTTCTTTTTTCTTTGTTTCACAAATAATTGACACCCTTTGAACCATTTGAGCGGGATTATCAAAGGTTTGAGGCCAATTGTGTAATATATACTTGAAAACATAGCAAGGATGGAAATTTTGACAAACTATGAAAAGCTGTATTTCGGAAACCATTAGGTTTATATAAACAAATTTGGTCTTAGATTACAGCAAATTTTATGTACTTTTAGAACGTACAGAGTTGTCTTTGTGGAAAAAGTGCTCTTTCATGGTCAAAACTGGCGAAACCTACAAAAAGTGCGAAATTTTGGCAGTTTTGACGTTTTTTGGGGGTAATCCAGAAGGTCGCCGGATTCGAAAAATTGGATTTTAAATCTCGATACTTTCATATACAATATAAAAAAAAGAAACCTACTACCCCATTTCATGCAAGGTAGATCCCCCCCTCTTTTGATTACAATTTTACTGTGCTAAGTGTAGTGGACTTCAACCCGAAATTTTAGACCTTATTTGTCAAGACACCAAAATGGGATATAAGTTTTCTGGTACAGAAAAACTTGCTCTATCTAATGGTGGCAACTAAAACACGCTAACTGGTGTCCCTCCGAACGATTTATCCCTCCGAACGATTTATCCCTCCGAAACGAGCTCACTTTTGACGTTTTTCATTTTGACGCAAAGTTTGTCGTGCCAAATTCACCAAAGTATATTGGCTGCAATGCTGAAAATCCTCTGACTTGTAGGCACTCATGTAGACATTCAGAGTACAAAATATGAACATCATACCTGCTTTATTTATTCCAGCAAGATTCATTGAAAATCAGAAAAAAAATTCGGCTACATATTTTTCGGCAACTTTGGGGGCCCATGTAGGCAAGGGATGAAACTTTCATAACTTGTCTTTATAATTTTCGTAATCTACGCATGAGGTTTATCTTAGAAATGAATTTTCAGGGTTAATGCTCTAATACTTACCGTGATATTACAGCTCAAAAGTGCCAAATTTTTCACCGCTACGACGATTATGTGGAACGTGTGACCTCTACGAAAATGGCCCTAGCTAAGCCAAAAATATATATTTCGAACTGAAATTTTGCAGATGTTCATCTAAGGCCTTATAGTACAAATTTCATCAAAATCGGAGATGACATGGAATGACCCATAGTAAAAAGCTAGCCCAATAACAGAGATGTAAAGTTGATAAAACAACTTTAGGAGACAGTTCCCACATAGTGCTTCTGCACATCCAAAGAAGGCAAGGTTTTCTTCATTTTGCACTCCTAATGGTCTCTCTAGGACAGCTTGGAATGTCAGATGTTCTCCCCAAAATTGAACTGTTCTGGATTGAAAAGGGTTAATTGAGGAATAATGTCAATTTTTCTTTTCTTAGTAAAAGTTGATAAGAATAGTCTTATCAGGGTTAACTCTAAGCCTTTTACCTGGTATCATGTCGGAAAGCTAATCACAAGTCTAAATATAGTAACAGGATCCACACCACAGACAAGAATGGGAATGTCATCAGCATAGGCTGAAGTATAAAATCTACTGTCACTGAGTAAAGAAAGAAGACTGTCCACAACAAGATTCCAGAGGAGAAGGGAAAAGGATCCACTTTATGGACAGCCTTGGGAGAGAATCATTTGAATCCTGTAGTCCTCAGAGCAAGTGCAGATAATTCAGAATGAGAGTATGTTTCTAATCAATTTAACAATAGCAGGACAAATATCATGCTGTTCAGCCATTAAACAGATGGAATCTTAAGATGTGAGGCTTCTTCAATGTACAGAAAGGCTCCGAAAGCCTTCTGCCCTAACTACAGATTTTTCTATTCTATGTCGCAGATGATGGAGAGCAGAAAGGCAGTTGATTTGCCTTTCCGTTACTTGTAAAGGGTGCAGTGGGAAGTTTATGGAGAAACTATCCTTTAAGAAAAGATCAACAGTCTCTCAAGTGCTTTCAGAAGATAGGAGAAGACAGATACAGCAAAAGAACCATCTGGTCTTCCAGCCTTAGGAATAAATACCACCCTTGTTTTCAAGGCACAGGAATATATCCTAGAGTTACAGGATCACATATTCCAGTCACTTTTGAAGAAGGGCAGGAAAGATGCCATTCTCACCACTGATTTAAAAGGTTACAAGATGACACTAATGATAAGTAACAATGACTTTTGAAGTGGAGAAGTCCCTAAGGCCAAAAATTAGGGAAGGAAAATCTGCATTTATTATAGAGCCAGGAAAATGGAATCCCATGAGAAGATGCAAAGACTCCTCCCCTGAAGAGGTTTAATAACTATCAAGTAATAAAAAGGTCATTTAGGAAGAGGACTTTGAGGATTCTAGAAACTGAAGACATTGAAGAGATATTCTCTATGAATGCCTCTTATAATATCTGGTGGCATTTTGTAGACCAGGTAACACTTATGGAGACTTATTATTTCCTCCGTTACCATTTTGACTTTACTTTGAATACCCTTTGCCCTTGTTTAACTACAACCTTAAACTACTGTGAACTTGCAGATGATTGTTGCTTGATATTCCATGCAAACTCTGATTCAGTATCCCTAAGCATATTAGTTGTACGAGGGTGGTTGATAAGTTCTCGGAATCACCACCAGAGGTCAGCGCTAGTGCTACGAGTTGTTCACGTGATAATCATTCGACTGTTGCCTGTAAACATGTGTCATGTCAGTGCTCTTGGAGGACAGCTGCGGCGGTGACGTGGCTCTATTGTTGTTCCCGCGTAGTGATTTGCGACAATGGAAAAATTCGAGATTCGAGCAGTGATTAAGTACTTCGTAAAGAAGGGTATGAAAGCAAAGGACATTCTCGCCGATTTCCAGAATACACTGGAGGACTCTGCTACTTCATATTCAACTGTTACAAAGTGGACTAACGAATTTAAATTCGGTCAGGAGAGCTTAGATGATGATTCACGCAGTGGTCGACCAAGATGTGTCACTACCCCAGAAATCATTGCAAAAGTGCACAAAATGGTAATTGAGGATCGCCGATTGAAAGTGCGAGAGATTGCTCAAGCTTGCCAGATGTCATATGAAAGCGTATATCATATTTTAACTGAAGAATTATATATGAAAAAAATATCTGCAAGATGGGTGCTGCAACTCTTGATGCTGGATCAAAAACGCATAAGAATGGATATGTCGGAACAATGCTTGGCCCGTTTCAGGAGAAACGACCAAGATTTTTTACGCGGGTTTATGAGTACAGATGAAAATTGGGTCCACTACTATACCCCAGATACAAAACAGCAGTCAAAGCAGTGGAAACATGCTGATTCTTCGCCACCATAGAAAGCAAAGACAATTCATTCGATCGGAAAGGGCATGGCATCAGTGTTCTGGAATGTGAAGGGGATTCTGTTTGTAGATTATCTCCCCAGCGGGAAAACAATTAATGGAGATACTATGCTAAACTCCTGGACCAATTACAACAAAAGATACGTGAAAAAAGGCCAGGTTTAGCAAAGAAGAAAGTGATCTTCCATCAAGACAATGCACGCCCGCACACATGTGCCGTCGCCATGGCAACATTACATGCACTAGGGTATGAATTGTTGCCACACCCGCCGTATTCGCCTGATATGGCTCTGTCAGACTTCCATCTCTTCCCAAAGCTGAAAATTTTCCTCGGTGGACGGAGATTCTCTTCAAAAGAAGAACTGATAGCTGAAGTTGACAGGTATTTTGCAGGCCTTGAGGAATCTCATTTTCGAAATGGGATCAAAGCATTGGAACATCGCTGGACAAAGTGCATTAATCTACAAGGAGACTACATTGAAAAATAAAAAAGTTTCAGTGACGAACGTACTTTTTTTCTATTCCGTACCGAGAAGTTATCAAACCACCCTCGTACTGTACAGGCCTCTTATTACAGAGATCTAAAATGTTATACATAGTCATTTTCTATCCTTTCCTACTTTGCAGTTATGTATGGAAGAAAAAAAAATGTATTTAATCTTTCATTGAGTCTGTTTTTCTCTGATTATTATTCATCTCTTTAGATCTTCAATGACTTCCGTCAACTAGCTTTCCATTGCATTTTTGTCATTTCTGAGATTTCATCCAATAATTATCTAATCACCATATGACCAAAAATTAACCATAGAAATACACATTCCACAACAGCAGAAATAAGATGGTTTCTCTCTCAAGAAATTCAACAAAATTGAGACATTTTTTATTTTAAATCTGCTACAATTATTCTATTTCTATTATTACTATAAATAATCTTTTTCTTTCTATTCCTGTGTGAGGTTCAATTAACCATCAAATTTAAGCAACCAATCATTTTCTCTGTGCTGATGAAAGAACCCTTTCAAACACTAATAAAGAGAAACTTAAGTCCAAAGGCTTCTTGTCTATTTTAAATTCTGGTTATGTTCTCATTATCTTATAATAAATACAACCAAGATATTCCGTTATCAAAGCAATAAATCACTCTCCTCATCAGTTCCTTAACTCATTCCTTGAGATGTATCTCGGAATCTTATAACTCACCTAAATTGCACGACTTCTTTTAACTTTGACGAATGTCTGTTTGCACAGCACCTAAAGCTTTCAATAAATTCCTTTTCTCATCTGGGGTGTCATCTAATGCCATAAAAGTAGTTGGGAAATTATTTTGGTCCAATAGCTTAGATCTGGGTTTCCCTTTCTTTATTCTAAATCTGTCTCATAGTTTAGATTTTACATAAAATTGCCAGGATACACCACTAACATTTTATTAGTAAAATAATCTACAACAGCTCTCTTTTTATTAACAGCTCTGCCAATAGGTTAAAAAAAAGGGTTCTTTTATGGAGTTAAAGAATCCAACAACCCATTAATAAAGTTCTTCTCTTACTGCCTATCTTTATCAACTGCATTTCTCTGAATCCAATGATTTTAGTGAATTTGGTAATTTCTCAATCATATGAATCTGATGCTTTTTTTTTTTTAAGCTTTTAAAGCATTTTCAATGAAATTCATTTATTCAATTAAAAAATAGATTTCTAGATGACATAAAACCAATTCTCTCTAATGACGTTTCTTCGGAGGTTTTGTGTTAAACCATTTATTCTCTTTAAGCCTTGATAGATGACGAAGGGAAATGAATTGATCTACTCCTATTTCAGATTAACTTAAATTTAATAGTAATGGAATATTCATTGAAATGATAAAACGTAGCATTTTTCAAATTTTCTTTACAAACAAAGCAGTATTTGATGAAGTGCTCAGTGCATGATACCAGCCTAAATACAAAATGTTGCTTAATTTACAAATTAATTCTCTCTATTTTAATATGCAATTAAATACCTATTGCTAAATTAATCATTAAAATTTGCAATGAAATTAACCTACCGTAGGATACAACCCACTTCATATTATCCTGGCGAATTGTTCCCAGCATTGGCAGCATCGTTCCAAGAACAGCTTTTAAAAATGGAACAATTCCATAGACTAAAGCAAACAAATAATAATAATAATATTATTTTATTTGAAGCAAAATGAAATAATTTGCCAAAAATACCAATTGTATCACTAATTTACCAAACTTAATAAGATTTCAAAAATGATCATGAACGTGCATGACAATTTAAGAACAATATACTTTCTTAAGTCTACACAATGAAATTGACGCATTTTCCAAATAAACAGCTAAAACATTTGGTGGGAATTAATAACTGTTAAAGGTAATTAGATCAGACTAACCTAGATGATGATGATCCTACTTTAAAGACAGACAATGTAATTAAATATAAACCTTTAGATAAAACAATTTCATTAATGAATTTTACAGTTTGTGATTTGCTTACTTTTTTTTTTCTTTCCATAATTCTAGAACTTACAAAATTGCTTTAAAACTTCTCATTTTTCATTTGTCCATATCTCATTTGACAACAATTTGAATGAATTATAAGTTTTTCATCCTAATAAGATTATTTTTTGAAAAGGAACAAAATTTCAATAAATCTTAATATTTCAAGAAGAATTTATTAATACATTGCCACTTAATTCATTAAAAGATGGTGGTTTACTGATGTTATATTACTGTTCCTATTATTGTCTATATATAATTATTATCTCCTGCATATTATTTTATTATTTCTTAGAAGCTTAAAAAGGCTTCGCAAAACAAAGATTAAAACTAAATTCTTAACTGAATTGGACGAAGGGTTTCAAATTCGTTAGTTCTCCTCACATGGGAACAGAATGAATAAGAAAATAAGAAGCTCCATTAACAAAAAATAGGCTGAGGTTACAGAAACATTTTGTTTTATTTCTAATCATTATAACTACTTTTCTAATAAAATTTGAAAAGACTGAACTAGATTGATTTTTTTTTCTGTGAGGATATGTTAACCATGAAAACCTTATCTCTTAAAGTTACTGTAAAAAAACTGAGCTACTCAATATCAGCTCAGCAACACATTGAACTTTTTTTTTTTTTTTGTTAATTCAGTGGCCTCACAAATAAAAGCTGACATAACTAAGGGAAGAGCAGATTTTAATGTTGCATTTTTCCGTACAATCCTTGCTGATCTACAACCAACAACTTTAGAATAATACTAGACTTCAGCGCAATCTGTAGGAACACATAACAATTGCTACTAATCTTCAAAGGCCTTCAATAAAAGTTTGTAAGGAAAATTAAACAATTATAGAAAACTTTCATAAATTCATTTAAAATATATCAATACACACCGTAAATACTCCTGTGATAACTGTTTATTCATTATATTTCGTTATCTCTTAGCGAGATAACTTCATCAGATGATAAAGACAGGGATAATATATCCCTCTTTTTAAAATTCACATAAAAAGGAATTTCATAATTCTTAATTAAATTAACATTAACAAGCCATATAAATTAAAAAATACTTCACTGATGAGTGGTTGATAGAGTATCATGTTTCTAAAAGTGGCAGAGTTTGGTTTATCATCTCTAGATCACTTTTCACATGCACAAGTACTTTTCAAAATGGCAACTTTCATGGAGAAGAAGAAAAAAAAAAAAAAAACACCACTGAATTTTTCCTTTAAGACAAGAATTTTCAGGGAAAAAATTTTCAAATGAATTAGCAACATCTAATGTTATTTTGGGAATTTAGTAGTGTAGATTCATCTAATTCACTATCAAAATCACAGGAATCAGAGTCAATATCAGCTATCTGGAACAGCACGGGAACTGGTGGGAGTTTTCTAATTGAGAAATGATTTAACTGAAAGAAATTGGATAGCTATATTTGGATGATTTAATAGAATTTAGGGATGAATTTTGATGCACCAAAAACATAGGTCAAGGGAGATCTGAGCAACCCTTAATTTTAAAATAACCTTGATGCACACCACCCTTTAAGGCTTTACCTGTATACATAGAAAACATAACTATTCTTCTCACTGAATACAACAATGTATAAAAATTAGAGATTTAAAATATCTAATTATTTCATTCTGACAAGTCATCAATGAAAATCATAAGGACAGAATGTTACCTTTCAGTATTTCTTAGTAACAAAATTGGGAAAATCTATTGTGTGCAAATCATTCTATACTGGGTAATTATATAGTAACTTTCCTCATTCAGTTGCTGATGGATACAAAGATATAAAATCCATTAATGACAGGAAGTGATTCAACAAAAAGCTTCGGTTTCTTCATCTTGAGGAAAGCTGGTATTGCAAAAAAATATTACAGCTGAGAAAGGAGATTTGTTGATTTTGTTTCACACCTGTTACAGTAATTGATAAAAAATTTACAGCATTGTTCTACGCTGTAAATATTTGCATAGAACATTATTGGAAACTTAAGAAATGGGTGAGCAATAGTTCTTTGCAACTTCCCTTGTAACATTGGTCTTTGAACTAACCAGCAACTGTGTACACTGCCATGATAAGCCCACTTCAAGAGATAACACTGGGAACAAAGCTCCTGAATTCAAGTCGGGTACAAAATGGAAACGCCTCTCAAAGTCTCAAGATATTATGTGGTCTTCAAGAATGTTGTCAAATGCTTCATCATTCATGGTGTACAATACCTTGAATGAACACTTGGAATTCAGACACCAGCTTTTTTCAAAGACAGAATAATGTGATGATGAAGACGGCATTGTTGCATATCTATTACACTACACTGCCTTGATCATTTGGTATCAGTTCCTCAAATAAGTACAGTCCAATGATAAATTATGACCTGAAACCACCATCCATGGCTGGAGAGATTATTCTTGCATAGCAGGCAGACGCTGTTCCCCAAACATATCAGTACTATGTGCTAATCTCACCAGTGAGGGTACAACACACATCTGTCTACAGATTGTCTGTGGACACGTATTGTCCACCCCAATCTCTGCCAAAAAATTGGACAGTAAAGTTGATATGTTGTAGGTTATTTGGTCACACTTCCTGTACCATTTGGATTCACACCATGTCATAGAACTACTATTCACTGAGGTCCAACTCTAGTGACAGAGTTATGATGACTAAATAACCTTCCTGCATTATTCATCTCATCATTCGTAACAGACAGCTGACCTCTGCTTGGTAGGACACCAAACTGGTTGGTTTCTTCAAACTGTGGATCCTTCCAGCAGAATTGTTCTGACACCAATACTCTTGCAGTCTGGCATTTAAGTTGCTGATATTCTATTTATTAACAATACACTCAATGCTTCTTCTAAGGAGAGCCATAAGGATGTTGTGACAATAAAATATGGCTTCAAATGAATCGGACTAGCATATCAATAGTGCCAATTTTCCTGCTAATAATGCAAAGTGAAACTACTTTTTATCAATAAACTGCTTCTACATGTTCTTATTATATGATCTACTAATTTTTACAGCACTATCTCCATTAGTCAGTGCTCCAGAATAAGAAAACATAGTAGAACTAATAGTAAAGATTAATGTTGTAAAAATGTTTCATTTTTCCTTTATGCACGACTAAACTTGGTTTTTAATTAAAAATTAAAACTTCCCTCCCCCAGTGGAAATTCAACTTCAAATTTATCATAAAAATCAACTGTAGAAAGAGGAAGAAATTATTACTTAATCAATATTTCCCATTCTCAGATAGGTATGAGATAACAAGTGAATTGTGGCAGATCTGGAGATATCCAAGATCAAACCTCTCCAACAAAGAAATCTGTCGGAGGTTCAAACTGGTTTTTAAAAACAAAGCAGAAAACCAAAGGGAGAAATGAATGATTATTCGTTATTTACAAGAATTTCAAGTTGAACAATAAATAACTGAGAAAAATCAGTCTCAAATGGAGCATGGAATCAACCTTATGGAAAAACGTAGGATATATGTGCGGATGTTAACGACAGCATTAATATACAGGGTGAGGAAAAAGTTCCCAGAATTTTTTAAAAACATTTCAATAGTCATAACTATCATAAAAATCTACAATTCGGTTAGTTTAATGAATAATATCTTTATTAATAATATCAATAATTAAATTAACAAAATTTTTTTTACAACAAATGCTCAAAATTGGAGCCATTAATTTCAATACATTTTCTGAGCCGTTTCCGAAAATTGCCGATAATGGTCACACATTGTTAGACTGTAATCTCGTTCCAGGCACGCACCAATGCTATTTTCAATGCCTCCACTGTGGCATATCTTTTTCCTGAGATTTTTTGCTCCAGAATTACCCCAGACGTAATAATCCATCGGATTAAGGTCTGGCGAATTTGGATGCCAAGTATCTCTTCCCCAAAATCCAGGAAACAGCTCCTCGCACAGAGCAATTGTTGAATTTGCACAGGCGCCCAGTCCTGTTGGAGTGTAAAACTGTTTTCACCAAAGTGTTCTGACGCCCAAGGTTTCAATATGTCCTTTTAAAACTTGTTGTTGATAACTGGCGGCATTGATTTTGACATTGCGCTCAATGAAGACCAACAGCGTTTTCCCAGTGGCGCAGATCCCGGCCCATACCATCACTGAAGCCGGAAAATGACAGCGATCGATGGTTTTTGCAGCGGTAGAGTTCTTTTGACCTTTTTTCAACAGTTGACGATGATTTTGGCAGTTGTGGAAGCAGTTCAACTGTGAAAATTTTTTCATCCGTAAAACAACTTTGTTCAACACCAACGACCAGACGAGCCATTTTGCAACATTTCTCTTTTCTTTTTGGATTCATGATGTCATTGATGCCCGCGTCACACCAGCATATTTTTTTCAACCTTGTTTTGCTACAGTGAAATCAGTGCAGGGTTCCCCCTTCCTTGCTTCCTTGCTTCCTCCTCCGTGTCGACGAAATTTGGTGAAACAGTGCATTTGATTGGCAGAGTGCTAGCCAATCAGAGTTGAGCTTAAAAGATTTTGGCGGTTTCTCGAAAGCTACGAAAAGAAGGCGATTAATCTTTTTTTAGAGGCTAAAATCGTGTTTCGGCAACGCAATTTAGGTAGAATTTGAAATGACTTTTAGTAAGCTGTCAATCTGTTCGAAACTAATTGTAAATTGTATTCAAGCATCTCTACTATTTGCGAAAGCGAACTGAATTTCAGCTGAAAAGAGCGGGTATCCCACAAGCCCCTGCGGCCTTTCACACAGCTCAAGAAGAAATGCAATCTCTCTTTAAAAATTTGACATCTGCACATTTTGACGCATAGAATTAATTTATTTCAGTAAAAATATTGTTTATTTTCGAAAAATAATCTCCTCACTGTGATATTTAATTCCTAATAGCCTTCGGATTCTCTCGATACGGTAGCCAAAATGGCGCTGGTCAGCTCCTTCGGGATCGTAGCTGGTCGGTTCTGATTGGAGCTCACTAATGAGCATCCCTGAAAACAGGGTTGTATTTAGAAACATTCTGAAATTTTTTCAATGATGGAATCAGGGATGAAAATGGTCAACAGAGGCAAATCACACGATCATAGACCTGAAAGATAGGGCCAACGATTGAAAACAATGATGAAAAATAGGCTCGTGTGACCCGGGCATAAGGAAATTAACGCGATCAATTTTGTAAGAGCTTCGTTTTAACATTGTTTCGGATGCTTTTTTCGTCAATTCCGAGTTCTTTGGCCTTGTTTTGCATTGATCGCTCCCGATTGCGATGAATTCGGCAAAGTATCTTGTTAACATTCTCAGGAGTTGTTACAGTCGAAGGACGCCCACTCTGAGGACAGTCAGTGATGCCGCCATTCTCTTTGAATCGTTTCACGGCGTCATAGACTGCTGATTTTTTGAAACCCGTCATGTGAATAAACTCTGCCGTCTTCATTCCCGCCTTGTGTAATTCGATGATGGCGCCACGTTCGTTTTTTATATGAATTTTTCACTTCCCTAAAAATAAACATACGATTAATAAATATGTTCTAAACCAAAATTTCACGAGGAATTAATAAATTTAATCAGATTTAAAAAAAAACGCTAGTAAATGTCCCAAAATGTTACATTACAAAAATTCCGGGAACTTTTTCCGCACCCTGTACATGAGGCTAAGAAATCAGCAGAAGGAAAAAATAGTGACAATATTTGACACTATTTAATTAACTGTTTTATCAATAAAGCTTTTTTCCCAACACTTAATCAATAACAATTTTGAGAAAATATTCTGGAACAAGTTGTAGCAATGAAAAGCAGTATCTGAAGATGCCCAATGATCAGCTACAGAGCCTAGAATAAAAACAGAAGGGAACTGTTCAGCACTGTTGGTTATAACACTAGCAAACATGAAGATATTCCAAAGGAATCTGATGGCACGAGTGGAGAATCCGTGTCACTGGTACAGATAGAAGAGCTAATGCTGGCTGGGAATCTTCAAGCCAGTAAGGATGTAATCATATTTGCCAAAAGCCAGAAAGGTACTGAAACTTCAGTCCAATAAAATCATAAAAAGGATAGGCATCATTTTGAGCAGAAACTGAATGTTAGGATTTCAGGATGATGATGCTTCAGTGTCTTATGCTTCAAAGGCTATAATGAAGTCTGAAATACTGATAGAACAAGCAAGTAGTAATAAAATTAAACATTTCTAAAACTCCTTATAAAGATACAAAATTTCTAGTATAAAAAGGGAAAAGGTAACATAACAATGCTACTAACCATTTGCAGAGGATAAATTTGCTAATGTCTGCATAATGAAAAAGTGAGGTAAAACACCAGGTTGAAGCTTTGCCAGAAGTATTTCCATTACTTCATGACAAAAACGAACTCCAAGAGCTACAAGGATTCCACTAGCAGCCCCTTGCCAATCTGGCACTAAATCCTGAAATTAAAATAACTAAATAAATTACTTAATTCAGTCTTTATAAATATACACATATTTTCAAAATAAATCTTTACTCTCTAACAATAATCAAATCAATAAACATTTTTTTTGTTTTTATTATTCAGCCTACTACCCTGGCACTCATCATTAGCTAAAAAATATTAATTAAAA
>JAFIDM010000007.1:33768694-33790587 GCA_023159025.1 Thereuonema tuberculata | reverse complement strand
TGATGTTGGCTCAATGTGCGAAGGCATATTTACTGTCCGGTTGGCGATTTTCTCTCTCCATTTATGAATAATTACGGACGTTAAACTTGCTTTCAACTACAATAAGCTCATCAATTAGTGCTTATCGAAAACCTACAACATCTACTAGGTTTATAGATTATTCTATCCCTAACAAATATAAAAATAACACAGTTGACTTTATGGTGTAACGGGTGCTTGTCTTCATACCCTGTACAATGAATTTAATAATTTTAATTAAACATTTTGTGTTACAATGAATATCCCTTCCAGTTGTTTTATAAATAACAATTAACAATGGTATCTCCAGATTCGACATCAATCCCTATAAAAGCAATAACAATTTATCTTGTAAATATTACTTGTTTCCTTACAAGATACTTTAGTCTTCTTCAGCATGTGTGTATATATATACACAGACACACACATACAGGGTGCCTGAAAAGTATAGGACACCATGTTTTTGTATGTAAACTTAAAGATAGGGAACGGATTAACAAATCAACTTTATTGAGAGATGAAATAGCGCTATATGATCACTTAGTCAGAAGGTGCTCGAAGTTTGATCCTTTTGCTTTGACACAGGCCTTCAGACGTCCGACGACAGAATCAACTGTGCGCCGCAGTTAGTCGATGTCGATATCGTTCCACGCCTTCTGAAGTGCCAACTTCAGAGCATCAACCGAGCTGTAGGAGTGTCCTGATATCTTGCTCTCCAAAAGTCCCGCCAAACAGAAGTCCATCGGGTTGAGGTCCGGCGAGGGAGAAGGCCACAAGTCCTTGCCCCAGTATCCGGGAAAGTGCTTATTTCATGAAGATTTTTATTACTTGACTGTGAAAACATATTTGCTTTAAACATGTATTTGTAATAAAATATGTCCCTTTCTAAATGTCATTCTTCGGTCCCTTTGCAGATATTGTTCTGGATGTAATTGAAAGGATTCAAATAAATGAGAAAAATAATCCACAACGGCAAGAGAAGAGAAATGAGTTAAAATAACTCATGGGTTGCTTTTGTAAATCACGACTGGAGAAGAAGTAAAACTTATTAGACGAATGCTTTACTTGTGTTTAATATCCACATCCAAATGAAAAAAAATACATAAATCTCTCAGGAGTATCGGAAACCTTTATTACTCCAAATTTGACTATGAACTAGTTTTCAGTAGTAACAATAGTGAAACTTAATTTCATAAGCATTTATTACTGTTCACCAACATCCCTTACCTGGCAATTGAAAGGTAAGATTTAATTACAAAAATCACTCTTCACTTATTAATCTAGAAATTCATTCCAAAAAAAAAACAGACGAGTTGTACGAACCTTATTGTGTTTTTGTAAATACGCTGAGCAACTACTGAGAACTAAGTGTGGTTCCTTCGTTCCTATTGACTGTAAAGAAGTGAGAATGGACTGCCGGACTTCTTCATTTTTATCATTGGCAGCATCTAATAAAGCCAGCACCATGGCTAAGAAACGAAAGAAAAGTTTTTATAAATCATTGCTAGAATACCATTAAATAAAACATCTCATCAAATATATTAAAAAGCTTTATAATAATTAATGTTAAGGCTTTTATATGTCAAACAAAAATGTCATTCAGAAAATAAAATTTTTAATTACACAAGTGAAGTTAAAAAAATTATTTTAAATTATTACGTTTCCTTTTTATTTGTAAAATTTCAGCTGCATCTTAAAAATCAAATGAAAGTAACTATTGAAATAGATGCTGTCTCTTCAATCATAAGGACGCAAAAAGAAAAATTATATATAGACAGTGGATTGTACGTAAAAAAATCTAATAAAACCAAATAAATAATTTGTATTATTTAAAAAAAAAAACAACCTCCCATCAACAAATTATGCATCAATTTAGAAAACAAACAACGAAATCCTTGGTTGTTCAAAGCAAAATATCTTAAAACGCTTTTATTCAACTGATTTAGGAAACTCAAAAGATCAAAATAAAAACACACCGTCAACCTGTCTTCCAGTGCTTCGCAGCATTTTTATGTTTTAGTGCACTTAAAATTTGAATACATGAACTGTGTCGTCTTCACCATCTTCACCTGTCACGTGTAAATTTCCACTTCCGGTGACGTTTGCAGAACCTCGTCAAGAAACCCACCAGTATCGATAACAAAGTCACGTTGTTACAACAGGAACCAATCACAGCGCTGAGTGTCTGCAACCATTCGTGGTTCTGATTTTGATCACTTCCTGCTGAGGAAGTTTTCTGGTCAAACCCGTTCGTTATAGAAACTTATGGCTGCCAAAGCAAGTTGTTGTTTCGATTGCAGCTTCATTTCTGAATTTTTATTAGAAAATAAATTATTAATCTTTATTATATATTGTATATTTTAACCCCAATCTCTCTAGAAAGGAGTCAATTTCTTTTTTTTTTGTTGCAGAATATTTTTTTGAGGGATCTTTATTGTCATGTGATCGAAATGACAGCTATACGTTGTTTAATTATTATTATATTTATTAACTAAATAATTCAGGACATACATTTCGTTAAAATTATCATAATAAATAGATTTAAAAAATATGACAGAGCAGTTTCGGCCCATTATAATCTATATGGCCATCATCACATGTTAAATGAATAATTAATTATTATATTGTCTTACTTTTTTCCCTCTTGTTTTATTTCAAAATTGAAACATGCGATTTTATCCCGATCCATTGAAATAGCCCAAACTATTCTTATTTTGAATGTGACAAAGTATAATGTGAAGCATTATATATATAAAACCCTAGAAATATCAACAGATTTCTCATTAAAATTACATCTGAAAGGGACGGAAAGAAAGATAGAAGAATTGAAAGAAAAGACATAATACTTACAATTAACAAAATTTAATTAGAATCGAAAAAGGTTTATCTGAATGGAATCACATCATTCTTCTTAACATTATTTTCGACTTGTTTCTTTTTCTTAACCATGCTTCGCCATTTTAAAAATCCATACAAAGATACAGAGAAGTTATTGTAACATCAGCAAATATGTATAGGGTGTTCCAAAGTCTATTTACAATATGAAAAAATTATTAAAAATACCAATTACGTGATAATCCTATGAAGTTTCTTGCATAATGAAGAATAAATAGTTTTAATATTGATGTATGGTTGAAATGACAGAGACTAACGTCGGGGTTTAGTCTAAGGCACACACACTTTAGTTACAATTATTTACAGATTTATATACATATTGGACTGGATTCTGAGAATCAAAATAGAGCTTTCTTTATGGCCTGTCACTCGGAGAGAGCTAGCGGCGAAGCTTTCTGCTCGGTCTGCCACTTGGTGAGAGGACTCGATGCATAGACGATTGGCCTCCCGATTCAGCCAATCACATGGCAGTTTAACTGACCAATCGGGAAGGCTTTTCGACTTTGCATCATAGCCCTCCCCCAAGGGTCTGCGTCCTCACTGATTCAGCTGTTCAGGTATCAGCTGTTCCGGTTACGTCTAGCATGGGGTGCGTTTCTTACGGTCAGTCCATTCGGGAGGGCATGGCTCGGCTGCGGAGGGGCAAAGATGGTGTTGTCGTCCGGTTCTATTGTTGTCCAATGATTGTGAATTGGCAGAAGCCGTCAAGGTGTTTCTGTTTGCTGTGGCTGGTCCTCCGTGTTGGACCAGGTGGGCACTTCATCTGCTGGTAGGTAGCACTTCAGTCGTGTCACGTGGGCTACCTCCGTCTGTTGGGGGTGAGTTGTCAGCTGCAAACAGTGTATCTCATAGGTGACAGGAGACAATCGATAAACGATGGCATATGAGCGATGGAGCAATTTTTCGGCGAGGCCTACTGAGCGAGTCGGGCTGAAGAGAAGGACGAGGTCTTCAAGTGGTACGTCACCTCACGATAATGGTGGTCGTAGCATAGTTTGGACTGCCAATGTGCGTCCACCATAAACTGTTTGGCTATGGTGTTCGCATCGTAGGGCGGCTGCATAGGCAGTGGAGATCTCCAGGGCTTGGGCTAGGAGGGTGACTAATGTGCTTTGTGGGTGTCGACCATGGACCGGGAAGAAAGGTGTGAAGGATGTAGCTTCATTCACAGCTGTGTTGAAGGCGTACATGACAAATGGCAGGATTTCATTCCAATTAGCCAACGTACATCGACAACATATTCGCAATGGAGTGGTTCAGCTTTTCCGTTGCTCCATTCGTCTAGAAATGGTAAGTGATGTGCAGTGGAGTGTCTTGCAGTCGCGAAGTACTTCCTGCATTACTGCGCTGAGGAATTGTGTGCCACGATCGCTGACAATGGATGCCGGGGGACCATGGCGCAGAACAATGTCTCCCACAAAGAAGCAGGCGACTTCTTGTGGCTTTTGAGTTTGGCAGTGCTTGTGTAATCGCTAAGCGAGAAACGAGGCCAAGGAGATCAATGCCTATTCGGCTAAAGGATTGTTCGGGCAACGGGAGCGGCTGAAGGAGTCCTGGTGGCGGCTGAGTTGGGGATTTCTGGCGCTGACAGCCATCACACCTTAGAACACAACGGCGAGTCTTATACTGTCCAGGCCAGTAGTAATTTTGGTGGATCCGGCTGTAGGTTTTAGCGAGGCCTAGGTGTCCACAAGTGAGGTCCTCATGGCATGACTTGGCAATGGGGCATCGCAGATGCTGTGATATGACGAGCAGCCAACGCCGGGATGTGGGGTCGAAGCTCTCTTTGAAGAGCACGCCGTCTATCAATGCGTAGCCCTTTTTGTGCGGATGCGCTAACTTCGGCAATAATTCTGCAGAGATTTGGGTCCTTGTTTTGCTCAATGGCCATGTCTAGTTGTTCTGTTATTACGTTGATTGCTGCAGTGTTTTGGGTGATCTCGTTCGGTAGGAGGCAAGACAAACAGTCCACGTCAAGGTGTTTGCAGCCCGTTTTGTAGACGACTATGATATCGTGTTCCTGCAGCCAAAGGGCCCATCTTGCAAGGCTTTCGCTGGGATCTGTAAGGTTCTTGAGCCAGCAGAGGGCGTGGTAGTTGGAAACTACAGTGAATGGGCGGCTGTAGAAGTAGGGTCTGAACTTGTGGCCCAAACAACAGCCAGGCATTCCCGATGGGTCGTTGCATAATTCCTCTCAGCTTTGGATAAAGTGTGGCTTGCATATGCGATAACCTTCTGTTGGCTTCCCTGGTTCTGAACAAGTACTGCTCCAAGGGCATAAGCGCTTGCATCTGTATGGATTTTGGTGGTCGCCCATCCCGAAAGTGACCAAGCACTGGTGCCGTGGTAAGGCATGTTTTGAGTGTGTCAAAGGAGCTCCCCATCCGTCCATCAGAAGTCATTGGCGTTTTTCATAATGGAGGTGAGTGGGCGGGCAATTCGTGGGAAGTTCGGGATGAATTGACGGTAGTATGAGCAGAAGCCATGGAAAGCACGAACTTGCTTGTTCGTCTTCAGAGTGGGGAATTTGTGTACGGCGTCTGTTTTGGCGGGGTCGGGGAGGATATCTTCCAGTGTGACAATGTGGCCCAGGATCCTGATGGTTTGGGCGGCGAAGGAGCATTTATTGGGGTTCAACCTGAGCTCGGCGACGGAGAGGCAGGCAAGGACGGCGTTGAGAAGTTGCTGATGTTTGTCAAACGTGCGGTCAAAGATGACAATATCGTTCAGGTTACATAAACAGATTGACCATCTGAGGCCGCAGAGAATGTTGTCCATCAGGTCCTCGAACTTGGCTTGTGCACTGCAGAGTCCGAACGGCATAACGTTGAACTTGTTTAGGCCGTCCAGTGAGGAGAAGGCCATTTTTTTCTCTTTCCTCAGGTTCGATGGGAACTTGCCAGTAGCCGGTTTTCAGAGGGAGGAGAAGAAACTGGAGCCGCGCAGGATATCTAAGGCATCGTCTATGTGTGGTAGTGGATAGCTGTTCTTCTTAGGAATGGCATTGAGGCGGTGTTAATCCATGCAGAAACGCCATGACCGTCTTTTTTTCGGATCAGATCGACAGGCAAGCTCAAGGGCTTTGGGAGGGTCGTATCACGTTTTTCTGCAGCATGTTGCGTGTTTCCCGTTCGATGGTTGCGTGCTCTGTACGGGAGACCCGGTAAGGCTTTTGGCGCAGTGTGTATCGATGTGATGAGTGGCGGGGTGATTCGAATTGTCACCATGTGTGTCGAACAAGCATTGTAGCATAACACAGGCTTCCCTTAGTGGTAGGTTAGGGTTAATCATTCGACAGAGCTGTTCATCTGTTAACCCTCGGTGCAGCGGAATAGCTGGTGGTGTCGGATTGTCGGCAAGGGCTGTAATCGAATGTGGTCGTATGGGCTCAGTTGTTGCAATGCTGCTTTGTGCTGGTAGAACAGCGGGAGCTCAAGAGGTGTTGGTTACCCACAGGAAGAAAGTATTTGCTGGGATATCGACTGCGGCCGGGAAGGTCAGTAAGTGCGGATAGTTAGATCGGATATCGGCTGGATTAATGACGGCCCTGCAATATCTGTAGTTGGGACAACGGCTATGGCAGAGGTGGAACCTGGCAGGATTATGGTTGTTTCGGTGGCGGTACATATTAACAGCACTGAGACAGTGTTTTGGGCATTGGTGAGGTGGTCGTGCTGGTTGGTTGGCGACAAAGTTATAGCATACGGCTTCATCGACCCGGAGTCATTGTAGCGGCTACTGAAATGGCGGGGGCTGGTTAATCGGGCCCGTGGTTGCGACGAAGGCTTCCAGCAATAGCACTGGATGTGTCCCATCCAATTGCAGTGGAAGCAGATGGGCTGATCATCGTTTGTAGCCACTCGTTGGTCCGTCATCGCAGTGAAGTTGTTCGGCTCTATGGTTGTGGTTCGCTCTGTCGCCTGATCACGAGGGTTGTGAGGTTTGTACAACGGCAATTAACACGTCTATCTGCTTCTGCAGTTGATCTGTGTTGGCCGCACTTGGGGGATGTTGTGGGGCAAGAGTGGCTATGATTGGCTGGTGGTCTGTTGTGATGCGGCGGGCTCACTGTTGCCGTGCTCGCCGGCATTCCATGATCATTTTGCTGACGGATTTTACTCGCAGGGCCAATAATGCGGTGTGCATGTCAGGGGCGACGCCTTTCAGGAGGTGATGGAGGCGTTGTTTGTCCGTCATGTGGGGATCTTCTTTGCTGCAGAGGTAAATGACATCTTGGATGTATGCCTCGCAGAACTCTTGGGGTAGCTGTACCCGGGTGGAGAGTGTTCGTTAGGCTTCTGTGGCAATGGGATGAGGTGCCACCAATGTATCTTTGAATATTGTTATAAAGGAGTCCCAATTGGGATGGTGGCTTCTTCGTTATCAAATCAGTGGCGAGGGGTGTCCATGGGTAGGTACGCCAATTTGTGATCGTCTGTCCATCCATTAAATCAGGCAACACGTTCGAAATCCCGAAGCCAAGCAAGAGGGTCAGTTGCTGCACCGGAGAATGGTGTTGGTTCTCGGTAAAGTAAGGCGAGGGAGGTTCTGATTGACTGCGTTCGAGCATTGCCAAAGGGTTGGGTCTGGTCGTCTAGAGTGGTTAGGTTATCGGCAGAGTTCGTCATGGTGTGTCCATGGTTCGGCACCAATGATGTACGGTCAAAATGACAGAGACTAACATTAGAGTTTAGTCTAAGGCACACACACTTTATTTACAGGTTCATATACATATTGGACTGGATTCTGAGAATCAAATACAGCTTTCTTTATGGTCTGTCACTCGGAGAGAGCTAGCAGCGAAGCTTTCTGTTCAGTCCGCCACTTGGTGAAAGGACTCGATGCATAGCCGATTGGCCTCCCGATTCAGCCAATCACATTGCAGTTTAACTGACCAATCGGGAAGGATTTTCGACTTAGCATCAATATTTAATATTAATAATAAATTTTGTTTTAATAAAAAGTTTTTTTTTGTCTTATTTAAAGCACTTCTACCTCATTCATTGCACATCAAAACATTTCACCATTTTTAGTCATGTTCCATTTATCAATGGCGTCGGTGTTTCTATGTTTCAGATCACTGATGTCTCGTACATTTGTTAAATATACAATATCATTAACATACCCCATAAGAAGAAAAAAATCCACGGGATTTTATCTGATGAACAAGGCGACCAGGGAATGACACTAAGTCTTCCAAGGCGACCACAGGTCTTAAAATATTTTAGAAAATCACGAATGTGAAGTTCTCAATAAGGAGATGCACTATCCTGCTGGAAGATGACGGTCTGTTGAACATTATAAGCAAACTTTCTGAACACCCTCTATGTATATTTTTTATGTTATGAATATAGAGATTTTGTTAATTTTAGAAAGATATTAATACATAGCAGTGTCTTTGTTTATAATCTTGCGTTTTTTTAAAGCTAAAATATTTGATAATTAAGGAAATTAAAAAAAAAAAGATCAAGCACTTATTGCTGATACATTTCCCACTCTCTGTATTCAGGAAGCGATCTCATTATGACCTTTCTTATTGTAATATTACTAAGAGACAGGGCTTTGGAGCAGACGAGATTACTAATTGCTCCGTCCGATATCAAAATACTTGCTCCAAATAAATTTTTTAATTCGTATTACCAAAGATCAAATATTAAAAAACAAGTGTATTTTTTTAAATAAACTTTATTAATCATCATAATTAATTCTACAAAAGAGAACGACAGACAGTAAGTCATCTTTCATTTTCTGTCTTGTATCATTTAATATCAATTTTAAGACAGAAAATAGTCGCTTGGCAGTGGTTTGTGTAGTGAACATACTCAATGCAACTCGACAGGCAGCTTGAATTCGGTATGGATAACCCTCAGTAGCTTCAAATGCTCATGAGCTTATCCATATCCTCGATTGCATAACGATATTGGTGAAAATCTTCTCAGCTTCTTCATTCGAATGTTGCATTTCTGAAACTCGGACGTTTCTCCAGCTTGTCCAGCTCTTTTTCAAAATCAACATCTTCTGAAGAATTGTCTGCTGAAATTAAACTACTTACATTTCTTTTCTGTGATTGTTGAAAACTTGCTACTCCATGTGGCCGCTCGGATTCAATTGTTGAGGATTCCAGCCTTTCGACCTCTTGTATCATATCAAAACATTTAAAAATTTAGTTTTTCGAGTCTTCGGGCAATATCCAAAAGTCCTTATTTTTCTTTAATGTTTGTGACAAATTCAGTAAAATCCTATACCGGGAATCTATGTAGTCTCCAGCAAGGAAATCGGTGTTTTGGAAAAGATTTTCTTCATGTTTTCACATGGAGGTCAAAATTCCTATAACAATTTGTCCTCCATTGTCTTGGAGAAACTTTGCAAGTTTTTGCCACTCCTTTATGTAAGCTCCAGAGTCATGTCAGTTGCTTGAAGGGTTACTGTTATAAAATTTGGCTTTGTCAGGAGATCTCTTATATTCTCAGCTTCGTCCCTTTCGACTTTAGTTAATATCAATTCTCTGGCTCCAGCCGTAGCTACTTGTTCACAATAATGCTTAAAAACAAGTAGCTGATCAATCATTACAAACGCTGAATCCCAGCCATTCACAGTATCCAAGGGTTGGGTTAGGCTATGTAATTTTAGAAGAAATACTGCAAATGATTATGGTTCATAATTTGATAATGACTTGCCGTATTTTACCAAAAAATTCCTTAGCGGATTCGTTCTTCAACTCATCCCAGATTACCAACTGAAGAGTGGGAATGCCACACCTCATCAATTGGACTTTTGAATTATCTTCAAGCAATAAAAGACTAGGATCCTCAACCCATTTTGCAGGAACATCCATGTCGAGTTCACGGCCATCATGTTCCTCAGTTTCTTCCTTCAGTGAAATAATTTCGGTTTTATTTCTGTTATCAGAATTGGAAACAGTTTCACTGTTGCTGAATTTTTTTTTTTTTTTCACAGCAAACGTCACATATTCAAAATATTTAATAAATATATATAGTAAATATTTAATAAAAAAATCTGGAGCAGCGGAGCAGCCAAAAACTTACAGATTTGCTATTTTACACAGAAGCATCCTACCTGCCTCTAATTCAAATGTAATGCAACCCACATGCGGCATTGTTGTAACAATCCTGAAAGATGGCTGCTGCTCCTTCTATTTCTTTGTCTTGATGTCGGTTAGAAGCAACATGCTGTTATTGAATTCCTAGTTTTTGAGAATGAAATAGTAGGAAAATTCCACAAGAAATTGTGAAAGGTGTATGGAGATGACTCTGTTGATGGCCCCTCTGTTAGTTGTTGGACACGTAGGTCATTAGATGAGAATGGCCATATCAATATTCAGGATTTGCAACGCAGGAGATATCACACGGTGTGAACGGTTGAGAATGTGGAGCGCATGAATAACATGGCTATTGCAGACGGATGCGTAACTGTGAAAGAAATGTCAATCCAACTGGGCATTGGGGAAGTAAGTGTATGAAAAATGCTGAAACAGTTGGGGTTGAAGGTCTGTGCAAGCGAACAGAAAACTTGGGTGGACAAAGTTACCACATCTATCTTACAGCCCTGATCTGGCACCATTGGATTACCATCTCTCAACAAAGTCTGAAAATGATGACTCCCTTGTGATGGTCACTGAACAGTGGCTCAGGCGTGCCGTCCAAGGTTTTACAGGGCAGGCATACAGGCACTCGTTCAGAGGTGGTGAAAGGCTATTGAATGCCATGGCGATTATGTTGAAAAATGACATTTTGTTCTTAAGGCATGATCTCCACACTGTAGCAATAGCAAATCTGCAAATGAAAAAATTAAAAAAATGTTGTACTTTTGGAGTGACCCTCGTATTATTAGTTTTTTGTATTTTTTTGCTATTTCTTTTACTTAGTATCTACTACAGTATCTTTACAGTTTCTTTTTTTGAATGATTTAAAGTGAAGTTTGCATTAAATCATTAAATATATTTCCTAATTTTTTATCAAATTGTTAAGACGAATTTCAGAATATTTTTCTGTATGCATTCTTTATTTGTCACATATTTTTATGACTAATTTCATTAATTTCTTATAATTCTAACAGAAAAAAAAAGTCAATAAAAAAAATAACACAAGTAGCAATAAAAGCAAATATAATTTAAAATTTATTGCCAAAATATTTTAAAACAACAAATATCTCTGCCGCACATCCAGTGCGGTAAGTGCATTTTCCAAAGGTGAAAAATATTTAATACTGCATTTTCAACTTTGAGGTCATGCCTGACTTCTAAGCCCTACTGCAAGTTTGAAGTTAAACCAATGACCTAAAAGTTCGTGGCAAAAGCTCTAAATATCTCTGCGTCACATCGATCGCGGTATAAGTGTATTTCCCAAAGGTTAACCACCTCAAGATTTGCGAATAGTGATTGATTTTGCTAGCACCAAAGGGAACAACTGTCTTTGGTTAACAGTGACTGTGGAATTGATGGGAGTCATTGGGCACGTTAAATTTCTTTCCATTTTAAATATATGACTTTTGGGCTTTATTTAATGCCATAATTAAATTCCTTTTGTGCCTAGCAGATTGCAGGACAAGGAATAGTTGTTTTTTGTTTTTTATTTAATTTTTGGTTAGGATTTCTTCGGGGGGAGTTCCCGCTCTCGGGAGCAAGTCCCGGGAAAGCTAACCCCTCGCACCTTCTGGGTTTGTCATTCGGTGGAGTTTGGCTGGCTGATGAGTACTAATAAGGACGAAATGGTCCATCCCAGTCTCTTCCCGATGACAACTCAGGGTGCGAATCCTTTCTTATAGCGTTGTGCCTTCGTTTGCTTACTTAATTCTTTGAATCATTGGGCACGTTAAATTTCTTTTCATTCTAATATTTCAATTTAAAACATTTTAATATTTTAATAATAAAGTTTGATATTCAGCCATCCGAAGTCAAGGTGAGTTTCAGCTGAAAAGCTCAAAATTTACAGCAATTATCCATGTGACAACTTTGAGGTCAAATCCCAGTTTTAAGCCCTGCTCCCTAAAAACCAGTGAAGAGATGTCGACTTTGTTGTTACTTATTAAAGCAATGCCCTAAAAGCTCTAAAACGTTTGTGGCAAAAGCTATAAAAAAAAATCAGGATAAGGTTTTGAAGATAGGAAAAATCCTCAAAAAGTTGAAATTTTAATCGGCCGCCATTTTGAAACGGATGATCCGATTTGGTTGAAATACAATAACAGTCAAGTCCTTAAGGGTATCTAGCACCCACAAAAGTTTTAACTCAAAAGCTCAAAATTTACAACAGCTATCCACATCCCAATTTTGAGGTCATGCCCCACTTCTAAGGCCCGCCCCTAAAAACGCATGAACATTTTGACTTTTTTGTTACTTGTATCAGTAGTTAAACCAATGCCCTAAAAGCTCTAAAAACAATATGATTATAAGGGCCTAATAATATTATAATAATCTTTTATTCCACAATATTTCATCCTTCTCAGCAAAGGACTTCTTCTGGTGGTACCAGACAAGGAACTAATTTCTTTCCTCTACATTTCACAAGGATTTCAAAATAAGAACTAAAAAAAAAAAACATTTTTGTATACGAATTAACAACTGAAAACTATCTAAAAGCTCTAATATGTTCTAATATTTTAGTTCTTATTTTTTAAGAATAAAAAAAGTAGAATTTCTGACTGGGAAGTTCACTGTGAAGAAGAAGGACACAACCCAGAACCCAAAATAGAATGCGAAATTTCTGAAGAAAAGGAGAGATTCATGATCGAATCACGTTTGATCAATAGCAAAAAATTGTTTTAATAAGGATAAGTTCTTAAAATGAGTAGAGCATCATTTCGATATGTGAAAGAATTTATGGAAATTTTTGGATATTAATAATGTAATGCAAGTAATGTTAATATTGTTATTTATGAAGCATCATTATTGTTAATGTGTTAAATTATTATCAATATTAATGTGTTAATTGATAACTATACTAGTAAATAAGATAGTTTTCAGTTGTTAACTCATATATGAAAATGTTTTATTTTTAGTTCTTATTTTGAAATCCTTGTGAAATGTAGAGGAAAGAAAATTAGTTTCTTGTCTGGTATCACCAGAAGAAGTCTTTTGCTGAGAAGTATTGTGGAATAAAAGAGTATTATAATATTAATAGGATTTCAAGAAGTAATTATTTACAAGATATAGGAAAGATGCTTTTATGATTATAAGGGTTTGAAAATAGGAAAAATCGTCAAAAAGCGGAAATATAAATATAAAAGAATACAAAATGTAATACACTTAATCTCAAACCATTATTGACTCACAAACAACCACAATAACAACTAAAACTTAAGAAGTTCAATTCTTCAAATTTTTTAGTTTTATGAAACAAAACATAAATTCATCATATCTACTGGTACTTTCACAAAACTGCTATTTACCTCAACTCCGAGTGAAGCATGTGTGCCGATTTGCTTTAGATTAGGTAAATCGAGGTAACATGCAATCCAGGATAAGTTTATAATGAAAACATTTTGAAGATACTATGTCCCGCAGACGGTTCCTTCACCATGAGCCTGGTACCGTAATCTTCGATTTCACCAAAAAAATCTTTATTTCTTTCTAATCTCCCTTCTTCTATTTGTCGTATTATTAAAATAACCACATTAATAAAAGATAATCAATAAAATACATTTATTCGAAATATTTAATGACAGTAAATTTACAGAAAAATACCATCTTTCAAGTTTATTCAAAACTAACAATTTCTGGTAACAAATCATTAGACATGAACATGAATAAACTTATAACATGTAATATTATCTTAATATTATCTTAAATGTCAAACTCTTATTTTAGACTCACAAACAATCCAAATAATAACTAAAACTAAAAGTTCAATAGTTTTTTGGGAAACAAAACAAATTCATCATATCTCCTGCTAGTTTCACTAAACTGCTATTTACCTTATCTTCTTCATTTCTATTCAAATTTGTCCCTTTGTATTTCTTATTATTATACTTTCTATAATTTTTCTAATTCCTGAGTCTTTTTCCACACACACTGTTTTTACCTCATTATCCATACAATGCTTCCGTTTAAGACAATATTCAGCTATTTCGGATTTATCTATTTGTTTATTTATTTTTTATTTAGTTCCTTCATGTTCCAAGACTCGCTCCCTAATGGTTCTTTTGCTCACTCCAACCTAAAACTCCCCACAATTCATATATGTTTTGTTCTTACTTTCACTTTTTGTTTAACTTACAACATAAAATGCTTTTTAATTCGTTTTTGTATTCAAACGCCATTTCAATGTTATATTTCTTACAAATCCTTTTTAATTTTTTACTATTTTTATTTCAGATAAGGAATTTTCATTCTCTTTTCATTCATGTTCAATTCCTTAATCTTAATTGTTCTAATCCACTAAAGCCTTATTTATGAAACTATCTCCATAACCACTTTTTCTTTAAAATAATTTTCATTTTATCCAAATCATTCTTCCTCAGAACCTGTCCATTCTATGAAGTTAGGAATAATATTCCTTTGAATATTAACTCCAAGGCTTGATCCAAAATTTAGTGAGAGAGAGAGAGCACTGAGAATCTTTCCTGTAATGCTTTAAAACTGGATTATTACATTTTTTTCATTAAACATACATCTAAGAAATTTAATTTATTAACTTCCTTTTCCATTTTAAATTTTACTTCATTTCTTTTATTAATATCTTCAAAGAATTTATCAAACTGTCGAATCGTACTGTAACAAATTATTAAAATGTCTGCGTTTCTAATATATTCCATTTGAAATTTACTCTCTTTTAAGAACTCCTATTCAAAGTAATTCCTATAAGCATTACATAATTGTCCTGATAAGAGGAGATTCCATTGGGAATCCTTTTACTTGTTTAGGCATAAGATATTTAAAGTGTTACTAATTTAATCAAGTTCATCAATTCCACGTTATCTATCTCAAAATTTAACAATAAATCTCAGTAATCTGGATGAACAACTTGATTAGGAATTTTTAAACTGCCTAAAAAGTAAAGTAATTGTAAAATACATCCAAGATCTCATATAGAAATTGGGACATTTGTATAATAATCAAAAGAAACTTCACTTATTCTGGTTGGATGTTGAAAATACGCATCCAATGGAGGACGATTTCTTTGGATTGTTTTGTAGTATTTTTCACCTCTTTATTTATCTTCTTAATTTATCTGTTCATTTCCTTGTTTGTATTTTGTAAAAAGAAATCAATCCTGTTTATTCCATTCTTCTCTTTCATTGTAATCGACTACTTTTCCTTTAAGTTCTCATGAGAAATCCTTTTAGTAGTTCCCACAGCATTCATCTGCCAATCACTTTGTCGCCGTATCAGTTAGTTTACAATTGTTTACTTGTGACGATGTTCCTATAAGCTGACATTACTATGAAAAGTGAGACTTACAATCCTCTACCTTCACTTCGTTTCTAAGATGCAAGGCCAAGATTTATTGAGAGATAGTTAATACTTTGGTCATTCTCTCCCAACAATATGCGACTTGAACAACCACTTCATAGTTACAACACAGACCAAGAAGTGAAGGAGTTGGAGTTTTATCATGTCAAGCAAGTACAGAGATGAAAATCTGAAAAACCTTGCGGTGATTGCCAGAAGTCCATAATGGAAGTCACAGCAAGAGATCAGAGATAGGTCATGAGCCTTTCCTACGTCCAGCACTGAATTAGTCACCGTGAAAATCCAATTGGTTCCTCTACAAATAATCCAGTTGCTATGCCAGGATACCTTTAGGAGTGAACCTGCAAGATAAGGGCTCTGTAGATTTTTCTTTTTCAAACAATTTGGGATCCTATGCTTCATCAGTTTGACTGCAGGTACGTTTTCTCCTATATTAACTGTAACTCTTAAGAAACTTCTACCGCATTCATCTAAGTGAAATTGAATCTACATAGATAATACGATTTTGTTCAGCAAAATAAACCAAAAGGAAGAGGCACAACAACCAACAGAACAGCAGAACCAATCAGAAGACTGAAGAAAATTTTAAAATGTTGTTTATAGATAGGAACAGAATGTAAGAACCTGATAGTTGAAGATGGCCATTGCAAAAATGGCTGAAAAGCTTCCTGAACGCAGACTTTTTCTGTAAATATGTACTTATTTTATTGTATATACTTTTAGTTTTATAAAATAGTGCTTTTTTAAGAGTTTTTCACTTGTATTTTCACTGATATTTACAACTATGAAATAGAGCACATTAAAAATAACTTAACTATACATATAAAACAAAAATTACTTATCTTATTTACAGGTACTCCTCACTTTATGACCTATCTGTTTAACAACCACTCGCACTTATGACCTCTGCCCTTGAAGGTACAACTTCTATTTCATAATCATCTCCCTTACCTGGACCCTCTACAGCTCTAGATAACCAAATAAACAAATGATATGTATATATGCATGTCTTTTTATGAATAAATTTGAAGTTTGTTGCATAATTTTTATAATTTTATAACGATCCTATGTTCCCCGCGCAAGCTCCTCACTTATCGACCAATTCGCTTAATGACATAGTCATCAGAATGGAACTCTGTCGTAAAGTGAAGAGTATATGTATATGTACTATTCTCAAGTTTTAAGAGAACTATACATGTCTTGAAAATTTTTTATTATCTTGTGTTTATTAGTCAAATATAATTGTTTATTTTCAGCTCGTTCCTTATGATTAGATATTACTCTGCATATCTAAAGCCTATTCATTTCCACATTGAATTTACATATTAGATATTTTCCTTTTCTGGAGTGTTTTTCTTTTTGTAAAAAACAGTGATCAAAAATGGTAGCAGAGCATGGTTTGTTGTCCCTCAGAAGGTCGGACCCTGGTGGGTAGCCAAAAGTGGGTGTTAAACAGGTGCGTTTAGGTGATAGCGTGCTTTGTTTAGTTGTCCCAATGAAGATCGGACCCAACCTGGGTCCGATCTTCAGTCGTTTCAGCGGTGTTCAGTTTTGTAGCAAATTCTTTACCCGCGGCAAAGATTTCATCAATTGTTCAGAATGTCCCGATTATTACTTCCATTTATATTATTCTTTGATCCATTACATATTTAATTCTAGTATATCGTGGTATTTATTTTACATCAGGGACGGTCGAGGCATGTCAGGAGACGAGGCTCGGCAAGCCATAGTTCTCGTAGGTGTTAGTTTGTTTGCAGGGTTGAGATTCAAAGTGGTGGGATGTAGGTGAATTAGAGCATATGACTATGGTTCTCATTGCTTCACTTTTGAATGTAGTTATCGAAGAATCTCTGACTGTATTGTAGGAGGAACGAGACAGTATGGTTGATGTAATAGGAAGTTCAGGTGGAGATGACCGAGTCTTTATGTGGGTTATTTTGTAGTAGATTAGTCCTGTTGTTTCCTTTGATCACAGGTTTTCTCTTTTTTTTGTAAAATACCGCGACATAATTATGGAAAAATCAGCATTTAAACAAAGATTTTAGATAGATAGATAGAGCTCATACTCAGTGATTCCCCCTCGTGAGGAAGTGGCCAGTCATGTATCCTTGTGCAGGGTACCGCATTCTCTGGTTTAGTTGAGTTTTTGTTAATTTTCATTTCAAATAAGTCTTTCCTGAAGAAGATTGTCTTCAATCTCTACTACCTAGCAATGGGCCTACACATCCAATGGTAGTGTTTCTATTCATCTCTTGCAGGTTTGTTTTATTCATTTGTCTACTTTTAGTTCCTCAAGTAATCTTTGGTATCCAAATCCCTATACTTATCAGTTCCTTCAGAATTTATGTTTTTAAATATTGACGTAGGAGTAATTTTTCAATTAAGATGGAATTTAAAAACTTGATTTTTATTTCTAAATTATATTTACATCATTTAATGCAAAGCTTTTGATTTAGTAAAATTCATCTGAACATTTCATTCCATTGGTAATTGGCTTGATAACATTTTTTTCTGAATTGTTCTTCACAGGTTATCAATATCTCTTTTTATTTCATTTATTATTATTATTATTACATATAAAAAGGTTTTCAAAAACAAAGTTTTGGAAGACAGAACTGAGCCAATAGGATTGTATGTAAACTATTTCATTTTGTCAGTAAGTCAATTATTTTTTATTTCTAACTATAAAAAAAAAAAAAAAATGCATGGTAGTTTATTTAGAAGAATAACTTTAAAATGTCACTAAAAAACAAAACCAGACTCTACAAATCTTTTGGTTTCATTCATCCAATGCCTTCTTCTTCTCCCTGCAACTCTTTTTTTTATTGTTTCTTAAATTATCTCCATTAAAAAGGAGATTCTCAACTCCATAATTTAAAAACATTCAATGTTTAGCATTTAACACCTACAAAGCACTCAATAGAGAACTGTTAAAAAATTTTAGTTTTATATTTCATTACAAAAAAATCATTAGATTTATATAAAAATACCAACAATGATCCTAGATGATCAAACACTGAACAACTGTTCTATTTCCATCTTATCTTCATTTTAAATAAACTGATTTAAAAATTTATCATTATTTACAATATTTTTACTATTACAAAATAAACTAAAAATAATATTTAATTTTATAAACTTTCAATTATTGTTTTTTAACAAATGTTACAACATGTAAATGAACGTAAACTTCCGAGGCACTTCTGGATCAAGGAAAAAACAAAATTCCTATTTGCATAGTCTCAGTATTAGCACTCATCAGCTGCAGTTACTCAATATTCCATAGCTCAGATAAGTTTTTTGATTTTGTGTGTTGAACACTAGCTAATTGCAGCTGATGAGTTTGATACTTTGGAAATATGCAATTGTCATTTTTTTCCCCCCTTGATTAGAAAGATTTACCCCTGTCAAATCCTCTGAGGAAACTTAAGTGTTACAGTTGATTCAAATTCAACAAAAGATTGTGATATTCTCTTTTGATTCCATAACTTTAAACTTCAATGGCTTTAAAATTCATTTTCACTCTAATGATAAAATTCCTTTGGATGTTTTCTCAATTTGTGTTTCTTCCAAAGTTATTCCATTTGTATCAATACACTGAATTTTGTCGAATGAATTATTTTTATTTGTAGCTTAATATCAGTCCTTTACATTGAAAAACCTCTTACACTTAGAATGGAAATGCAAAAAATCACAGACATCAGATCGTCCTAAGAATACTGAAATTATTTTGTACTCTTCTTCCTTCTCTATCATGATTGATTCAGATCCTGTAGCTAAATTCCTCCACAGAAAATATATCTCAAAGCAAAAGAAAAAAAAATATACACAACAAATGATGTAAATAAATACTATTCAAAATACTTTTATAAATAAGTGATCACAGATCATTTTAAGGACAATTCTGGAGATCAACAGAAGTTTAAACCAGTTCGTATTATCCTACTATCTATTTACAATGTCTCCATTACTAGCCCATGGACATTGTATGTCTCTTTTCAAGACATAGGATTTAATTCAAAGTGGAATTCTAAATAAATGTTAAACTTTTCAATGACATAAATAAGTTGCTTTTGCCAAATACAGTATTTTTCAATGTTATTTCACACAATGGATGTGATTTAAGTACAGAAGTTTTAATTTAGTGACAACAACAAACAATAAGGAAAACATTCAAACAAACAGTTGCTTTCTAAACTAAAGCTGAGATCTTGTATCATTCCACAATGCATTTATAAAGATGATCAAATACTTCACAACTGATATCTGCTTTGTTTTCATTTGTAAAACCTTCTTTTAGTCAACTGATCCTCATATCAAATAGGTTACATCTTATTCAGCCTTTCTTTTAGCAACTGAAGTTCTCTTGTAATCTCTGCTGGGGTGTCTTCATTCACTTGCTCATCAAAATATTTTTCCATTTCAGCCACCTATGAGAAATAAATAAAAAATACTATTTAAAATGAAACAAATACATTATCCTTTTCATTGTAATGACATTCTATCAGTTTCCTATTGGCTGAAGCAAGTCCATTCACAACAAATAAAAACATTAAATGGCTTAAATCCTATCTTCATTTCAAATAAACAAGAAAGTGGGAAATTGAATCAAGTGACAACAACTATTCAAGTTGAAACAATTACTCTACAACTAAAAGAGAAAAAAAAATAGAAAATGTGGTTAATTTTGTTTTGAAATAAATATAGTCCCACTGATTATTCTGAATACACTTGGCTAACAACTTAACTATTAATTTGAAGCAATATAAATAGTTTAGTGTTATTATCAAGACTGAGAAAGATAAAGCATTAAGAAGCAACTGAAATTACATTGAGAAATTAATTTCCCTATCACTTCAGTCAATTTGATAAGTGAAGGGAAACCGATTTCATTTTCACAGAAGAGGAACCTACCTATCATAAGAAATAAGATCACAACAAAAACATATGTAAAATAAACACCAGCCAAAAGAAGAAAAAAAAGAATACCAATGATGGTCTCTTCAACTGACTCTCAAGAAACAAATAATAAAAACAACAACAGCATCTGATGAACTTGTACTCAGAATCATAATATTTACTTGTAAGAAGAAATAAAAAAAAAAGTACAACAAAAATAAAAATATTTTTAACTGCAATTCATATAAAAAAAGTCAAACATTACTTAATATGAGATTTAATTCATGGTAAAATAAAGTGGAATTTATAAAGTATTTTTTTTCTTCCTTCTTTCTTTCTTTCTTTCTTTCTTTTGTCAATATGCAGTCATCCACATTTTTATGTTTATTCCAATAAAAAAAAATATTCTTAATGTTTCTTAATGACTTTTACTAATAAATATTAAATCTATTGATTGTTCTGGTTTGATTTCTGGCTGACATTGGTTTAAGGCAAATGGTTGTCATTAACATTTAATTCCTTACGTTTGTTTTCTTTTAATATTGTTTTAGTTATTTTATACTCCCATTTTATTTTTGAGTATTGCATTTCTAATTTCTATTGTATTATAGAAGGGATAACTTTATTGTTCTATATTATTTTGTTTCGTTATTTTTTATCTTGATTTATTTCAACTATTTTATTGTTAATTTAATTTAGTATTAATGTAATTATTATGGAACCCTCACACAGGATCTAGAAGTAGAACCTAGCAAGACTGTAATGTATTAGTATTTTAAATAAAATAAATATAAATGCCTCAAGGGATGACAACAATTAACTGAAACACTCTGTCTATAGCTAGTAGAACCAATTCTTACAGAGGAGATGGTAATTTTCACTGATTAATTAAGGGTCAGCAAAGAGAAAATAAAACTTTTGCAAAATTACAATTAATTCTTGCAAGCGATCAGTGTGATGAATTTTTAGGGTAGGACTAGTAAGTTAAGAATGGAAGAAGTGGATATACAGTTAGTTAATGTACACTGTGCTGAATTTATTGTGTCTCATCAAAAACAAAAAGTTCCTATCTATAAGAGGGAATTAATTCCAGGGGAGGGATGGCAAAGTTTCTGATAACATTCTTCATTTGACTAATAAAATACATTATAGTTTCAGAAGGGGAACTTTTCTCTATCTATTTAATTGTAGAAAAGTATTTTTATATGAGAATATATGAATGTTTTAGAGAAGACATGTGATCATTTTAATAGCTTTTGAACAGTATCGTATTAGTGAGTTTGATAATAAATAATAACAGCAAAGAGGTCTTGACTGATGGAGGTCCTAGGGTCTACCCAGCCCATTGAAGAATGGATGAAACGTTTCTTTCCCTGCATTAGACTGACCACCTCATCTCAATTGTCCCATTAGTCAGGAACCCTATCTCCCACAACCCCAAAGGCCATTTGTGGGATACTTCAACATCAGGTGTAAATCGAGGAAAATTTGAAGTTTCCTGGTGAGGGTATAAGGAGGAATGTGAAGACATTTCCTAGGTTTCTACCTATGATACTACTACTACTACTATGTCTCATGTAAAAATAATACGGATGGCCAGTGGGTGCACAACATCCCTACCTATGATAGAAACACTACTATGTCTCATGTAAAA
>JAFIDM010000007.1:33740007-33750913 GCA_023159025.1 Thereuonema tuberculata | reverse complement strand
TCGTTACTTCAGGGAAATTGGATTCATTTCTGCCTTCTCCCTATAGACACAATTCGAGTCTCCCGCATGTTTCTCGGAGCAAAGACGATTGGACGATCTCCATCTTCTTCGAGCTCCAGGCTTCAACAGAACTACTCTCGACTCAAGGACAACTGAACAGTCACATGTCAAGTCTCTATCGCATCATCAAAAATTTGCATATTTAAAATTTGTATCACCGAGCTTTGCTTTGTATTTTAAATTGAAATAAAATAAATTTATTTTTAAGCAATATTAAAATTTTTCTTTCATTTTTTTTCTTCTTCTCTTTAAAACTTCGACTTCATAGAAATAAATTTCACAGGGACTTTTAAATAATACTATATCACCAACAAAAACCAAAAAAGTCGAAATGGAAAATCAAAGTAAAACACAGTGAAATCCTAATCTTTCCAAAACAGAAACCACATCATTAGGAGTTGTTCAAACAAATTAATAAATTTTGACATTAAAAGTGATATAAAAGAATCTTACAATATTGTCATTTTCATGTAAAAAAAACTTTCTAAATCAAGGTCAAGAGATCAAAAGATCATTTTAATATAAATGACTACTTACCAACATATGTTCTGCTAACCATCCTTCTCTTTTGGCAAGGATGGAACCGATTCTTAAGGCAAAGCATTTTTTGCCCAACAAGGAATTTCCACCGTAGCCACTCCCAAAGGAAGCAATGGTGTTTTTATCAGGAATATGCGACACCAATGTCTTTTCAGGATTGCACGGCCAATTATTTACAATATTCCCTAATAAACAAGAGTTTCATTTATTTAAAAACTATTCATTTTAAACAAAGAAGTGTTAAAGAAAAAGGACAAATAATTTCTTTAAATTATTTAAATATTTCGTTTAATTTAAAACTTAGCCTCAATTACACAAATATACATTTAATTCTTTTTTAAAATAAAACTTAGATGACTTTAGAAAGTATCCCTTTGTGGAATTCCATTCTTCTCGTTTCGTATCAGCCATCATCACTTTCTGAGGTGATCTACTGCTGTGAGGAAGAATGCACAGATCTCCAAATTACTGAGATAATTACTTTGAATGGACAATACAAGAGATTAGATACTTGAACAATATGTTCTTCTATTTGTAGGGACACTGAATCCAGGATTAATAGTGATGATGATAATATTGAGTTGATAGACTTTCAAGCAGTGCTTGTATCAACTCCCACAAGACAGAATCCAATTGTCTGAGAATGCATGTTGGGCATCATGCATTTAAACTAGCACAGTCTATCAGTAAGTTTACAGGGTGGCTTTAATGTAAAGCATGGACAAGTCAGAGTGATTTTCCTTTACAAATTCAAACTTTGTCAAGGAAGAATAGTGGCTAAAAATAGTCATATAGCTTACGTAAAAGGTGCAGCTAATGAACGCATTGATGGTTTTGAAATTGCATGAAGGAGATACAGCACTGGAAAATCAATCAGCAGTTGCAGATAAGCTCACGATTATTGTAGAAACAAACCTCCAGCAAAATGATGGCTCAAGAGGTTGCCTGACCCCTGGCAGGTCTGGGAAAGGTAAATTAAGTTCAATACATGATGCTGCCCACAAGGTACTCAGTCTAGATGCATGCCGATTCACTCCTTGTTGGGAATAAACATAAGTGCTATGCATCCCATTGTCTTGTGATGAAAAGTGGGTTCTGTATGACAACCAGCATCCAAAAGACACCTCTATACCCATGGAAGGTATTGCTTCTTGTGTGATCGTCTTCAGCTGGAGTTATTCATCATGCCTACTTCTAAAGAGGCCAGACACTTCAATGCTGAAGATTATCATTCAGAACTGTGGAAAATGCATCCAATATTTCGATACAAGTAGCCTGAATTAGACAAGAGACATGGTGTCATTCTCTGGCACCGTAATGCCTCTTCTGTGTCTGACATGACAAAACTAGGCACACACTCCATTAATTGTAACTTCCTCACTTTCAATATTTCTCAAAACTTATCTCCAATTTTACTTCTCTAACAATATGGATCAATTCTTGCAGAGAAGTAGCTGTTTGATATGCTAAAGACACTTCTTGGCATTACAAATCCATGGCTTTTTGTTTTTTTTCACATTTTTTTTTTAGAATCCAGGCTTTGGCAGATTGATAGCAGTAGTGTGTGGATGCAGAGGAAGACTACCTTCACTAGCTTAATATATTATTGTACTATTATAAATACTTGAAAAGGTCACTTGTATTCCAGACGTTTCATTTGTACCAACATAAGTTCATTGTATACTAATGTCTGACGAAATATGCTGGTAGTTGATTGAAAGTCTGCATTTCTCCTGATTTCAATCTGATTCAATATTAAATGGAAAGTTCTTGCAAAACTGATTGCTATTCTCATTCTCCCTCCCAGAAGCCTTCGCTACCCTTTTGCATGAGTGGTTAATTAATACTCTCTACTACTTTGACGTGTAGTCAGTATGAAAATGGGCTGTGATGTCTGTAGTTCTGTAGCCATGAATTTGCATGATTAAAAATTATAAGTTTATAAATTCAAATACTCAAAATATAGAAATTTATGTTTAACCTACTATTTGTAGGTAAAGGTGATCCTATTGAATGAATGCATTTAACAAAGTCATCGTTGCCGAGAACATCTAAAACAGGCTGTCCTATCCTAGTCATGATACGCATCGATGCCACAACGTAGGGAGAATCTGTCACTTGAACACCCACTTTGGCAAGAGGTGAACCAACAGGTCCCATACTGTAAGGTATTACGTACATGGTCCTTCCTAAAAATAAAGATTAGATATTATAAATGCCATTGCTCAACATTTAGATTTCAACTATTTTGCTTTTTAATAAATGATATTTAAGTAACAAGATGTTCTATTTACGAAATGATCAATATAACATCAGGTCTGATATTAAATATCAGCCCCTTTTCTAACTTTTCAGACCTTACAATTGCAGACACCAGGCTAGGTTTTAAGTTTGCAATCAATTCATAAAAAGCAACTTAAAGGAATGATTAATCAAGACTCAAGGATACAAAGGATACAACTATGTAAAAACAGCTAAAACTAAAACGGTTACGTGATGATGCTTAAATGGTTGATATTCATAATTTAATTATAAAAGAAAGGATTCTCTTTCTAAATACTACTCATTGTAATTTGTCCAATATCTTAAGCTGTTTTAAATCAAATAGTATTTAAAAAACAAAAAAAACCAAACTTATAACTAAGTACACAAGTCAGCTATCCACCCTCAAGTGACTAACCATTAGTAATAGTAGATTCCTTAAATTCAGGGCTTTGGAGCAGTGGAGCAATGAGTTTTTGTCTGGAGCTGCTGAGGAGCTGCAGCACACAAGGTTTTGGCTGCTCCACTGCTCCAGGTTTTTTTATTAGTATAAATTTATTTTATTTTTTTTTTTAAATATTTACATCAAATTTTGAGTGTGTATGCATGTGTGTGTGTGTGATGTTGACAATAATGTAAAAAGAATTCAGCAACAATGAAACAGTTTCTAATTCTAATAATATAAATAAAACCAAAGTTATTTCACCGAAGGAAGAAACTTACGAAAATGATGGTCAAGAACTCTACATGAATGTTCCTGCAGAATGGGTTGAGGATCCCAGCCTTAAATTGCCAACATGGAGCCAGAGAATTGATAATAACTAAAGTCGAATGGGACGAAGCTGAGAATATAAGATCTTCTTGCAAAGCCAAATTTTACGACAGTAACCCTTCAAGCAGCTGACATATTTCCGGGAGTTTTCATGAAGGAGTGGCAAATACTTGCAAAATTTCTCAAAGACAATTTTGACTTACATGAGAAAACGTGAAGAAAAACCTTTTCCAAAATACCCATTTCCTTGCTGGAGTTTATAAGATTTTAACCCGCTACAAGATTTTACCGAGTTCGATAAAAGCATTTTCAATATTGCCTGATGACTCGAAAAACTAAATTTTTAAACGTTTTGATACGAGACAAGAGGGTGAAAGGCTAGAATCCTCAACAATTGAATCCGAGCAGCCACATAGAGTAGCAAGTTTTTAACATTCTCAGAAAGGAAATATAAATAGTTCAATTTCAGCAAACAATTCTTCAGAAGATGTTGATTTTGAAAAAGAGCTGGACAAGCTGGAAAAACGTCAGAGTTTCAGAAATGCAACATTCGAATGAAGAAGCTGAGAAGATTTTCACCAATACTGTTACGCAATCAAGGGAATGGATAGGCTTATGGGCATTTGAAGCTACCGAGGTTTATCTATACCGAATTCAAGCTGCCTGTCAAGTTGCATTGAGTATGTCCACTGCACAAGTCACTGTCAAGCGACTATTTTCTGTCTTAAAATTGATATTAAATGACACAAGACAGGCAATGAAAGATGACTTACTGTCAGTCGTTCTCTTTTGTAGAATTAATTATGATGATTAATAAAGTTTATTTAAAAAAATACCCTTGTTTTTTAATATTTGATCTTTGGTAATACGAATTAAAAAATTTATTTGGAGCATGGAGCAAGTATTTTGATGTCAGACGAAGCAATTAGTAATTTTGTCTGCTCCAAAATTATTCTGATTTGATTCAAAATGTATCAGGTGGTCATAATTAAAGAGGTGTTTAGAACCCAATTAACAGAAACCTATTGGGCCAAACTCCACCAAATTTGGTGTGAATACTATTTAGACCATGGGCTTTTCATTACTAAAGAAAGAAATTGGTTCAAAATTTCGCCACCAAGAGAAAAAATGGTGCTGGAAGCTGTATATATATGTAGAGAAAATTGAGCATAATAAATAAATAAAGTTTACAATCAGTAGTAATTTCATTTGGCATCATTTACAGATGTGATTCAATATGTTTTCATTGCAACTGTTCCATTAATTGCATTCTGTGTACAACATTTCGTACAGCTGAACACAAGAGATCTCCAGTGATTTGCCTCACGTAAAGCGTTATTCGGTCCTTTAACGTTACTAAGTTATCCAAGCCTCCTTGGTACACCAAGCTTTTCAAATCTCCCCATAACCAAAAGTCACAAGGAATAAGATAAGGTGAACAGGCTGGCCAGCTCGTAGGAAACGCTCAACTAATTATTCTGTCTTCTGTGAAATAGTGCCTTAAAACTTGATGTACACCCAATCCAATGTGAGGTGGTGCTCCATCCTGCCTAAATATGGTGGATCCGAGGCATCCATGCTATTGAAGCTGCGGAATAAAAAAAATTGAGCAAGTCACGGGACCAATAGGGGTTATTTGTTCAGAAAAGTATGGACCGATGATTGACAAAGCAGTAAAGCCATACCACACTGATTTTCAATGAGTGCAAAGGAATCTGTTGAGATATGAGAATTCTTCAATGCTCAAATGCGGCAATTCTGTGTGTTTACAATTCCATTAAGATGAAAATATGCCTCATTGCTCCAGAGGATGTTCCCAGGCCATGCATCCTCAACTTCCATTCAAGCTACGAACGTCAGAGAAAAGTTCAGATGAGTATCTGTTTCTCCTCGAAGTTGTTGAGTATGGTTGATCTCGTACAGAAAAAACCTCAGCAGTTTAAGCATATTTTCCATGCTTCTGCATATGGCATATTAAATTACTTGAATATTGATGGTGCTCTGATGGACAAGTGTTCATCATTTGGTTCCAGTGCAGTAGTTGCAACTGTTTCAAGTTGTTGGTTTGAGTCCTCCTCCTGGCAGCATTTGTTACAATCCTGTATTTTCAAATCGCAAAATCATTTTTTGCAAATTTGTGATTGTCAATGGGCCTTTCCTTAAATTCTTCAGTCTTCAGTAGTCCCAAAGTGCTACAGAATCAATGTATTTTTTTTTTATAGTAAAATTTCACCAGCAAAGCACAATCTCGTAAATTTAGCAAAGTGAAAGTTTAACATTAAAGCACTGTCACACAACCATAACACATTAGTTGGACCTAACACTATTCATTTTTATATTCATAAATCTATGTCTATTTACTGCAATCTGCACATTTCCGTGCTTCCAGTGCCATTTTTCCCTCTGGTATTTACATTTATGCAGGATGGAGCACCCCCTCACATTAGATTGAGTGTAAAGCAAGTCTTCTGGCAGCATTTCACATAAGATAGAATAATTGGTCAAACATTTCCTACGAGTTGGCCAGCTCGTTTGCCTGATGACTGTGGTTATCGGGATATTTCAAAGGCTATCAAGGAGGCATGGATAACTTAATAATTTTAAAGGACCAAATAGAGTTTTAAGTGAGGCAAATTACTGGAGATTGTTGTGTTCTGCTGTAGGAACTGCTGTTCATGAAATGCAGTTATTGGACTAGCTGAAAGGAAAACATTGAATCGCATCTGTAAATGATGCCAAATAAAAAATTATTATTGATTCTAAACTTTGTTTATTATACCTAATTTTCTCTATATAGATTTCAGCGCCATTTTCCCTCCCGGTGGTAAAATTTTAAACTATTTTTTTTTCCTTTAGAAACCAATGGTCTAAATAGTGTTCACACCAAATTTGATGGAGTTTGGCCCAATAGGTTTTTGTTAATTGGGCTATAAACATCTCTTTAATGATGGCCACCTGGTATGTTGGATCAATTAAATTATCAATTGAAAGCAACACTGATTAAAGTTTTATTGCAAATTGGATAATATCCTACTATCCAACTGAACTTAAATATACTCATTACCAAAAAAAACGACGCACCTAGAAGGAGTTGTCCAATTGTAATGAAATTTCGTATGCAAAAACATTGGGACCGCCCATGCAAATGATTAAACTTTGGTGTCCAATGAATGAATAGCGAGAGCTACAGCGCATCGGAACTGCGCACTCAGCAGCTGTATATAAGAAGTGATTCTCAATCTGATGGTCAAAATTTCTGTTGCATTGCGAGTTAAGATACCTTTCAACGACTGAAAAAAATGCCTCGCCGCAGGTTTCGAGCTCATTACGTGCAACTGTCAGAGTTTGAAAGAGGTCGTATCATTGGATTGAAAGAGGCAGGTTGGGCAAATCAGAGGATCACTCGTCATATGGGTCGAAGTGATGCGGCGATTAGAAGATGCTGGCAGGAATGGGTGGACAATGGCAGATATCAGCGTCATGAAGGTAGCGGTCGACCTAGGGCCACAGCAGAGCGGGAGGATAGAGTGATTGTCAGATAAGCTGTCACAGCGCCTGAATCATCGTTATCAACCATCAGACGTGCGATCCGCACACGAGTGTCTACAAGACCATTCACAGACCGCTGAGAGAGCGACATCTATGCTCATACCGACCGCTAAGCCACCTGCCACTCACGTCTGCACACCGTCGGGCTAGATTACAGTGGTGCTTGGCTCAATCCGGTTGAATGATGCTGACTGGGGATGTATAGTGTTTAGCGACGAATCCCGCTTTCAACTGTGTCCTGACGATTGTCGCAGACGTGTCTGGAGACGCCCAGGGCAGCGTGCCGATCCTGCTTTCACTATTGCACGCCACACAGGCCATCAACTAGGTGTTATGGTCTGGGGTACCATTTCCCTTGATAGCCGGACCCCTTTGGCCGGTCATTAGCGGCACACTTACAGCACAGCGGTACGTCGACGACATTCAGAGACCTGTTTTGCTACCCTTTCTTTTGCAGTAACCTGGCCTTATTTTTCAGCAAGATAATGCCAGACCACATACGGCACGTGTTGCTATGACCTGTCTTGCAGCTTGTGAAACACTTCCTTGGCCAGCCAGATCCCCAGATCTCTCTCCAATCGAGCATGCCTGGGATATGATGAGAAGGCGACTGCATCCACCAGGGAATGTGGATGACCTAACCCGACAATTGGAGCAAATTTGGCAAGAAATACCGCAGGAGACCATCAGGGAGCTTTATCACTCTATGCCACATCGTGTGGCAGCTTGCATTCAGGGTAGATGTGGGTCAACACCTTATTGAGCTTGTTACTTTGTAACTCTGAAATAAATCATTCAATTTGTCTGAAATTTTAGTCATTTTCTATTCTGTACATAATCTTCCTCTCCACCAATTTTTGTCTCCATCGGACAACTCCTTCTAGGTGCGTCGTTTTTTTTGTTAATGAGTGTACATTCTCATTTTTTTAAATACTTTTAAATAACGAATTGTTTCTTAGAAGTATTTTAAAAGCAGGCTAATTATTTCCTTTATTTTTATTGTTTTCTGAGAAATGGATAGAAGACAAATCACTGTCTTATTGAAACCAGTGAAGAGATCAATGCTTCTAATCTTTTGTGCTTCATCGTAAGCTTATGTATTTAGAAAAATTTTTTGGCCGACACTAAATGTTGTTCCTAAAATTCGGCCCCACAGCAAACAATTGTGCTAAAGTAAATAAGCTCAAATTATTCATTGAATTTTAACTATGTAATTATTGATTCAATGATTTTAACCATTCCAGTTTATATTATTTACTTGTTGCTAATAAAGAACAGCTCAAAATATTTAATACCTTTAAATATTTCCCTCTTATTTCCCAGTTTTAATAAAGACTTTTTTCTCGTGGCACACCTTTTAATAATTGCTGGACCAGATCTTCAAATTAGGCATGCATATTTACGGATAAAAGATGATCTAATGTTTCCACTTTAAAAAAAAAAAAAAAATCTTGTGAATTTCTATCAAGAAAGTTGCAAGTGAAAGAGTGACAAACATTCCCTTAGAATAACTGTAGAAGTAAAACAAAATGTCTTTCTATGGATGTTTAGCAAAGAATATGAATTGATTTCATATTCCATTTTCTTAAGATGATTAAAACTAAGCCAACTTCAATATATGACAGGAGAGAAACCACTGCTTTATATCAAACTTTATGGTGGTCAAAACAATTGTCACTATTTTAGTTAACTTTCATCTTTAAACATAATAACTATTATATTTGTTATGCTAGAATTTATTTCATGAATATTTTATCTCTTATAATCTTTTGTTTTATCTGATTATATTCCCACCCACCCCCAGTGCTAATTAAGTTTATTCTGAAACAATGTCTTCATTCCTAGGATGTTCCATTTCTCCTTATCTGACATAGGTTTTCGATGTAAACTATAGGAGATATGATCTTATGTCTTCAGCGTGGCACTTGGAGACCACTTAATGTAATTACCAAGTGTTCTACTGATCATTAACCTAAGTAGCATCACGACTTTCTAGAAGCTTTGTAGGAAAAAGGCCGTTAGCAGCAGTGATCATGAAAATTCAATTAATTAGGTTACTGTGAGCTATGGTTTTTGTGGTCAGTGGGTGATTGTTATAGAGATGCCTTATTAGCAGATGTTCTGGCCCCTGAAGATGAATGATTTAATAAAAATAAAAAAAGAAGGAAATTATTGATCAACTGACTAGTGACTAAGTTCAAGCCAAACAGATTTTTTTTCAATTCCTTAAACATTTCAACAATTTTCCAATTAACATAACAGAATATCAACATTCTAAATAAAAAAAAAAAATTCTTTGAACTTATGAATGAAACATTTGTCTGTTCATCAAATACATTTCAGAAACAGTTATTTTTTAAGTAGTCAAACGACCCAAGCCCAAAATAGGAATTAGGAACCTACTTGCAATTAAGTCCTTATAATGAAAATCACTCAAAGGATTCATTCACTATTTTTTCAATTCAACTTAATAGTCCAGTCAAATTAGATCGTATTTTGATCATTTATAGGAAAAAATTATTAATAAGAAGGATTTTTGCACAGACCTTCCTCAACAAAATACTAAAGGTCCCCATCCATTGACTGGAGCTTCATCTGCTATTAGGAAGCCAAATATCCCTTTTGCAGTTTTCTCAAGCAATTGGCATTTACAAGAAAAATACCATCATTAGTTCAAAGAGCTTTCTTCTGTTTTCCCTCCATCTGAATAGAACTCTGCCAATTTCTGTAATAAAACTTATCAAAGAAATAATCCTTTGATCAAGAGATGCAATTGACTGATACAATTAGGAATGACAATAATCGGTACATTCCCAAGTTTACTCTTGGCAATTTATTTTCTGTGTACTTATTAATGAAAAATCTTCCTTGCACAAATATTCACTGTCAAAGTAAGCGATTATAATTTGGGCATTTGTTTTACAATGTGGGCAAATAAGAATGATCACAAGAGGATAGGAAATGGCCTCAAATAGAGGAGTCTAACAAAACATTCTCTTACAAATACTCTTGTTTAATGGTGATCAGTTTTCACTTCAATATCAATAGCTTTCAAATGTAAATTTTGGAATTAATCAGTAATACCCCAATTGGAATTTATTCTTGTTAAGAGGTGAATAGAATCAGGCAGATAAGAAATTTCCTTCACAGTTAAGGAAACTGGTTTTTTTTTTTTTTTTGTTAATTGTTATTTAAAGGCCAATTAGGAGTTGGGCAACATTTGTTCATTTTTAAGACGTTTTCTTTTAAAGTATAAAAGTCCCAGCATTTCCTTTAACAATATTTTAAAATTAGATCCATTTTAATTACTTTGTGATTAACTGTTTTTGGACATCAACAGAAGAAAAAAAGAAAAGAAAAGTTTGTCCTATCTTTATTTTCTGCTTTTTATTTTTAAGAACAGGCAAAAGTGTGTGAATTATGTCTCATCATTTAATCAATCTCTTAACAACAAAGATGAGGAATCTCTTGTTACAGAAGAGTGCAAGGGTAGAGAGGGTTAAATTTATTATTCTTTAAAAATAATTAAGATTAACAAAAGAGGTTAATCCCCCCCCCCCCCCGCCCATCCAAAATAATTAAAAAAAAAAAAAGCAAACACTATTTTACAAAAGCTTTGTATAATTAAACACAGGTGTTCACTTCTTTTCCAAAATACAATGAAAAAAATAAAAATAAAATAATATTCCATTTCCAACTACTTAGTGGATTCTCTTAGCTTCC
>JAFIDM010000007.1:33719887-33739997 GCA_023159025.1 Thereuonema tuberculata | reverse complement strand
AAAATAATATTCCATTTCCAACTACTTAGTGGATTCTCTTAGCTTCCTATGTGGTCAATCTTACCTGTCATGCACCCAGGAAAGCGTTCTTTTAAAGCTTTCTCTAGTGCTTCTGGGGCCATCCAATTGCCTAGAACCCCTTTCACTCCAGGTTTAGGGATTGGAATAGTCGTTCTCTGCTCTGGAGTCGATATCACAGTTTTACTCTCCACTCGAGCTACGTCGGCTGGATCTGTCCTTGCCAACCAACTACAAAGACAGGTTTTAGATTTAGTCACAATATTAACTGAATATCACTGCAATTGGATTCATTTAAATTATCATCAGTTTTCACATTTATTATTAAAAAAAACAACAAATTAAAATGCTAATGAAATTAGAGCTTCCACATCTTCAAGGCCATTTAAGATTCATACCAACTGATAAAGCAGGAGGTCTGCAACAGACTCCACTAAATACTGTCTACTCTGAAGATCTCTGATTCCATGGACTTAAATAAAATAAAACTTAGATAAACCCTAAATCATTTCTCTGTAAACTTGTTTTATTTTCCCCATTGTCTATTCTTTTGTATCATGGGACTCAATCTGAATAATCGTAATTAGTCTAAATAAAATAATAAAAACTAAAACACTATCAAAGTAATCACGTTATTATAAGAAACTGATGTGGCTCAGGAAAGCTTACAATGGTATTAAGAGGATTATGAACCAGATGAAAGTGATAACAATAATGCAAATAGCTTTGGAATTATACAAAAGCTTTTTGCTTAGTTTTTTAATTTTGTTTTCCTTCTTACTGCTGTTAGTTCTAAACACCAACAATATTTCATGATTATTATTTCTTTCTTCATTATGTAAGCAAATTTATGATAAAAATGCTCAATAAGAATCATTTCATTCAAAACTGGTTTATGGATGCAACTATTTTCTTAATCTATATTATTACGGTTTAGAAAATGTCTCTCCCTAATTCATCAGTAAGATTTGAACACAAACCTAGTCTATGTTCTTATGGTTGTACAAGTGTTAATATTTATAGGAGAGCTCTAATAATATTAATTTATGATAAAATCATTTTGAAAATTGAACTGATGGTACAGATTAATTTCACCAAAATATTTGTCTAGTTTTCTACATAATTAGCAAATAGAAATCTTATCTCAAACCAATACTTACCAATTGTCGTATTTGGGTAATGGCTCTATCATCCCAGCATCCTTCATTAGTCTTAATAGATGTTCGTTTTCTTTTTCAGAGCCATCACAAATGTGGATATTGGAAGGTTGGCATAGTTTGGCATTTTCTTCTACAAACTGTCGAACCTAATATTATAAAACACTTACAGTATAATCAAATGTACATTTTTAACCTTTATAAATTTCTTTTTTAATTTCGATACAATAACAATTAAAAAAACATCACTTAGCACCATTTTCAGTTGAAAGCTTTGAAATTAACAATATTTTTTACCTTTGGATTTAATCTGTTGAGATTTCCATGGAGAACACTTAGCTGTCGGATCTGCGAGGTTCCAACACTATGACAAAGAAAAAGTATTTACAATTTTAATAAATAATGTTGCTGTAATTAACTTCTCTGTCCGTCTGGATCTGTTCCAATTCTTACTCAATTCTTGTGATTTCTAATTTCTTCTATTCATATATTGAAGGAGAGACTTAGTTTATATTGATAAAATTTCTTCCAATATGAAGCTTATTAACATAAAAGAATTATTTTCGAACACATTCTACTTTGATTTACAAAATATTTGTTTCAATATATCAATGTGTGGATCTCCTTTATTATTTTTAATTTCTTATCTTAAAATCAAATAACTACACAACAACATTCTTCCTCTAATGAGAGGATATATTCCTATAAATTAAATCTTTTTTATTTAGTTTAATTAATAAATTAACAATCAAAATACTCCGCTATTTGTAGAATAAACTCAAAATCACAAATTCCTTCAGATCAAACATGTGAAGAACGAATTTCAAGTCATTTTTCCTGAGCTTCTATATCTGAATCGAAATGTAGTGAATTCTGTTTTCAAACTTTAATAGAAGGAAATTCTCAATAAAACAAAATCAGTAAAAGTTACTGGGAAGAAAACAAACAAACAAAAAACTAAAAATACGTCAATATATTCCTCTAGAAGCTAATATCTTTAAAAGATAAAAAGGAAAGAATAATTCTGTTAAATTGTTTCACAGAATTTCATCTTTGCAACTTTAAAGGACCTGAAATTCTAATTTTAATATTTCAAAAGCCTTCACTAATTTCATTTCACTAAAAGGCATTAAAATAAAACTTCATTAAATGACTATTTAGATTAATAGATTTTATTTATCAGAATGATTGCATTTATTTTAAGATTTATTATCATCTCTTCTGTTCTTGGTAAAGTATGGTAAGAAAGGAAAAGAAGAAAACTGTGTTTCTTCTTTTCATCTTTAATCTTCTAGGGTACCGAGGAGCTCAACCCAAGGAATCAATCGCTTTTTATTTGTCTCTGATGAAATACTTTTGTTTCTTTTAAGTTCAGCACAAATAGAAAGCAATACTTACCGCTTTAAAATCCTATACACCGTAAACATGGTTAATGGATTACTATACAGTTGCCCTCCTTTTCACCTATCCACTAGTGCGAATGATAATTGGCATTACTGCCGGGTGCACAAATACCTACTACGTCATCAACAAATGTTGTCTTCGTATTCTTCCGCCATCTTTCTTATTCAACCACGGATTAAAGATCCGCAATTATTTATTTGTTACCCATTTTGTACCCTGACAACCAACAAAAAAAAAAAAAGAAACAGAGAAATTTTTCCTTGATCACAAACAGGGTTCTTTTCTAAAAATAACGGGAAAGAACTAATTTCTTAAGCGGAAGCATTCATTTTGTGGAAGAAAAAAAATATTGATAAAGTCGTCATTAAGAGTTGCGTACAATTATCATCACATGTACGGATTGCATCATTTGAATTAGAAACACGCACAAGGTCAATAGTTCGAAACTTTTCATCAACCTATTTCACTCAGCAAAAAAAAGAAAAAATAATTTTATTAAAAAAAAAGCATTTGCAAAATCCAATTAAGAAATAATTAATTAAAAAAATCCTCTAACCATTTCTACTTTTGCAGCGATTTTGAAAACAAAATCAAATCATTCTGTAATTTGATTAAGAAAATGAAAACTTCTGAATCAAGAACTAAAAGAGCAATTTGGTCAATAATTAATACAGATACAAGGATTAAGATTCTGTTCATCGTAACAATGTAATATCTTACAGTTATATTAGCGCATAGATAGGTCCCTGTGGGATAATAATATTTCAATTCCTTCTAATAAAAAGATAGGCTTGAATGAAGATATTTTGAATTCAACCAGAAATTATAAATAAAATTCACATTAGTAATTATAGACTTATACGTAAAAGAAGTTTAAATTTTAGAAAAAATATCAATCACAAGGCACAAAGCTAAAGTTAGGATTCGCACTTTGAGTTGTCATCGGGAAGAGACTGGAACGGACCGTTTCGTCCTCATTAGGACTCCTCAGCCAGCCAAACTCCTCCGATGACAACCCAGAAAGTGCGTACGGTGTTAGTATCCCGACTCTCACACCCGAGAATGGGATCTCCCACCGGAGAAATCCTAACCATAAATTAAAAAAGGGGGGGAATACAAAACTTCCTTGTCCTGCATAAAAGCAAGCACAAAAGGAATTTAACGGCTGCATCAACTAAGTAAAATAGCCAAGTGTTTATGAAAAAAAGAAGTTTAACGTGCCCGAATAATTCAAGAAAAAATATCAATCACAAGGCACAAAGCTAAAGTTAGGATTGTTCTTAGATAAATAACAATATTTTTTCTTAAAATATTAAAACGAGAAGGAATAATTCAAATAAGGATAAAATAAAGTAATGAAAGAACCAAAATTAAAGTTATTTAGAAATATCTATTTACATTATTGTATGTCTGAGCTCCAATCATTTGTTGCAATGAAGGCTTTTTTTTTTGTAAGCGATATTTCTAATAAAATTTTAAAAATGAACTACAAACTTGTTAAGACTTTCCCTTAATCATCTCAAAGTAGCAGTTACAAGTACTTATTTATTTTCATTTGCAATTGTAGAGTGTATTTTTTTATGCTGGATTATTATTTTATTTAATGTGTATTAATTTCGCTTGTTTGCTTTCCATTGGTGTAGACGCGTGAAGGCATTTAACATTTCAAAGGTGGGGGGGGGGATGTTCTTGATCCAAGGCTATAACATTTCTTTAAGATTGATATGTGCTATATTTAATGACTTTTGAATTCCTATTTATCATAACAGTTATTTATTTGTAATTTAATCTTAAAAAATATTAACAAAAGTTTTATTTCAGCAAAATTGTTTCAATGAGCCTTGGATTTCGAATCCTTTTTTGGAAGTCTGGTGATGTATTAAGGACTCTTTTTATCAGAATAATAAATGCATTAAATAGGATTACAAAATAAGCCAGCCGAGTCCTTCTTTCACGGAAAACTCTTAAAATTGTAGGATCGCTGCTCTCGATATTTTTCCAACCCGAGTGATAGGAACTGCCTTCCTGGGATTGCCTTCAGCCGGACCTGGAAATTAATTAAGTGAAGGTGTAATTTTTTACCATCCAAGTTCACGAACCACAGGCTAAAATCCCCTGATTTCGAATAATCTTCAGAGAGTTGTTACATAATAAAATCCATTACTTCGTTGTGTCTATAATTACTCTTTGGTCGAGTAAAGGATGCCAAATTTCTTTTGCTATGTTCGCTTCAATCTGATTCTTCAATCAATAACAGTTCCATGTGCTTCTCACGTGGATGGACACTCGACCGTTAACTGACCACCCTCATCATCTTTTCTGGTGTTAAATCTTCAATAATCTATCGTCTAATAATTGCGATTTTATTTAATGTACAATGTCTCTAATATTTCGAGAAAATTGGATATAGTTATAATGAGAAGATCAATTACAATAAATAAAAAAATGGACCACGAGTGCACTAACAAACATACGTTTATATAAGATTCGAATACATGAGATATATAATAATAATTAAATCTCAACTAATAAGGGCATTTTTTAGAAATTTACAAAATTACGAAATAATCATAAATTACTTACATTACAACATTTTTTAAATATAAACAGTCTTAGTGTCAAAACCAAATAAATCAGAAAATATTTACAATCCAGACATGGATTATTGTTAGTAGGATCTGTTGCAAAATGTTTTGTGAAAGCGGTTATTAATAAGATTATACAAATCAATTAAAATACTGGATTTCACTTCTTAGTTTTCAAACAGAAAAACTAAATGATTTTTTTTTTTTTTTTTTTATAACCCATCCTTTATTTATATATATATATATAAGATCGTAATCGACAGAGTTACGAACATTCAAATTAATGGAGATGATTCTAGGGACAGAAAATAATTCTAGAACTCTTTTTATTAGTATTTCCTTTTTTTCCAACAGTTTTTATTTCCTTTTTCTTGATTTAATGGGATAATATTGTAAGAGACCTCCAAACATTCGGAAAACAACGGAGTATTTTTTTGTTTTCTCGAATTTTTAATGTATTTAATTTTGTGGAACAATTCAAAAAAATAAGTAAATAAAAATAAAATAAATAAATAAATAAATAAATAAATAAATAAATAAATAAATAAATATTTGGGGAAAATAAAAATTGTTTTCAACTCCATTCTGTAGATCATCTATTTCAGGATAATATTTTGCGAAAATTTCCGAACTGCAATGAATGACTTTCTATTTATAATAAAACACCGATTAAAGTCCAATCTTTTTTTTTTTTTTTGTAGTGGAAGACATTATTTGTATGATTTGCTTCTTTCAAATTCACTTTTAAGAATGCGAAAGTTATAAAAAGTAGAAAAACAAATGATTTGGTTTTTTTTTGTTTTTGTTTTTTTGCAAATCAAAGAAAAGTCTTTGATTTAATTTTTCAAAATCAAAATGAATTCGTACTAAAGTCCGTTGGAATACTTACTCTTCGTCCATCTTCCTTCGTTCAATTGACAGGATTTTGAATAATCATCATCTCAGTGAAATGCATGGGGAGCGAATTTCGTTTGTTTCGTTTATTCAGAAAAAAACAAAGTATCGGATTTCATAGCATTGTTATTGAATGTTCGCTTGCCATTTAGAAATAATATTCTCGAGGTCTATTTTTCAATCTTTTTAAGAATTCTCATACAAATAATAACTAGGTTCAAAAGCCATCTTGTGTAATTCTACTGCAGTCAAAGATTGTCTTCATTTCCAGTGGAGGAGGAAATGCATTCATCAGGTTTTCGAATTGAATCAAAGAAGAGTGTCTATGAAAATCCGTGGGAAGCTGTTCATGTAAAACTCTTCATTTGCTTTAATTTATAAAAGGACGATTTAATAAATACAGATCAGGCAATGGATAGCTATGATAGAGACAAAACAAACAGAAATTGAAAAATAAATAATTCATATTATTTTATTTCATTTATTGTAGTCTAAATGTCATTTTGGTTAGGTGACCGCCTGATGCCACTAGCAAGAAAACACAATGAGGCAAAGCAAATAGTTATGAAATGTTCAAATAGTTATTTCTGCTATCGTGTGTTATTTGGATTTAATCAAACTAATTCAAAGTAATACACTTGGATTTCTTATCTACTATTTTTAACTTTTCTTCACTTATAAGGACGTCGGTGCAAAATCAAATTGGAAAATAAACATTTTCAATTCTATCAGCTTCGTAAGGGTGAAAGGTCTTTTTTCGTTATCATTCTTATGACAGAAAATGATTTATTCCAATTTATATTAGTTTTCTTTTTCTTTGGTCTGTGTACACCCTTTTGGTGTACAATATCTTTCTTTTGAATCATTAAACTAACCTACATCTATTCTACCTTTTTGAATAAATACACCCCAAGATCACGGCATTCTTGGATGCCATGATGAAGAGTTAGAACACAACATTACACCTCGCACCCCCAACACCTTCATCACTACAGTCCCCATTCCCATAAGGAGAGGTATTTTCCAGGGAGACTCTTGAGTCCTCTTTGGTTCTGCCTCGCCTTGAATTCATTAAGCCACATGCTAGACAACACAAAACACGGTTATAGGCTTACCCCAGGCACTCTGACACCAAACAAAATCATACACTTACTCTACATGGATGAAATTAAACTCTACGCCACAAACAACACTTACAAACAACAACTTACTAAGTTATTACAAGGTACCACACAGTTCACCAAAAACATTAGGATGGATTTTGGAATCTAAAAATGCAGCAAGCTACATATAACTCGGGGAAGATTTCGAATTTGGAGTGTTTTGAAATGGACCATGGGTTGGCCATCCAATCCATGGAAGAGGGAGAGACCTACAATTACCTGGACTTCCAGTAAACGAACATCATTGACAACGCAAACATCAAAAACGCACTCAAGAAAACATACCGTTCACAACATCCTCAAAACACAACTCAACTCCAGAAATAAAATTAAAGCCATCAACACTTTTGCCGTCCCCACAGTAACATATTCGTTCGGCATAATTCCGTGGACAAACACTGAACTCGAAGCACTACAACTCACAAAATGCACCACTCCAAGTCCGCTACGGAATGGATGACTTCCCCGCAAGGAGGGAGGCCGAGGACTCATCAACCTCATCACCCTATACGAAAACAAGTACACACACTTAGGGAACACTTCCACTCCTCACTCCACTCAGCCATTGTCAAGGCTGACACACACCTCACACCCCTGGACCTCGCAAACCCTTTTCTAACACTCACCACCCCCTACACCCGACAACACACACAGTAAATCATGGGCTCGTAAGGAACTCCATGGCAGACATCGCCATGAACTCAGCCAGCCTCATGTAGACCATGGAAACGTCGAACAGATGGCTGACGAGTGGTGAGCTGTTTGGGGGGACTGAAGGATTCATGATCGCGATACAGGACCAAGTCATCCCCACACGCAACTACAAGAAACACATTCTACATGATGCAAACATACTTGATGACAGATGCAGGAAATGCCACGCTACATATGAGACGATCGACCACGTAATATCTGGCTGTCCCCTTCTCTCCCAAACATACTACCTCTACCGACACAATCAGGTAGCGTCGATCATTCATCAACAGCTAGCACACAAACACTCACTTATTAAGAACACGGTCCCGTACTACAAGTACATATCACAAAGCGTATTAGAATCACCCTCTTATAAGCTATACTGGGACCACCCCATTCACACAGACAAAACCATACATCACAACTGACCTGACATCACACTTGTTGATAAGATCAACAAACAGACCTATCTCATTGATATTGCAGGGTCAGCAAGAACATGCAGAAAACTCACGAAGACAAGATCAGTAAATACACCGACCTAGCACACGAGCTCCAGAAGCAGTGGAGGCAGGGTCGAGTATTTGTTGAACTGATCTGGTGCCTCACACATTGCACCACAGCCTCAGCACACTAGGACTTCACTAAAACAATTACACACAATTCCAGAAGGCTGTGATACTCAATACAACACATATAATTACGATATTCATGGACACAACCACACATACCTAATATCCCTCATCTCCCTTGCGCACTTTTTTACACTTAGCAAGAAGTGCTTTGGTCTTTGACCCGCCATGATGTCTTAGCTGAGGAAACCGAAGAGTAGAAACATTTACATAATATTACTACTACTACTATCGTGGTCCAGGGGCTCGCTCAGCCTTCTATAAAACGGGGACAGGATTTTTTTCTTTCCCAGGATTCACATCTATTTCATCCCAATGGTCAATGAGTTCTCGAAGGAGTTAACAAGACCTCGAAACAGGTCCTTTAACCTTTTTTTTAATAATAACTATTTTAATTATTAGTATTTCTCAAAAGTGAAATACTAGTTAATTATATTTTCAAAATGTTTTCATTTGTAAAGGTGATCTGTACATTATTAGTTAATTCTGAATAAATAACAAACCATTGTTTGATGTCATTAATAATTAATATTTACTAATTCATCTGTCTTAATTTTTGGTTAATACTTTTTCAACTTCTAACTTTTCTTCTGCTTCTTTAGTCTTTATCAAACGTATAATAAATTCTTACCAAGTTTTGTTGCTGATGATTTGATACGATGAGAACAGGACCGAACCCATTGTGCTTCACTGGTTTGAGCTTTGGTCCTGACTGTTGAGGTCGTGTCTGGAAAGTTTAGCTTTTATTGAAGTTTAGGTGAAAATCATTATCCTAAACAAACATTTGTTGATAATGACTCTTGTATTTCTAAAGAGCTTCTTTTCAATTGAAATGTTTGCTTCTCTTCAAGATAAGCTTTTGTGACGTCTGTAGCAATGAATTATCCAAGATAGTTTTATTTCCATTCTATTTCCTCACTGCGACATTCCTATGAATAATAAAAAACAAAATCCAATCTACATTTTTATTCTATTCAGTTCATGCCTCGAGTCCAAATAGAACAAAAACTGAGTGAACTTAAGTGTTGATTTTTACTTCCAGTCTATAGGAACTCAATAGAATAACATAAATTGTTCTGCATATTTTTATTAACATGCATTAGAAGAAATAGTTCGTCTTCTTCAGGAATGAATGGCTCTTTTACTAAAGCCATTTAATAGCTTTTGAATGATTTCATGGCAATACTCAATCATTCAATAAAAAAAAAAAAAGCCGTGGTCTTTTTACGGAGGATTATAAACAACGTCCAACCCCAAGAAAGAAACATTAAAAATATCCCAAATCCTAGATTTTTTTTTTCTATTTTCGGATGGTAGGGGGTTGGAGGTATAATACCTATTCACCCCCTCGTTACGCCAGTGTTTCATAACATAGCTTCGTAGGTTACAGAATTGAATGGAAAAGATTCGGATATTTACCTCCGAGTAAATTATACTTTATTTTCTATACTTTGTATATTAACAAGAATCGAAAAGAGAATAGCATTGTTTTTATCTTTTTGGTAATGACCTATTGTGTCATTCGCCCAATGCCTATCAATTGTAAACTCAATCCTCTGTGTTTATCATCAGATGATAACAGCCAAGTTCCTGCTTTATATCTTTAAATGCTTGAGTCTAAACATTTCTTTAAATATCAAAAAATAATATACTTAAAACATATAAATTGCTGAAAGGTTTTTTTCTCAAACTGGTGTTTACTTTTAATATTAGTTTTTAATATTAAATAAAAAACACTTGACGTTTGAAAGGAATTAGATGCAGTGGAATTTTACACAAGAACCCTTTTTTTTTTTTCCTTTTAGGCCCTGCGGCAGACAGGGAAGTCTTCACGCCCCATGAAGAAAAGTAATTGTTAGTTAATAAAAAAATAACTGCTTCTAAAGAATTCCATCAACCCTTTCTTTTACTTCAAAGTACTAAATGTAGGTTTCCACAATGGAACAATCGACAGCAACTGAATAACATTGTGTCTTTGAAATAAGTCTATTTTTCCTATAATAATTTTTATCCAACAATATACAGTATTAAAAATTTTACATAAAAAAACGGAAGAATAAAACCATGTTTAAAAGAAAACTGAAAGAAATTAATTTTATGGATTTTTTCTTTATGTTTATTTTTATGATTATTATTCTTTATTTTGGTTTATTTAAATGGAAGAGATATATTTTTTTAAACTAAAAGTTGATCGTTTTAATCAAAGCAATTGTTTATTTCAAAATAACTTGAGTTCGTAACTAGCCTAGAACCCAAAAGACAAAAAGTGGTTTCTTTTTGTCAAATTCTAAATAAGATTTTTTTTCTAAAAAAAAAGGAAGAAATTGTTGATAACCTTGCTTTATAAAGCAATGATTTATGAAACACTTCCTTTGAAAAAAGAATCTTGATTTCCTTGGAATTTTAAAAGATAAATAGAATAGAAAGCAATGAAAAGAACTAACTAACTTGAAAGAAATAGATCAGATGACGTCATGGATGTGGAAGGTGTGGCTGTGACGTCACTGCTTCTCACACTGTGATTGGCTACCAGTGGAGGCGCGGTGCAGTTGGCAACCGAAGGAGGTCAACAACTTCACATCCAGTCGACCTTCATCCACACATGCCTTGGTTTCATAGATTTACAAAATCCAATCTAATATCCTGAAAACGTTTGAAAAATGAGGACTTATTTCCACGTTTTGATTAATAAAAATGGCACAAAGTAACCTATTTGCAACGATTAAATTCTTGTGAAAACATGGACATTAACTTTTTGTAGTACCTAAAAAAATTGCATCAACACTATATTGAAGGAAACACATTTAATAACAAAACGATGGGATCGGAACGAAACGGTGCTTTTTTTAAAATGTGTTGTCTAACAAATTATTTTAGTGTGTTGATGTAATTTCTGTTTTATTTAGAAGAACACATGTTACAACATTTATTTATTTTTAATCAACTCTGTTTTTCTTTTGTAATAAAGAAGTCTCATTATTAAAAGCAAATAGAATTATTGTCATTCATTCAAAGAAAGTAACTTCTTCTTTTGCCAAACAGTAGAAGAAATTGAAGCAGAACAAAAATAAAACTAAGAAAAGGGTTTTCGTTTTTTAATGAACTTTATTTGATAAGAGAGATAAATTGTTCTTAATTTAAATAAAGAAAAAATATTCAGGAAAGGAAGAGATATTTTAAAAACCTTTATTTTTACTGAAAGGAAACCAACAGAAAAACAAGTTCCTGGAAAAAACTAAAACATTACTTTCTTTAAGTCCTTTTTCAATTTCCTTTTAAAGTCGTGATAAATAAAACAATTAAAAAAGTCTCCTTTTATTTATTTATTTTTTATTTAATTTTTTTATATAATATAATAACTGCTGAGAAAACAGTATTTTTATGTTCGTAAACAGACAAATAAACCATTCCTTAGCTAATTACTCCTTAGGAACCTCATTGGCTAAAACATCAACACAAACTGCTTCGAAGCAAACAAGATTTCAAATAGAAAATGTTGGATCGTCTCTTAATTCCTTAAATATGTATGTCACGTTTCAAGAAGATTCTCCAGCGTTTCAATAATTGTTGGGGAGGGAAAAAAGTAGGCTAAAAAAAAATCTTCAATTTAAAGGATCCACTTACGACTGGGAATTGATTTTGGGAAGGAAAAAAGGAGGTAAATATCTAAGGAAAACATTAGAACAAAAGATCTTTTTTTATGAAAACAATTATAAAAGTAAACATATCAATATTATATGTTTCTTATATTTATTAAAACATCGTTATTTTTAACAAATTTATAATGATTATACAACATTTAATGTTACATAATATTAAATGTTAGATACACATTTATATTTATTTTATATTTGCATTCTTTATATAGTTATAGAAAGAAACTAAAAAAATATTATTTAGTAAAAATAAAAGTAAAAATTAATAGAGGAAATTAACGTGCTGTGAGAAATGGTTAAAGAAAGAACAGCATCTGACTAAAATAAAATTGCCTTTCTGATTGAATTAGGGGAAGGAATTGGGAACGGCCGTTTTGTCGAACCATAACCATATCGAATGAGAAAGACAATTTTATGTTAGTCACGTGCTGTTCTTGTTTCCTTTTCTTTAAAAGTAAAAATTGTTATGCTTGTTTGATTTATTAAAAATAATAATAATAATAAATTATTAATAGTGAGTTAATTGTTAATAAATTGTTAAAAAATTACAATGAAAAGAATTGAATTTTTTTCGTTTTCTGATCAAGATCAGAAGACTTATATTCCCATTTTGTCTGGGGATAAGTATCATTAAAATCTCTTTCGCAACAATCACATTTATAATAATAAGGAAATTAAAGTAATATCAATTATATTTTCTTATACGTATCAGAAGACGTTGCGAAGCATTGTGATTGGTTTACTAATCGCTATCCGTACCTTGGTTTTTGTTTATTTATTTCTGCTGGTATGGGATAATTCTATTTTGAAATAATGATATTTTTGAATTAAGTATTTCAGAATATAAACAAGTCTATTGATATGAATAGTTTAATGTGACTTTAAATCTACTAATAGGAAAGGTTTTGTCATTAGAAGAGAAAACTCCTTTTAAATAACCAATTGTGAATCAAATAATTCGTGGCTACATTTCATTTCATTATCTCCTGTACATTTTATCCAATCTGATTATTAATCTGGAATTTTAATTCTTGCAAATACTCCTGATTAATGATGACTCACTGCGGGAGTGGTTACTTACAAAGATTACAATTAATAAATACTTTGTGGTACTATTGGCTTTGTATTGCATTCCTTTGTATAAAATATAAATTTTAACAATTTGAAAATGCCACTAAATTATTAATTATGTTTAAAAAAAAAATTCAAAAATTTAATTTGAATCGTTTAATTTAGATCAGTTTTTATGTCTAAATTATTAAGGTCCTGACTCAAATAAATGCAGACGACTCCAAACCTTTTATTTCTTTTATATATTTCTTTTTCCAATGTACCTAAAATTCTGAAAATTTAAAAATGAACTTATGAAGCATCTGGGATTTCTATTTTCTTGTTTTTAATTTTCAAAATATTCTACAATTAAATTTAATTAATTAATTAATTAAAACTCAAATACAGTCAATTTTATTGGGTGTTTACGATGAGGTATTTTCAATTAAAAAAAACATGAAATGATAAAAAAATTCGTAAAATAATGTTTTGTATTTAAAATATTTATTATCATTATAGTTAATTTTTAAAAAAGTAAGTTAATCTCACATAATTTATAAAAAACACAATTTTTATTTTTTAAAACTTAACTTATAATAAATATTTTAAATACAAAACATTATTTTACGAATTTTTTATCATTCAGGTTTTTTTTTAATTGAAATACCCGAGTAATACCTGATAAACACCCAAAAAATTGACTGTATTTGAATTTTAATTTAATTAGTTGTAGAATATTTTGAAAATTAAAAACAAGAAAATAGAAATTCCACATGCTTCACAAGTTTATATTTAAATTAGAATTTTAGATGCATTGGAAAAAGAAATAAAAGGTCTGCCTGCATATGCTTGAGTCAGGACAGTCCCATGACAGGATGGGGGAGGGGGGGTTGAAATGCTTTCGTCCTCCGTTGTTTCTTGAAGGAAAGGATTAAAGAAGGGATAATAATGCGTCGAAATTAATTTTCTGGCAAATTGCCCGAGCATCTGTTGGAACAGGACGAACATTCGCCGGACGTCATTCGTCCACATGAGCACAGCTGTTGTACCTTTGGGAAGCCGCAACAGACTCAACATTTTAGCTTCACACTAATCAAATGCTCGTATCGTAGATGTCGATTGATCCAGGCAAACATAATTACGACCCACCTTCAGCTTCATTTTAAGGCCGCGGCCAGACCAAAGCTCCAACGCATACCAAGGCCCATGTGGAGAGATATTGGGATGCGTTGGAATTGATGTGGTCAGGCGGTGGGGAACGCACGCCAATGCATTCCAACGGTTACCAAGTGATTGATGGCGTTGGCCTGCGTTCGGTCGGTGTGGACGAGTTAAAACGTTTTCAGTCGTTGGCACGTATTTGCTGGTGTTGGACGTACTGTTTTTGCTGCTGTCGATATGGAATGGGACGATGATTTGTGGTTGAAACTAATTGAACTATACCGGGACAATCCTATATTATGGGATCTCACTAACAAAAATTATAAACTCTCAAAAAAGAATATTGGTATTTGGTAGAGTATTGCAGTTGAACTCTGAAGCTGACCAGCAAATGGCTTGCATTGTACGCACTTTTATTTTTAAATGTGTTGTCATCCACCAGCGCTCGGTTTACGCTTTTTCTTTTTGTTCTTTTACAACAACAAATCCAGCACTTGCACATAATTCATCATCAGTTGACGCCATTACGACAAGATCAATTCAATACCTTGCTGCGTAAAATGACCGAACCACAACCAACGGTTTCCAATTCAAAACTAAATCCGATGTGGACGACAACTTCACAATCCTTTCCAATCGTTTCCAACCCTAACCACACCAAACACATTCGGTAGAGTTGGCGTTTGTTTGCGTTGGAAGTTGGTCTGGCCCCGTCCTAACAATTAAGATTAATAAAATAAGAAATCATATTGAAATCGGCTGAAAATAAGTTTCAGATATCATTAAATGTCTAAAAAAAAAAAAAAAAAAAAGAGCTAAATATTCCTTGGTGTTGTTTTAAAGGATTCCATGACAGCAATAAAAGCAAAGAAAACAATTGGTGGAATTTCTGCGAATATAAAAGTGAAGCAACAAAGGAGAAACAAGTGGATGGGATTAAGCCACCCTAAAGGACATCTGTATTTGATAGTTAGAGATTAATTTCTAACTAAAGACATTTAACAGATGAGAAGATCTCACAAATAACAACAGACAAAACAAACATTGTGGGATTTTAATCAACTCATATTAAATTAAAAACAAATAAAAATAAAATAACATTCATCATTTGAGATAATCTATATTACTAAAATCTTTTATTTCTCTGTCTGTCTGTCCGGCGCAATTGTTAAAATATATATATATATATTTTTTTTTTGCCTTGCATGGGATTCGAACCCAGGACTTTCGTCCTCGCAGTCAGGAACGCTAACCATTGGAGTACTGCTGGTCTCCCAATATCCAATCCTATTTTTATTCTATTTGTTCGCGCGCAATCAAATAATGAGTTCATTCAAAAAGGAAAAATATATCATTTTTTGCCAAAACCGCTTGGAATCGATTCTTCTTGGATTATCTTATACTTACCAGAGGGATGGTCTAGTTCATATTCAAAAAATACTATTTAAATATTAAAACTCACAATATTAGATTATTATTACTATTCTTATAACTACTTCAATGATATTTTTAATAATAATTAAAGGTTAATTTAAATATTAAAATAAAAATTATGAAAGAAAAGAAACTTTAAAAATCCTGTTCCACACGAATGATAAAAAATAAAATGAAACCAACGGAGAATATTTATTTTCTCCCAAAACCGTGAATTTCAATTTCTTTATTAAGTATAAATTTCAGAGTGATACATTATAAATAGTCATTATAAATTTCAGAGCCTTGCTTCGCAATATTTCTGTAATTTGTTTAATATCAACCATTTTTTTTTCTAAATTTAAATCTTAAATGTATTTCTTGGTTTTAAAATAAAATTCTGTTGAGTCTTCCAAAAGTTTCTCCTGTTCGTATTTATTTATTTATTTCCTAATGTTTTTTAGTTACTTTTATTCCATTTTTCCATAAAATGAATGAAAACAGTGAAATGGATTTTGAAGCTTAATTGGATTTGAAATAAAGATTCTCACGTGACATTTTAATATAGTTGGGAAAATTCTATTGGTTATCGTTGTTTATTCATTGATAATCTTCAGAACAAACAGTTGATTAGTAGAAATGGAGGTTTTATCTCCTTTGATCGGATTCCAAGAGCTCGCTTTCTTTAGTAAATTTCCAATGAACTCAACCAGACAAATGAACCTTGGACTGTGTTAGTGAATTTCTCTCTTTACACAAAGAATCGTAAGAAGAGGAAAGATTTGATTTTCTTTAAACATAAAAAGTAAGAAATCGATCGGAGAAGAAATCATTGAATTTGTTTATTTCTACGAAGAAGATTCAAGAATTACAGGAAAATAAACTTTTGTTTTTTAAGATATATTAAAACTGAATAACTGTCATTATTATTATAATAAAACTTCAGTTCTGTGTTACGGTATTCTAAAACATTAATTTCAGGTTGTTACGAATTAATACAAACATTCAACCAAACCTACAACATCCTTATCTTCCGTATCTGACCTTCATTTCATTTCTAAACAAATGACAAGTCAGATTCTGCTCAAAGACTACTTACAAAGCACGTTGAAAAATCCCTACAACTTATTAGAAATTATCTTTTTCTTAGCAGTTCTTTTCATGTCTATTGGGATTTACTGTTCCGACAATTACCAAGATTTTTCATTTGTATTGGACTCCTATTTTTTTCTTGCGCCAACCATAGGTTGTGGATCAAACTTTATAGAATATTCTAGAGACAGTGGAAGAAAGGGAAAACAACTCTATTCCACCTTCAGAATGCGAACCCGGATTCAGCTGAACACAAAGCTTAGTCATAAGACCAGTGTTCTAGAACAGCTGTTCTATTGAAGTAGATATTTATGTGAAACTCTTATTGTTGCATTTTATAAAATTCTTTAGGAAAATTTGAAAAATCAATGAAGATTCCGTCATTTCCCTATGGAAAACAAAGACAGAAACTCCTCTTACAACTCTAGAATTGGAAAGTAGCTGGTTAAAATTCTATTATCTCGTAAATAAAATCTGCATTTTTTATTCATCGAATCCTTATTGATTTCCTATTTTAGTTTAGATTTCTTATTGTAGTTATTGAAGGGAACGTCTTTTATTACGAATGGAACAACTTTGCTTAACTTTGACCATATTTTAATTCTTCCAATGGCTACTGTATCGTCGGGAACATATCGGCAAAGTCGTTCCAGATGCCTTTAATTCCGTATTTGTTGGTGCATCACTGGATTACACGTAAGGTAAAGGCAACATAAATAAATCCTGGGATTATCTTAATCTAAACTTTTTCACAATGATTACATGTTTGGGACTCTGAAAAAAATGTGTAAATTGAGGGAAAGTGTAAATTATGGGAAATGATTTCCGCATATCAAGAACATTAAGGATACAATGTTCAATACATAGAATGATTTGTAATCAATGCTTGGAACTTTTATAATATACAGGATTATATTAAATATTATAATTATTAAATATTTAATTTAAGGAAAATTATCATACACATTATTTTAATCACTTTAAAATCTCAAAATATAAGGCCTACACATATTTCAAACGAAACAAGATGAGGTAACAACAATGAATCAAATTCTGAGCTGGTTTCAGAAAAATTCTCAACTACCTCAAAAAACAAAACAAAACAACTTAGTAGATTCAGATAAAATTAATCAGGCTAACATTTTAATTTATTTTTGACATCAGTTGTTTCCAAAAGTTCACTTTTTCTGACTTTTAATATGCTTCGACGAAGCAGTCCCAATTGAACTTCACACTGATGATTCAGGCTACGGAATAGGTGCAGTCCTTGTTCAGATGCACGGCGATTCTTAACACGTCATAACCTACGCCAGCCGAACTCTGTCAAAGCCTGAACAAAACCACGCAACAACTCCTAAGAAGTGCCTAGCCGCTGTTTGGGCCGTTGCAAAGTTCCGCCCGTACCTCTATGGTAGCCCTTTCACCGTTTTCACAGACCACCATGAACTCTATTGGTTCGGTCGACTCGCCAATGGGTCTCACGTCTCCAAGAATTCCATATCACAGTCACTTACAAGTACGGCAAAAAGCATTTGGAAACCGTTTGCCTCTCCTGTTACCCGATCCAGCATCGCAGTGATGACAGCCACAATGAATATGGCCCCAGAACAGCGAAAAGATCCAAAACTTCGCCAGCAGTTAGCCGACCTTCAGAACAGCCAACACCCAAATCCGCACGGCTTCGAGATTCACGACAACCGCTATATAAGCTTAGCTATGAACCCACATCGACCCCGCTGCTGCTTATTATCTCGTCTCATATGCGGAAAGACGTGATGGAAAACCATCACAATGATCCTACGGCAGCCCAATTACGAACGGCCAAAACATACGCCCGATTGGTCCGGTCAGATGAAATCCACGCGACGCTTCGCTACAATGCCAACTTCAATGCTTCGCTACAAGAGCCCAACGCAGTTGCAGCCTGGAAATTTACAGCCATAACCCATACCTGAGTAACAGTTCTACCGAGTAGGCATCGACCTCCTAGGCCATTTGCCCACGTCTTCATCCAGCAACAGTTGGATCATCGTCGGGATGATTTCATTTGTTTTTCACCGACGAGATCCTCTTGAAGGATGGAGTCCCGAAGATCCTGCTATCGGACAAAGGCCACACTAGAAGAGACCTTCCGATTGTGCCGCACAATACATCATAAGTCGTCGCCCTACAGACGAATGGACAAACGGAGAGACTCAACCAGACACTAGCCACTACGATCTCTGTGTAGATGTGGAACTGGGACGCTATTTGCTATTTGTGATGTTCACTTATAACCACCGGCTTCACACCATTCTATTTAGTCCACGGCCAAAATCCCAGAACGACAGTTGACACTCTGCTACAACCCGCACTTGAGCTGACTCAGGGTTTTCCAGTGATACTATGAAGCACTTGGACAAGGCCGAACTGATCAATAGATTCACCTACGACCCAAAACACTGCCCAACCACGTACAAATCCGATCAGTTAGTTTGGATACTTGGCCCTATCGGAGAAGCTGTTATTCTATTGGTCCGTCTGAAGTTTTACACCAAATATCACCAGTGAATGCAGAGCTACAGATCAATGCACAACCAAAGAATCGCCCCAGATAACCCACATAGTGAGAATGAAACCGTTTCTTAATGACGACCCAACCCTGAACGACAACCCATAATGGAGAACCCCCAATTGAGGGAAGGAACTCCGGTCTGGCAGAATTCTCCACAACCCGGATATTTAGTGACCAGGATATATAATGATCTTACCTTGCGTAAACAGTTAAGCCATCATTCCATCTACACACACACACAGTCGCCATTTGGCCATCCCAGAATTTTATTGTGCACAGACCAAAAAAAAAAAAAAAAACTACACTTTTTTTTCTCTCGTTATGGTCATACCATCCCATTACCCAACAAATATGCACACAATTTTTGCTCATAATTATTTTCTAGAAATAAATACTAATTTCAAATCTGATAATCATTTGCAAACTCGATTATCCGTCACTCTTTTAAGCGTCTGTCTCTGTTTTCCGTCATCGCTCGCAAACTCTATTTTGCGATTCTGTGAAGCGCCGGTATTATTGGAAGCGACTGTATTCCCCAATGCAGTAGAATTCGTGAGCCAATCCGATCGATTTTTTATTTGTTTCCGATAGATTTTTCTTTGTATTAATTTATTGCTTGTCTTTCGTCCCAAACC
>JAFIDM010000007.1:33665415-33709887 GCA_023159025.1 Thereuonema tuberculata | reverse complement strand
GTCTTGAGGTGTCAGATGAACATTGGTCTCAAATTTTAATGTGTTTATATATCTTTTAGGCATTTTTTCTTTATTTTGATGCCGTAAGAAATTCATTTGAGGCTGGCAGAGCCCAGCACATGGATTTTCTTTTTCTTTATTTTTAATGTGTTTTTATGTTTTTAGTTTAGAGTCATGGAGGTTCCACTGCTCTTCCCATTCAAAATAATAATTTCTTATCATTATTGTATAAGGTACAATCGCAAATATCATTCCCCTTCTGTTTTTTCTTCTTGTTTAATCGACAACGGTCAACTTTGCACCACGAGCTTTGGACCATCTGACAACGTCACAGAAAAGCTAGGAAATTGAAGAAGTGGGGGGGGGGGCGAGATACACATCTCAGCCAGAAATAACCCTGAGATTGTAAATGTCAGGAAGAAACGGATGAAACACAGAAGAAGAAAGAAACAAGCAAGGATTTGAACCCAGATTCCGACATATCGACCATAAGGCAGACCGCGTCTAGATCGCTGGGCCTTGCCGAAACGGCTCTTTTGTTTTTTTATGTTGAAAGTATATTTTATTTTTGGATAGCGAATAAAAAAATCGTAACTATTAATCAGAAATATATTTTCGTTATAAAATCTTCGCATAAAGCGAAGTTGATTTTAAAAAAAGTAATTTAATCTCAGACAATTCTAAAACAATATAAATCTAATTTTTTGAAAAATTAAATGTTGCACTAATAATAAATATTAAAAAAACAAAAAATTATCTTACGATAATCATTTCAGGTTTTTCTCAAATTGTTTTTGAGTTGAAAATGCTGATTAAACCTCGTTAACACCCAAAAAAGTGACGGTTCTTGAATTTTAATTGAATTAATTGCAGAATATTTTAAAAATTAAAAACAAGAAAATGTAAATCACAGATGCTGCACATGTTTGCATTTAAATTTGCAGAATTTTAAGTGATTTGGAAAAAGAAATAAAAGGTTTGTAGTCGCTTGTAGGGTAAGGTCTCCTAAATTGTATCATTTTTACTAAATTCCATATTTTTCCTTAATTGGTTGGGCAAGAACTTTTTTAGACTTTAAACAACACAAAGCAATGGATTTTGAAGCTTTTCACGTATTTGAGCAAATATTTCAATATGTTTAATACATAGTTTACATCAAAAAGAAAAAATATGTCAACTGGTACAATTTAGGAAACCGTTCCCTAAATTGTACCACCCTTCCCCTAAAATGTACCAGACACACAATTTCTGTAAAAGATGAATTTGTACAAAGACGGCTTGTTTAATTAATATTGCTTTATTATTATTATTTTGCCAACAACATTTAAGTAGTACTTGATTAAAAAAAGTTTAAATTTGGGGGGGGGGGGTGAATATTATAATTTTTTTTTTTTCAAAAAAATATTTATTTACTTCAATTTATTAAGACTTTTAAGACTCAAAAAGATTGGTAATGGCTCCTACTTGATGTTTAAACGTTGAAGGACCAAATTGTGCATCCATAACAATAATAATAATAAAAAAATAAGCTATTTAAATTACATGAGAATTGAGCGTATTGTTAAGTTAGTTAGAATGATAATTAAGAAGGCCATTTAGTTTTTTCAGTTATAATTTCCTCATATAAAATACTTTTAAATGTAGATTTATTTTCTATTGAACTGTAATATTCATATTTCTTACTTAAAAAACTACTCCAACTCTAACTCAAAACCTATTAAAAAATTCGAATAAAAATTTAAATTCGGTCAGTAATGTACCGAAATTGAAAAAATTGAGTAACATAATACACATTTTAATTTTAAGCCTTAACATAATACACATTATGCATTTTTAAGCCTTGGTGCAAATGAAAACATAAATTTTAACGTTTTTTGGAAAATATTATCTTAAATTGTACCGGTACAATTTAAGATAACTTGGATGGTACAATTTAGGAGACGTCGCCATCTTGAACTCTACATGTATTCCTTCATTACTGAAGAATCTAATTTTTAATACAAACATGCTATTTTAATGCCAACTAAGTTGAGAATCTTAGACTATGTAAAAATTAGTTCATGTACATAATTTGTGTTGTATGGGGCCTTAGGTTTTCCTTATCAAAATAACTTCAAAAACAGAGAAAACATGAAAACGTCGACTGTGATAAAACAACAGGTCATAGAAAGATGTGGCTAATAGAGTAGTGCCAGTATATTGCAGTGAAAATACTAGCCGTGTGCCGACACCACAAGACATACCTATTACAAGATATCATAGCGGTACAATTTAGGGACCGGTACAAATTAGGAGACTTTACCCTACAGAAGGTATCAGAAAACAATACTAAATCTCTATCCAGATGCGGTACTGCCACCTATTGACGCAGGAAGTTGCTACTGCAGTAGATTGGAGAAGAAGGAATTGCGCCGAATTCAAATAAGTTTTCACTTAACTTATTTCAGAAGAAAAACAATAGGAGGCATTACTTATTGACTGACCCTCATATATTCTGCGGGTTTGTTACAGTCATTTAGGTACATATAAGCCTCGTCCAAAGTAACAACAAATTTCCATACATCTCCGGAAAGATGCCTCATATAATTTTTGGCAATTGGTACGTCGCTCTGCAACATGGGATTTGTGACCTTTAACCAGATTCTGGTGAATTATATCCCTTTGTATTCTTGGACGAATCTCTGATGTGCACCTCATGTGAGCTGAGATTTTTGCAATCGTTCATTTATAATAGAATCAACCCTCTGTATTTTTAGGAGAGGATAAAACAAGGCCAACAAAATAAAGTTTCTTATGAACTACGAAACTCATCCCATTGTTGACGGAAGGCAGCTCTCGATGGATAATTATATAAAAATCAGAAGGAGGAATGGAAATCTACAGCACTGGAAGATTTGGTAAGTAAATTGACGATTTCATTATCAAGAAATCCAATGTTACCTGGAATCCGGAAGAAAATGATAGTGCTACGTTTAAACAGTTGCAATAAAATGGATAAATAAGGTGAACCTTCGGATTGAACAGTGGCTGCAAAGCATTCTCAGAATCACTGTATAGGAGAATTTTGCTTATTTTAAAGCCACAAAAAGGGCATAAAGTTCAGCAGCGAACACTGAAATCACACAAGGAACAGCATTACTTAAGTTCTCAGTGTAAAAGGGTGTTCCAACCTAAGACCCTCCTTTGAATCCTATTAATTATAAACAAATCCTTGTGTCATGACGAATATTCATGATACAGAGACTGAAAGACTATTGAGGGTTTGTTTGCTGTCGTATGTTTAGAATGAAACTTCTCAGTATGTCCTTTTATACTTCTAGTGGGAGTTAAGTAAAATTGTAATTTTTAGATCTGTCAATTGATGTGTATCCATTAAATTCTTTATCTGATGTTCAAATCGTGGTAATGGAAGGGGAAGGACAACGATCCCTAAGGCTTTCTTTTTCGATATTCGAGTCCTCAGTAATTTACCAAATCTCAAATACCATTGCAGATAAAAATCAATTTTGTAAAATATAGGTGAAGACTTTGTAATTTCGTAAAACAAAAAATGTAGTTCAGTAGTTTTAATTGATGCAGAACATCAATTGATATTTTTTTAAATTCAAAATTAAAAAAAAAAATAAAGAAACTAATTATAATTACGATGCCTGGTATTTTTCTTATTTTGTTTCTATTTAAAATTTTATATATATATATATATATACAGAGGCTACAAATGAACGATTTCAATAAGCAAAATCTCAGGTCACGTAAGGTGCACATCAGCAATTCCTGCAAGGGTTATGAAGGCAGCTAGCATTCCATTAAATGGTAGTAATGTGTCGTTTACAATGTCAACGAAAATACTTGTTTGGGAGGGCTGTATTATTCCTTTCCGACGCCACATTTTCATATTGTGCGATTAGAAGCACGTGCAAAACCCAAGGATTACCCATTTCGAAACGAGGGATTAGCAACGTATTAAATAAAAAAAAGAAAAAAAGTCAAACACTAGCAACGTTGGACAAAGCAGGACCTTCGAGGTAGAAACTCGCATCTCTTCAAACTTCGGAGGTGGTTGCTAAAGTGAAGCTCTTCGTAATGGGAGAGAAAACGCAAAGGATTGTTGAAAGACAAGTAGGGATCTCTCAGACAACGACATAATTCACCAGAAACTGGTTAAACGTCACAAATCCTATCTTGCAGAGCGACGTACCAATTGCCGAAAATTGTATGAGGCTATCTTTCCTGTGATGTATGGAGATTTGCTGCTATTTTGGACGAGGTATATGTGTAGCTAAGTGACTGTAACGAGGAATATATTACAGGCCATGGAGGTGAACAAAATTATCAAAAAATGGTATCGAGAATATAGGGAAAGTTTTCTGAGAGGTTTCATGAGTATTACTGGAGACTGCTACAAGAGAAAATTCTAGATTTGTAAGGTGATCAACAACGTCAAAGTTAACTCCTACTATTATCAGAGAAACGTGTTGGATTCATTATACCGCAAAGAAATTCCTTCCCTGTATGAACCACATATAAATCAAGTTTGGGTGCACTAAGACAAAGCTTCACCAGCCACACCAGCGCGTCTATGAATCTGTAGAGTTCCCGTCATGGCTAACTTCTAGAAGGATCCGGAAAATATCCTGAGAAAAGATACTGAGGTGGTTTTGCATTTGCCTTCCTCAGGAAGTCATTACGAAATGACTTCAGACCTGAAGGGAAAGATGAAGAAGCAAAAACAGAAAAGGAAATAAACATCCATGCCGGCACCGGGATTAAAACCGTCTTACTAGTTTAGATTCAAACCGTCTTACTAGTTTAGATTCAAACCGTCTTACTAGTTTAGATTCAAACCGTCTTACTATTTAGATTCAAACCGTCTTACTAGTCTTGTTCCCAAACATCTGCCTCGTGAGATGCCTTCCAACAGCTTCCGACTTGTTAGTCTTGCTTTTAGTCCTGGGTCAATCCATACCAAATGGTCCAGCACTCGGGCGAGGGGGGGGATAAATTTGTTTTTTCTAATTTTATTTTGAAATTTTGGAGGGACCTCCTCCTATATACGCCCTTGATAGAACTAATCCTAATAGCTTCTGATTGGACTAATCAACTATAATTTTATCGCAATTGATGGAATTTTAGAGAAATTTGTAGCCTGTTTTTGATTTGATTTCAAAATAATTGAAACACAACTGACTGACCTGTGGAACTAGGCTTGTGTTCAACAATAAACTTGGCGTTTATTGTTGATCGTTTATCATTATATTACCTATTCAATGCATTAGAATATTTTAAAAATTGCTTGTAATTGTTGAAGATAGACTTTTTCGGAAACTCCACCTGCTTCGTAAAGGATTCGGGATAAAATTTCCTCAACAACTTTGAAGAGGATAGAAATGTTGTAGCCTCTTCTTCACTTTCTCTTCGGTCTGACGTCATTCCTTAATGGCGTCCTGGGGAAGGCCACGGGAAACCACCCCAGTATCTTTCCCTTGTAATTCTAGGGAGTCTGCTAGGGGTTCGCCGTCTTGGGAACACTAGCGCTCCCTGGAGCACGGATGCTTCGGCAACTAAGCTCGCACTTCGGTGTGAACCGAACACACAGAAATGCTGATCCAGGCGAAGGCAGTGGGTCGAAGTGAGAGTGAATGTGGTAACCCTTCGAAGATACCCATTGAGTTTCTAGAGACACCAGGACCGAAGCATGCTCCTCCAAATGATGCACAACCAATCCAATATTTTCGTTTATTTTTACGGATGTTCTATTGAATGAAATTGTTAGGGAAACAAATGCATACGCTCGACACTTTCTCAGTAGGATGGACGACTTACTCCAAATGCTTGTGCAAAAAATTGGGAAAAAATAACAGTTACCGAACCAAATGCTTTCATCGCATGCACTTTGAATATAGGCCTAATTCAAAGGCCAACAATTGAATCTTATTGGATCACTCAAAAATCGCAATATATCGGATGGTTTCATGAGATGTTTCCTAGAAATCGATTCCAATTGAAATTCTTTCATTTTAGCTGACACATAAAATCTACCTTGGCCAGGGGAAACAGGATATGATCTTTGTGCCAAAATACAGCCCCTCATTGACCATGCCAACTTAGTTTCCAGGCACCACTATACCCCCCATGAGTATCTGAGTGTTGATGACAGCTTGGTTGGCACCAAAAACCATTTGCAAACACTGCAATACATTCCTAGCAAGTGTCATCATCGCTGCGAATAAAGTTAAGGATGTTATGCGATTCCATGTCGTACTATTTGTTATCTATTTATGTTTATAGAGGCGCTAAGAGAAAAAACGAAAAGGATCTAATAAAAAAGTTTGGCTTGGCTTATGCAGTTGTAGAAAAGTTATTGAAGATGGGTAACTATCTAAACAAAGGTTATCATATTTTTATGGACTATTTTTTCTCATCAGCACATCTAGCTGAATACCTATACAAAGTAGGAACTTATGTAATTGGGACTATTCGCAGGAATAGGAAATTTATTCCGATAGAATTAAAAGAAAAATTTCAAATAGGAGAAGAGCGATACTATCGTAATGGCCATATTTTTGCTGCTGCGGTGCGAGGAAAAAAAATCCCAGCGATTTCCTGTGATTCTTCTTTCGACGAAATGCAAAGCAGAAAAGAGTAAACGCTCATCTACACAGCGAGGTCAGTTAAAAGACATGGAGAAGCCTTCTATTATTCAATCCTATAATGATTATATGGGAGGAATCGATACGTCAGACATGATGCTCTATACCTATACGAGAGACGTACAGTAAAATATTGGAAAAAGATGTGTTTCAATATTTTTTCGCGTATGGTACTGAATTCCTTAATAATATATAAGGAAAATTTGACATCTGGAATAAGGCCTTTGTCCAGGCAACATTATACTATTAGCGTAGTTCAGGAACTTGGCAGAGAATGGCTTCAAGAAAAGCAAAACAGAGTTAGGCAGCCTGCCTCATCAGTGACATGTGGTGTCAAAAAACTTATAAAATTGCCAAATAAAAAAGAGAAGGACTGTTGTATGTGCAGTATAAGAGGGAAAAAGGGCAAAGAAAAAGATCCCCTATTGTGTGTGGTAAATGCAATAAAGGCCTTCACGGTGAATGCTTCCATGAGCATGTGTGCATCAGCCGATGAGAGCGTTTGTGTACATACAATATAAAATATTCTATATCTCGTGCAGAAGTTAATTGATCATCAAGAAAATGTACCACTGGAGAGAAAACTTAAATTTTATCAATAAGAAATACTATTTCATTGCTTGTAAATAATTTTTTTTCTAATCATAATGTGAAATAAACATAGAATTTTTGAGTTTTTTACATTTATAGTAATTAATTTATTATTTTTTCCTTTTTAAAAATTAAAGTCAACCCGTATAATTCTTCCATGGTTCTAAGCCCCAACTATATCTTCAGCATTGGGAAAAAATCTAGATGTATTAAGTAAAATTAAGTACTAGAAATAATTCAAAATCTGAAATCTTGCAAACTTCCTGAAAAGAGCCTTGGCAGTCTTCGCACATCCCACCCACAATGAATCGCACATCCCGTCCAATAAAAGGGCTACGGAAGGTGTATAATTAGGCTACTTTAAAAATAATAAGACTTTCCAATCTTAGAGAAATATTTAAGTCAATCTGATCATTATTGTCTTTTATTTGTTTCCAGTGCGTCTCCTTATAAACATTTTAGTAGTAATTGTAAAGGTCAGTCGATTCAGAGCAAAACAAATCATTTTAAATGTTTATTTTAAGTTAAAAGAATTGGAACAGCACCTGACTGTTGATGAAGTCATTCAGAAAATGACATTTTTGACATATCGGTTACGTATTTTTATGCCATAAAGAAAGAATTTCAACAGGAGGGAATTAGACACACCAGGCAAGAAGAGACCTCGGAAAGCAAATGCATCACGTTCGGATAAAATTTGTGATTCATTTCTGAATGGCTTCAGTTAAAATTATATACATAGAATGTTTTTTCAAAATGAAATACCAACAGTAGAACATGTAGGCCCTATTGAAAGAAATTACTGACGATCCTGAGCTACCAAATACTTCCCGCAGTACATTGTATAGACTATTAAAATTCTGTGAATTTAGGAATCAATCTCGGGTATGGAAATTCATGATTATGTGACTGTGAAGATATAATCAATTGGCGACACAAATATTTGCGTGCATTCGACAATTTCATGGAAGACGAATTTTGGAATCTGGACTGTTTGATAGACTGAAGAACAACAAATAGTCATTGATTCTTGTGATAGTACGAATGATACGGACCAAATACCATAGAGAGTACAATATATGGTATTTGTACGGACTCATCAATTGGATGTGAAGTTCTCACAACGAACAGTGATTAATGAAGCTAAAACATATCAAAAACGAAAACAATTACAATAGAAAAAATAAACAAATCAAGAAAATGAAATAAAATTAAATAAAAAGAAAAAAGAAATAAAAAGACAAAAAAAGTGAATAAAAACTTTTTGGATAATATTAGGAATCGATCCTTTATCTTCAAAGGGAAGTGCGAGACCTCGAACGCTGAGAACCGCACGAAAATGTACTTAGAATATAAATCACTCATCCCAAAAACAGTGGTATGAGTCATTCCCATGCAAAACTCAGCTGTGGTCTTTGAAGACTGAATAGCTGTGCAACTCTATCAGATCAGTAGGAAAAGTTTGTTGTTTAGATAGCGTAATTACTTTAAGCAGAGGGAATTATAGCAATATAGTCATGACGTTGAAATATGTGTGTTTTAGTCCTATTACATCGATATTTTGTTTCTTCGCGTTACCAAAGTTCCTCTCTTGGACCTTCAATAGATGATCATTCAAATGTCTCTCGTGGTAAGACGAGCAGTTTTGCATGAGAATCACTGTTTTTGGCATGAGCGATTTATAATCTAAGCACATTTTGGTGCAGTTGTCAGCGTTCGAAGTCACGCACTTTCCTTATTAGAAGGTAACTGCTTTATCCATTAGACAACCATGTATTACTCCGCGTTACGTCACTTCAATCTTTTCCATGAAACCGACTTTAGATGGTTAATTTTTAAAATTTGCCAAAAAAGAAAGTTAAATTTAAATTAGAAATAAAAGGAACAAGTGCACATTACACGAATTCTCTTATTCCTAAGATAACAAAGGAAAAACAATCAAATCTCTCTCTCTCTCTCTCTCTAATACTAACTTTGATGAAATAAATTCCACATGAAAGTTAGGCCTAAGTCACACAAGTTAAAATAAATATTGTAAAGAAAAATTAATAAACTTAAGATCTTTGCTGATTGTAATCGTAGCAACTCCGAGGATCAGAGTTGGATGTATTTTATTCGTTTTCATTCTCTGTCTTTATTTCTTGATATTTTGGAACAACCTCTATCCCAAAAATAACACCTTCGTGACCTTCACCAAATGCCGCTTCTGCTGCCAACAAATTCTCTTCGAGGAAATCATCTTTCATCGTAATCTAATACAGTGATTCCCAAAATGAAACAGCTGCTTTATTTGAAAGCAAAATCTAAATAATTAATAAACTAAAAATTCCATTAGGGAACAGAAATTCGCTCAGACCGTGCGAAGATTTAGAATTCCACTTCCGCTCCCGGCAATGGCATCAAAATTAAAACAACAGAAATAAAAAATAAACTAAATACTCCACACTATTTATTTTATTCCAAATTAATACTGTATAATGCTGAGCGAACACGTAGCAACAAGCGGCAATATTGTCCAGCAATATTGCCCATTTTGCTGGGCGAACACGTAGCAACAACTGTGTGTTCGCGCGTGATAACGGTTGTCAGCAATAAAAATGAGCAATATTATCGCATGTTGCTACGTGTTCGCCCAGCTTTAGGCCTACTCAAAATATCCGGTTCAATACTATGATATCAGTCGATAGAAAATGGTGAAAAAAATTAAGAATCATTGAATAAATTCATTTTGAAATTTTTACGAACCATTTTTATACATTTCTTTAACTAGAAGTTATCCATGTATTAGGTTATTCTAGGTGGATGAGCTTATCTGATAAATAAACTAATATATCTATCAACATAAAACAGTATTCCAAGCAAAAAAAAAAAAAACTTTTAAAGGCTCAAAAAAATAAAAACCGTATAAAGAAAAAAAAAACAACCTATGCATTGAATATATAAGAAACCATTGTAATATTGGTTCGTATTATGAAATGTTTACTTTTTATTGATAATGGAAAAAATAAAATAGAAGAACAGACGATTAAGAAGCACAAGTCTTTATTTTTCAAAATTCTTTTAAGTTATGACGAAACCTTCTCTATAGTGCTAGACAAAAGTAAAAGACCAATTCCCATTCGACATTCAATGTCGTTTTTAGAAATCAGACTCATACAGACCATTAGTTTAATAAATTAATGTAATTGAACAATAGTAGCACTTTTTAGCTTAAACAAATAACATTGAAATCGAAAACAATGAATATACAGCCACAAAAGCAAAAAAATACATGTTTTCTTTGTGACAAAGTATAAGACCAGTCAATTATTTAAGGAGTAGCGAATGAAATGAATATTCAAATTAGAATACAACGCTGCCATTCAATGCTAAGGGATATTGTTCCATTTGTGATTTGATGCTACGAGACTCTGAACTCAGTGAAACGGAAATATGACACATTTGGATGGCCAAGGAATGTCACAGAGAGCCATTGCAGATAAACTGAAGAGATCTACAGATGTTGTTGTCAATGTATGAAAGCGTGGGATTGATGGCAATGTTAAGAAAAGACCCGGAAGACCTCAATGCCAAAAAAGATACATTGTTTCATTAAAAACACGCAAGACGCTGTCTGCCGATGTTTCACAGCTTCCATATTCCACAAGAACAGTTTCCCGTGTACTGCACTCACCGCCCATTACAGCTTTTTCAAAATGCAAACCACCAATGAGTTCCCAACATAAAGTTGCATGTTTGGGGTTTGAAAACAATGTCTTGGTCATCGAAAAAGGATTTAAAATGAAATTGATTAAAATATAAATCATTACAATATTGTGTAGGCCAACGGATGATAATATTTATCGGATCAGGACTTGAAGATTGCTGTATCAGCTGAGTGGGAGGATCAAACATACTAAAATAGGTGGAATCAAAGCCAAAGCGCATCTTTGAGATCATTTCAAACAATGGACGATGTAGTGATCATTTGTTAAGTCCATGCTAAGTGAAGCATGGTATTATATTTTTGTCACAAGCTTTTTGCTTTTTTGGTTGAATATTTATTGTTTTCGATTTCAATGTTATTATTTTAAGCTAAAAGGAGCTACTATTGTGTAAATACATTAATTTTTTACACGAATGGTCTGTATGAATCGGATTTCTAAAAAAAGACATGGAATGGGAGGTGGTTTTATAGCACTGTAGAATGCGTTCAATTTCAACTATTTCCCACGCAGACATTTGATCATTTGCAAGTGTTTCGTCGTTTCCAAATGTTAGATTTTAAAAACATATTAACAATATTAATCCAAAAATAATTCGAAAGATGGATTATAAACATATCTAAATTAATATAATCCAGGTTTCGGATGTTATTTACGTCCATTTTCAAATCTGACGAACAAATTTAAATCAACAATATTTACAAACAAAGAAACCAAAACAGGACAACCTGGATATTGAAAAAAAAGAATCCGTTGCTGAGTGATGCTTTCACGTGCAGATAATATTAAATCAAATAAGTGACCATCTGCACAAATATTTAAAAATAATTTGTCTTTTATTAACTTGCTTTTAAATATTTGTGCAGGTGGGAGCTTATTTAATAAGTTACAATGTTTTCGTTTTGATCCTTTCGCATCAGATACTTTTCCCAATTCCAGCTGTTTAATAGTGGCGCTACCAGGGATGGACAAGGAAGTTTATTAAATAACTCAGCTTCAGTTTACTTTTTTTTTTTTTCGCTCAGGAATCGATATATAGTTTTTAGAATAGAGTTTTAGAAACGATCTCCAGCGATTCTAGCTCCCTCGTAAAACGCTGTTTTTTTAACAGCCTTTGCCTATCTTCTCAGTAATTTGCGTGAAAGAATATAAAAAAAAAAAAAAAAAAGTCGAAAAATAATTGGTTACCTCTTTATTTAAAACTGAATTAAAACATAAATGGCGTCACCGATTGTTACTACCAAAAGCTAACGGTACTAGTAACGGCTTTCGCAGCTAACATTTGCAACATTTGCGGTTTCGTTGATCGAACATCCTTCAAATCTCCTGCTTTGTGTAAAAGGATAGAAAATGATCGAACATGCGTGCCACGAATCCCACCAATCAGATTGAACTGGTGACATCATTCCTATTTTGCTTCGCTGATGGTTTTCAATTCAAATATATTGAAAACTACCCAATATTTGTTGTTGCAATAATACGTCCTTGCAATAATTTTATCCTTTGAAAGGAACCAATGTTGACACTGAAATATGTTAGTTTTTTGTGTCAGAATATGAACACATAATATGACATTAAAAAATATGAAATGGTTATGAATGAAGTAAAAAGTAAGATTATAAGCAAAAGTCACAAATGTTCGAAGGACATAGGTGAAGAATGGATGTACAGTGTTGACAGAAAACCAAACGAAGAGACACGTGAGCATGGAATATGGCCACCCTGAACTGCGATGCAGGTCGCACAATGTCGAGGCATCGTTTGCACCAAGTTATGCAGGAGTTCCTCAGATAAATTGGGCTCAGTTCTTCTTCAGAGCACGAATGAGTCACTGCTTGGTTTCTGGATGAGGGTTTCGTACAGCAATGCGTCTCCTCGTTCCTTCCCTGACATGTTCGTTGGGGTTCAGGTTTTGGGATCATGGTGGCCAGTCGTTACGATGAATTGCCTGTTTCCAGAAGTGTCTGCATTGCTTTGATTCGAGGAAGGGATTTATTGTCATCCATGAGCAGAAAGTCTTCGCCACAGCACCATGGAACAATCGAACTTCATTGCAATTATCGTTCGCCAGTCACAGTTCTATTTTCCAGCATCTGTAGTTCAGTGCATCCACCAAATCATGATCTTTCCCCACACACCATGACCCCACCAAGGCCAAATCTGTTCCTTTCTTGTAGCACCTATTCGGGATGGTGCGCAGTACCACTTTCACGCCATCACAGCTGACGTCTTTAATCTGAGGAAAAACTGAAACGACTCATCTGTGAAGAGAACAGTGGACCATTGATGACTTGTCCAATTTCGATGGAGCTGACACTTTTGCAAACGTTTGACACCTTTTCTACGGTGAGGTTTGGCTATGATGCAGACTACAGGCCTTCGGTCATATAGCCCAAATGAAATAGCCACATTCCTGTGCTGATATGGAGGCGACTCGCAAGCTGTTGTCCGGCGATTGTGTTTTGCCGTTACAGCTAAAAAACTATCTTCATGCGTCGTCGTAGAGCGAAGGCGACCTCCTCACATGCGTCTGGAATACATTACATTGCTTTGAAATGCTGCCCACAGCCTGGATCAACACTTTGGGTGATTCCGAACTCTGGCGTAGCCTTCGTAATATACCGAAAAGTACAGTAATACGAAAGCTACGACTCTGGCAACATCAATGTTTACAATTGTTGCAAGCATTGTTGCCCAATGATAAAGTGCGTCGCTTCGAGTTTTGTGCACGATTTCAAGACCTTATGGAAGAGGACGAGTTCTGTGATAAACTCTTTTTCAGTGATGAGGCAGCATTTGAATGGCAATGTGAATAGATACAATATGCGAATCTGGGGAACCAATAATCCCCATGCTACCGTAAAGCACGTTCGGGGATCTTCAAAAATCAGTGTTTTCTGTGCGTTCTCAAAATTTAAAAGTTACGGCCCCTTTTTCTTCATTGAGAAGTCCATTTATCTGGATAGGTTGGAAAATTGGCTCATTCCACAGCTGAATGGACATCATCTTCAACAAGATGGTGCTCCGCCACATTTCCATCATGACGTGCGTGACTTCTTGAACTTTACAGCGCTAAACCAATGGATTGGTCGTACCGGCAATGATGATCACGCACTGCTGCCATGGCCTCCATGCTCCCCTGACTTAACCCCTTGTGACTTTTTTTTAAGGAGGTATGTGAAAGATAGGTTTGTGCCACTGTTAAGTTAGTGATTCAAATACAATAATGAACTAACTTATTTGCCTTCTGGAAAAATCCACAGAAAGATATCTCAAGTGACAATATTTGAAAACGTCAGGAACAGTGACTTCGCGTCGTATATATTATTGTTATAATGACTGATTGTTAAGAAACAAAGCAATACGATGATGCTTCTTCTCTTTGTTGACGTTGCCATGGAGAATCAACTGGTGAGAATTTTGTGATTATTCCGTTGGACTCAGACTATAAAAGTCGATATATTGTGTATCAGATGGCAATATGGCGCAGATTTTCAAGACGAAAACTAAGGCTTGCTAAACTAAATGGGTAAAGTCTAATGCAAACGTAATTCTCTGTGTTTTATTTGAGAAATACTAGTTTTCTAAAATATAATGTGAATTTGAAATTAAAGGAGATATTTTAAGTTTCTTGTTCCAGGGATCCATGGATTTGATCGTGAGACCGAAGATGTCTAAGAACTTTAGAATGCCGAACGACATCATGGAGTTTTGATGAAAAGCCGTCTACAGAATAAATATTTAAGAGTGCCAAAGTGTTATCGGAGGTATATATATATTTCGTATTGAGAAATCGCAGTTCTTGACCTGGATAATGTAGTAAGTGAACTTTTAATTATTTATTTGTTTATAAAAAGGATGATCTACAAGCAATGCTAGACAATACATACCAACAGTAATGAGTGGGACTAGGATACAAAGTCGTCGTGTAATAAATGGAACTTTCGTATAATTCTACTATCAAAAGAAGATATTAAAGAACATTGTGATAGTTAACAGTGAATGATCTAGATTTTTGTTTTTCTTTTGACTAGAATTATGAATCAATCAAGTTGTGTCACGTGTTGTTTTAAGGCGCACGCCATCGAATGCATCCCTAAGCAAGCCATGACTACGGGACAAGGGGGGAGGAAGGTGTGTAAGGGGGTGAATGAGGTATTTCGACGGGAAAAGGGGGAGATGCCGTGGAAAGCCAGCCTAGCGACAGGGGATTTATCAGAAGGCCGCCTTTCAATTAAAGAATAGGGCAAAACTCAGACAAAGGGTTAGATGGAAGTTTTATTTCAGAACAAGCTAATAGAAAAGTATATTATATGAAGTAAAGAGATAAGTTACATGTTCTCTCGATAATTGTCCGTTATGTTCAGTCCTGGGCCGATAAAGTTCTCATGGGTGGCACAGTGACGAGATCCATCGTTGACAGGGACGGTCTCGAAGGCATCCTTTGGGCACTGCAGAGACACACTTGCGATCACCGAAATCTGTCTCCGTGTCTCCGGAGATGTCGACAGCTAAAAGTGAACAGGCGGCTGGGTTGGAGACTGGCGGAATCGAATTTCTGCACGAGTCCGCGATGTCTCCTCTGATACTCGCCTTTCCGCACATGCACTGCCGTCGACCTTCTTTAAGGTGAGCTTCAAGTAAAAGGTGAGAGCGGGCAGGTTTCCTGCGACGACCATACACGCTTGCCGCGTGAACTCGGGTCGTCTTACCTGCGCCTCGCCTTCTCAAACGCTGCTTGCTGGAATTTCGTCGTGGATTGACTCCGAGCAAGCTGGATGCGGGTGGGGTTCTTGAGGACTGGAGCCGCTGGCCGCGGGACCGTGTCGTCTTCCCCAAACCTCGCTTCCTGCTCTCGGCCGCTGCTCCTCGGGTACTGCTGTCTTTCCTCTCGGGGGCCGCCATTATATTCCGTCGGGGGGGATGCCGAGACCTTCCGTTCCCACCGTCGCTTCCGGCACACCACTCTTTGTTGGGGCACCGGTCCTTTTGTTCCCCCCAGTTGAGAGTATTTCTAGAGCAGTTTAAAACAGGGGAAGGGCGGTAAACAAGCTCTTAGTTCCCGGGACAATGGACGCTATGGCAAGATGGACATTGCGTAGTGTTAGGCGAAAGTTTCACGACTCTCTCCCAAAGTCGTTAAGCCATTGTTTAAGATTTCTTGGTGCCGAGTTGACGGGAAGTTGCAGCCTAACAGATGCCAGGACTGAGAACGACAAGGGAGAAATATGTAAAGTTAGAAATGGTCAGAAAAGGAAAAGAAGAATGTGTTAGAAATATTATCAAGATAGAAAAATGGAAAGCGAAATGAGCGGAGCGCGGGGCATGAATACATTCGTGACAGTTAAAAGTTGATGACTTTCGTATGATTTTCCAGGGATAGAAGATTAATAGATTTTACATATCTATTTAGACTACTATGTAAATATAGAAAATTATTTTGGAAATACAATTAATGTTATTCAACCTAACAAGATTATAATGAAATTTATTTCCTTACATGTGACTTTAATTAATCCTAGATTTTATTACTCTCTGTTTCTTTTATATATATTTGACAAGATATAATATCATAACATATATATCAATCAATACTATCTTCTATTGTTTACATAATATCATTATCAGCCTCCATTACCGGCTGATCTGCTAGTACTGCGGACTCTCATCTGCAATGCTTTTGCTGGAATTGACAGGGTCATGCTATATCGAGTAGGCTACTTTGATTAAAGACTTGATGTCTACCGAGTCACTAGTGGTGCACATATCGAGCATCTTTAAAATTCAATAAAAACCTGGAGAGTTTCTCTGTCTCTGTACAATGTTTAATATGTTAAATAATACACCCACAATCATGAAACCACTCCAATCATTTGTAGACACCCTGTACAGTAATTTCAAGTCAAATATCAGCATTTCTTTTAAAACTCTCTAAAACTTAGAACTTACAAAATGATTCAACAGATCAAGTGGAGAAGGAATCTTGCAGAGATACTCTACTGAGATAATTAGTGTTAATTAAAAGGTGATCGGCGACTAACGGATGCCTAAGATTGATTTCTTCTTGGAAAAATGAGAGACAACCGTCTTAACTTTGCTCTAAGTAAGAAAAAAAAACAGTAAATCTAACAAGCGTCAAAGCAAGAGACAAAACAACGAAATATTTGTATTAAAATATTCAACTACAGGTCATTCAACTTGTTGTAAATTTTGTGAATTATAAATGAGGTAAATTTTTTTTTTCTCCCTCAATTTTTTTTTTGTGTAATTAGCAAAGATCAAAAATGTTAATTTAATGTAAGGCTTTTATTCTATGGCGTTATGCTTTGGACTTTGTAAATATCGACCATCAGATGTCGTGTTAAAATGCCTTTTGTTTTTCCGTTGCATAGCGACGACTGGTTGGCAGTTTTCCCATGCGGTTGTAGTGCAAAGAATGTCTTCCGTTTGTAACCTCATGGATGGGCGGCAAATTCGAATGGAGCCGAACCTTCGAATTTCATCACTGCGTTTTATATAGCAAATTCAGGGAATTTGCGTTCGTAGGATAACCCCACGGCGAAAAGGTTTAATCCAGGGTTAAGTTCGGATAGGCCTACTAAAATGGAACACGGCCTTCCATGATTCATAGCAAGTAGTGATCCACAGCCTAGCTTCGACGCATAGAAAAGACAAGGTAGGAAATATCCTCTTTTGCTTATCAAGTGTTCATTCCGAAAAAGATGTCGCATAAAGCAAGGATTTTTCTTTCCGTTGAAGAGAAGATTTAAGATTTCTACATACGGACTGTTAGGGTTAAATTTCTCGTGAACGAGAAAGTATTAATGTTCTTAAGTTTGATGTATAACTTAATGATGTATTTAGATTAGAGTTACAGGATTTTCTGATGTGAGATTAAGTTGAATTTTCTTGATTTAAAGATTTGTCAGAATACGAATTGTTTAAATGTAATTCAACGAAATGTTGTAACCAGGGGTTACATGAATTAAGTTTTATTGATTGTGTAGTTTTTCCAGGAATTCCTAATATGAGATTAGAGTGAAATTTAACTAAATAAGAATTAAGAAATGTGATTCGTTTGAATACTGTAACCAGGGGTTACGTTAATTGAATGTTAGTTAAATGAAATAAGTCATCATTTTATCTTAAAGAAGAATAAGATATTTAATGGTATTGTAGTTTACATGGACTAGTAATTTGAGATAATTTCTAGATAGATAAATTATACTTCATACGTAATTTATGATGATTTCTTGAACGGTAATGTTCAAATGATTTAGAGGTTGTTTTAGATTTCAAACTATGAACAAGTTTGTTGTTTAACTGAAAGTAATTTTTACCAAAAGTATTTTGATGAATACTCGTTAAAGGTTTGAGATTTATTTGCAGATTGATCATGTTTTACATCAGACGTATTAAGTGAATATATTTGAATTACTTTAAGAGTCTAGTAGAATGTTACCTGTATTTGCTTGTTGCTAAACGATTATAAAGTTTGTTTCTTGTTTGGACAAAATGTGTGTTCTCATTTTTGATTTACATGCTAACTTAATACTCGGCTATGTCATTTAAATTTCTATTACTGTCGTTATGGGCTCTTTGAGATTTATTTTGACATTTTAGATTTTCAACAGTAACACAACGTTTGCTGGTCAATAGAACTCAGTTGAGGTCAGCCCAACGCCCTCCCGCCTGCCTAGAAAGAACTTCCGGTTCCCAGTCGTCAAAGGGCTGAGTCGACTCTAGGAACCGTCTCCACCGGGAAATGAACCCTCCTCCTCCAGATCCAGTCACGTGGTTTTTGGACACACAATAAAACTGGATTTTAACAAATATGAAGGAGAAGAAGAAAACATCAGAAATGATTGAAAAAGGAAAGAGTTTCAAATAACTGATGAAAAGTAATTGAAAAAAAAAGTTTCTTCAAGGAAATATTGTTCTATTAAAATAAAATGGAATAAAACTCTGTTTAAGAGGAAATAACTAAAATAAATCTAAATTTGGAAGAGTTAAGAATCTTCTTATTCTTGGCTTCGTCGTTTGAAATTGACTTTTCTTCTTTAGACATTAATACACTTGATCTGAATCAACGATTGAGCCAACGACTGGTTTCAGGCAAATCGTCAACATATTTATTGAAGAAGAATCAAATAAAAGTTTTCCAACAATTCTCAATGTTTCTACCATAAACATTAGTCAAACTTAACAAACTATTCTTTTCAAAAATTCCATGTTCACGAAGAAATTATTTTACACTTTGGATGTATTTAAAAGGAACTGAAGGAAAAAACTTTTTATTAAATACAAAAGAAAATAAAAAGAAATAGAAGCATCTAAAAATTAAAACCTATTACTAAACAAAAAATAACAAAAAACAAAGAAATGACATGGCAATAAATATACGTTGGTCGTTCAAGGAAATAAAAAACTTACAAAGCTAGTTTACGAAAAGGAAACGTTTATTGGAAGAAAACGAGATGGTGCCTTTTAAGTGACATAGATACACTATTTTTCTACACTTTGACCACTGAAGCATTTGTTCATCCCAGCCGCATAAACAGTCAGAGCCCTGCTACTGTAGCCACTTATTGCGTCCCATTGGACTTCTTCATTGCATGTGAAGCGTCAATCTGCTCTTTTAAGGCAGGGAACAGATGAAATCTCTTGGAGCCAAATCCGCACTGTATGGCGGATGTCCCGAAATTTCCCAGTGGAAACCGTGCTATGTGTTCCGTGCAACGGGTATTGTTTCTTCCTGATAATGTTTCTGTAAGGTTTCAATAGGAGACCTGATCTCCAAACAGACGCCATTTTGCAATGACAGCGCGCACGTCCAATGACACACGAGAAAGATCACACAGTACTGAATAATATATACCCTTTTATCAGATATTTCAGCGACCGCCGACATTATGGCAAACCCATAAATTTAACCACTGGCACATAATTTTCTCACTAATATTTCATCAGTGAGTTTTCTCTTATTTATTTTTACTTTTGAGGAGATTCTGACGCTTATTCCTATTGACCTCAGTACTGAGACCTCGTTGTCTGCTCCTGGCTGATAATCACCAAAGAGCATGAAACAGCTGTTTCACGTGGTAAAGAATTTGGTCTCATCCATTGTTGTTAATTTCTAGCATTTGTAATTTTATTTTTTGCTGATCCTTCTCGGAAAAACAAAAGAAAGATAAAGGATATATTTTTTTTTTCCTGAAGAACTGACTAAGTTTTGAATTCTAACAAAACAATCACCAAAATTAATTACTTTATTTTATTTAGGAAATTTCAAACTAAAACCTACAAAATCCATTTTTTTTTTTTGCCCAATTTAAAATAACAATGATCAAATAAAATATTGTGCTGGTAGTAACCTTCACAGTAGCAGATCAGTGAAAACACCTCCAAAATACGAAATATTCATTAAAAACGATGACGCGAAGTTAAATTTTACGATTTCTAAACTCTTGGTGATGAAGGTGCCTTTTTATTTTAAGTAGCGACAACATCAGTGACAAATTCAATTGAACGGAAGTGAAAGCATATCAAGCCTCAAAACGACCATTAGGACTTCGAACCATTCATTTCAGTCAATGTATTTCTTCTTTCGAGGGAATTATTCGGCCTCAAATCGATTCTTTTTGTTCCTACTTCGTCCCCAACCACGAATGGGAAAATGAAAATGAAAAAAAATATGGAAACCAATGAAATACTGCTTTTGACATTAAATATTAATTAACTTGGGCCAAATAATTTGCTTTAGATGCTTAAAAAGCTTTCACTGAAAATTACAGTAAAAAAAAAGTATTAAATATAATTAGTACTAATTCCTTTTTAAAACAGAAAAAATATTTCTTTATGAACAAAACTGAAATGTGTTGGATAACCTCTGCTAATGGGTTCTAGAAATTGTAACAAATCAGCATCATTGTTAACCAACAAGAGGATTTGCTACATTCTGTACTTTTATACTTTCGCTTTTATTTTTATCGTAATATATAAAAATGAATGTTTCTTTGTTTGTCCCGAATGTTTCTTTGTTTCTAGGCCCTTTGACCTATCTGGACCAAACTTTGCAGAATTACTCTTTAGGACCCTGCGGAAGTAACGGGCTACCTTGGAACCTGGACACACCAGGGGATGAAAAGGAGTCAAATCCATGAAATAGCACCTGGTGGTGACAATGAGAACTATACAAATATTGTTATGCAACAATTGGAGTTAAAATATTGCTCTGCACAATAGTGCTACATATGCACCCTGTTAGCGCAACAAATGCACCTGGTGGTGACGACAGGAACTATACAAATAGTGTTGTGCAACAATTGGAACTAAAATATTGTGCATAATAGCGACGGGGTTTACGGGTTAGATATAGATTTGTAATGATCAGATGATTTTTACGAACTGGGGAAGGCTTCAAGTGGTAGGGTTATGACATTACAAAATTCGGATAATCGGAACTAGGGGTCTAAACGGGAGGGAGAAGGGGAGAAATTGGTGGGAAATCTTATATTCTCCGATCTCGATATTAATTTCATATCTAGGAATCTCGAGTAACAAAATTTGAATGACCTTGGAACTGTGGGTGTACACGGGAGGGCGGTGAGTGGATGGGCAAATTTGGTTGAAGTATAGTTCTTTGGGGTTTTCGAGTAGATATAGATTTGCAATGAGATCAGACCTTTTGAGTTACTTTTTATTTTATCTTTTTGTACCAACCGAAAAAGTTTCGAAGTGATCTCCCAATTGCAATTTCTTTATCATCCACAACAATGTAACCCGAGCAAAGAACGGGTCTTTTTGTTACAAATAAAGTTTCAAAATTAGTCTCTAGGTTTTATTTTGCATAAAAAGAGAAAAAAAAAATATTGATTTTATTATTTTGAAAATCTTTTGAAATCTCAAGACAAAGAAAAACATTGTCAACAACAATATTTTTAAAGTTATTTTTTTCTTATTTTTGTTTTTAATATAAGTAATTTTCTATTTCGTTTCCGAGAGAAAAATATCGAAAATTAATTACAACAATTTGCTGTTTATTTGTGTTCTTTTCCAATTTAAAATAAGATCAAATTGATGAACATCAAAAAAACTTCACCATCGTCCTAACCTTTCAAATTAGAATGAACACAATATTTAAAATATTTTTTTAAAAAAAAGGATGAATCTATCAGGGTTTTCGTAAAGACCTTGCTTTTCATTAACATTACAATTTTATAAAAAACTTTAAAAAAAATATAAGGAAATAAGAAAGCAAATAGAAGTAGACTTCACATTAGATTCATTGTAATTATTAGTAATTACAATTCACTGTTTGATTTAGACTTAATACATGTGACGCCATCTATTGACAAATTAATTCCCTACACCAAATATTTCATTTCCTCCATATCTTGATCCAAGTGTCGGTGAAAATCTTAAATTATTAATGAAAGCCAATAAAAAAGGTTTTATTTAAAAGGAGAAATAAAAGACAAACATTTTATACCTTGATTTATTAAAATCTATTTTACATGTAAAATTAAAAATAATGAAGAGCCAAGCAATCCATCGATTAATGAAACGGATAAAATAATATCAGCTTATTTCATTCTCTATTGAATCCAAGGACTGTTTTTCTTGGTAATAAAATTATTTCTGCTGATCAAATTGAGCCTTTTTTGAACATTGTTAAACCAAGGTCGTGACTCAATTGATAGCTTCTGTCGAACACAAACCCAAGTTCAAGGTCGGATTAAAAAAAAATCATAATCTGATTACAGATGGAAAAACCTTTTAACTAATAAAACTCACTATTCAAACAAAAAAGATTAATAAGAAATGAAAACCAAAGACAGCTTCTAAATAAACAAATCACGGCTTTGAGTTTGTCAACAGAGGGAATCGGGAACGGCCGTTTCATCCTTATTAGGGACTCATCAGCCCGATCCACCCTCTTCGATGACAAACATGAAAGAAATAAAAATCACCTTCGCTCCCGAAAGTAACTCCCAAACAAAATAAACAACAATTAAAAATAAGTGACAAAGTACACATAAAGAGCATTTGACCTAATGATCGTTAGGGTACAAAAAGTACCCGGTACGGTATTTAATTTTAAAGAAAAACCGGTACTTAGGTACTATCGGCACCCATTTTTATAATCGATTTCTGATGTTTAATTTTAAATCGTTAACCCCTGCAAATATATTATAAAAATAGGTACTTACGAATTGACCTTTAATCATTTGGAAAAAAACAAAAATGAAACATTTATTTTAATTAATACTTGGTTAGGTTAATTGAGATGAGATCCTTTCCAGGATGTTTCGTTTGGAAATACGACGGAAAAAAATATACTTTCCATTTCAAAACGACCAGAGATATCCTAAATGATGACAAATACATGGTTTATTTTTATTTTATTTTTAAAAAACAGAAAATAAAAATAGGTCCCTGACAGTATTGAAAAATCAAACCAAAAAGGCAGGTGGAATTTTGGACGATTCATTTTGAAGAATGGGAATTGTTGGACTTGGACTCGTTTTTGTGAGATTTTTTAATGTTTCTCCGATTGAGAACCCGAATTGATTTGAAACACTTTTATTTTAAGAACAAATAGTAACGCCTAAGTCCTAATGATTTGTTAAGTTTTTCAAAAACGTTCTGATCAAAGCTAAATTATTTCCTAAAGTTAGTTTCCAAGCCAATCTTAATAAACTTCTAAAACCTACTGTGTTAGGGTTAGTTCTTTTTATAATTCTTTCTATTTTCAACATTCGAATGCTAATGGTGTCGCTCGATTCCGTCTCAACCTGACTGTTCCAAAGGATTATAAGTTGGATATTATAATCTCTCTCTCCACTATTTCTTAAGATCGATTTTGGTTTAAATAATTCACAATATGGATTAGGTTCATTCACTTTATGGGTTTGAATGGATTCTTCGACGAGTACAGGGTTACTTGTTAATCAAGCTACAGTACGAATCCCTAAATACCCTAAAATTTTATTATTTATGCTGAATTCCAAAAAAATCTCAAATTGCTTCTATCCGTGTTAATAAGGATCTGATTTTTTTCGTCAGCGTTTGTGTTCAGAAGCTTCATTTGCTTGAAAATGCGAACAATGTTCATCTCAGAAGATCTACGACATTTCTATGCACTCTACTTTCTTATTTACGGATATTTAGGATAAATCAGACTTTCATTGGATCACAGGCGTGGATGGACCATAATCGTAAGAACCTTTGACAGTGGTGACGCTAGAAAACCATGGGGGGGGGGGGGGGTCAGGCTTAACCTTTACAAAAGACGAAAAGATTACAAAAAAAAGTTGAGATGTTATGTGTGGTGAATGTGGGTGGCAGAGAAGCCAAGCACCGCGACTACTGTGGCATCCATGAAAATGGACAGACGAAGAGAAAGAGAACCCGAGAAAACCTGCCCAGTGCGGATCATCCACCATCACGGGAGAACCAAACCCCAGTACTCATAGGTCTTGTTAGTGACAACGTGGCCAATAAAGGTGATTACACAAATGCACGATTGTCGCGGATATTTATATCCTCCGCCCTCATGACTCAATCGCTCGGTTCTTAGGATGTTGTATTGATTTTATCAATTGGATTGAAGTATTTTTAAAATGATGTGTACCTCTTCGGTCAGAACTCATATGAATATAGCGAAGTAAATATTCAGGAAATCCAAAACAATCAGAGGTTTTAACTACTTCAATCTTTTGAAGCACTTTTTTACTTGTACAGTTATTGGTTTTATAAAATGAATGAAAGGTCAACACAAAATATTTTTAAAAAACATATAATTAATAATTAACTACGTTTTCGGCCATTGACAAGTGAAATAACAGGAGATGATGGGAGATTATATGGACAAACTTCAAAGCATGGTACGACGTCACACAGCAGCGTAAAAACTATTTCTGATTACGGGGTTCAGTAAAACTTAATTTACCTTGAAGTAGTTGTTGTATCTGTCGTCGTCTTCTTCACCCCCCCCCTTTTTCTTTTCTTTTTTTTTCTTAGATGCAACATTATTTCTGTTTCGGTTGGTTTGGTTGCAAGATGTCTTGTGAGGTTCGCGAAGCCTCTTTCCTGATAGTGATTTCGCCTGTTTTGCAACTTTGAACGCTGCTGTGTCACGTCATACCATGCTTTGATGTTTGTCCATATAATCTCCCATCATCTCCTGTTATTTTACTTGTAAATGACCGAAACGTAGTTAATTTTTAATTATATGTTTTTTAAAAATATTTTGCGTGTTGGCCTTTTATCTGATGTAATCGAATGTCGGTGAAATGTAGCCAGTTTTGGCATAAATTATAAACTTTGAAAAAGAAACGAATAAATGAATAGATGATACCCTTTTTACTTAATTTCATTCCTTAATTTATTTATTTGAACTTAATTCTTGGGAAATCAACACAGGAATTTTTATAACATTTTCCTGTGTCGTAGTTTTGCAACATCAGGTCCAACCTATGTAGAATCACTTCAGTTATGATATTTTCCCACGGCTTTGCTACATTCAGTCAAACGTCTTTCAAAATTGCAACAACTATTTTTGCATGGAATAAACTGAGGCATCTTCTTAATTGATGTCCAATGTTCGATTCGACGAAACCAGAGCAAAAATTCTATTTCTACGTTTTCGTTATGTCTAAATGAGACATAGATTTTAAAATCCCTGTAATATTGTGTCCTATTATCTAATCGGGATTCAACTAAAAAGTATTTTACACTCATTTAATTTTTATTCAAACAAATGAATGCACAGATATTTTGCTGATGATATAGGTCAGCTACGATCTGTTCAAATCCCACAGTATTTTAGCGATTGCTGTGTTTTTAATGCCTGGGATAAGGCTACCTACAAAACAGAAAATTCCAGCTTACCTCTTACGAAGTTGAATGCACCTACCTTGTGAGAAGAAGCAAATAGTGTTCGAATCCAATGATTTGCCAACTACTTTTCAATACCGATGATGCAAAAGTCACGTATTCGATTACGAAGATAATTTTTAATCTGCCATGACAAAATGATCTTTCACAAGCTGAATTTGAAGGAGGAAATGCCAAACTTACAATGCTTCATCTTTATTTGTAGTTTTCAAGTACCTGCACAAACTTCGGTATTGAAGTTATCGGAATGTTTTCCTTTTAATGCCTGGTAAAAACGTTGGGGAAAATCTTCAACTCTGCATGTCAAAGTTATAATGTTAAATTTGTTAACACTTAAGAAATCACCATCACTGACTTCTTGCAAAACACCATTATTGTTTGAGAGCTCACTGATTTCATGATCCAACACTGGAAAATATGTCATTATTTTATAGCCATTTTAAAAACTGGGGTCGTTGTCACTCACCTAATTCAGTTACGTCGTTCACAATTTGTTTTGGTAGCTGCTGTTTTCTTTGGATGCAGCCTCACTAATTGTTAGGCATTTTCTTCTTCTTATGTCACTTAAGTGTCGTCGAATTTTTCTGTCTGATTTCGCTGATCTGATCTAAATGTATCCTTGAGCAATTTCACAACACAAATCTTAATTAAGACAAACCGCAATAAGTTTTTAGCAAGTAATCGGAACTAGATTAAAAACAGGAACTACAAGCGCCTATGTACATACATGGCAAGGTATTATATAAACCAATAGAATAACATCTAGATTTAAATGCCAATCAAAGTTAAGGAAGGAAGAATCTGCCATCGCTGACAGCTTGTTTCTGCTATACTATTCAGTAGCTCCGGAACAACATCATTCCCAGGATGGTGATGTCAGTCGTGATGCACCGGACATTCGAAGAAACTGCCTGTCGTCTGCTAATAGAGTTTTGGAAGGAACCGCCTTTGCTAACGCTGTCTTTTTCTGCACTGTTCAAGATCACCGGAACATCATCTTTCCTAAGTTCCGCTTTACTGTCTAACGTCTGCAAATCTATGGAGAAAAGAAAAAAAGAATAGAAGGAGGAAGAGAAAGGGAAGGGGTTAAAAAAAATCTATGTCAACTTATTTTTTACAGAAACCATATTCAGCTATAGATTGAACGTATCATTATAACAATCGCTGGAATAATAAGAATGGATTCCGCACATTTTCGTTGAAAATGATCCGGTTCTATAGAAAGAATAGAGGGATTGATGAAATCTAGTTGATGATTTTTGGCTAACGTATGTGAATATGTGGCGTAATTATTATCCCTTTTCCTGACAGTGGCAACATGCTGTTGGAGACGTTTATTCAATGTCTGTCTTGTTTCACCAATATAAAAACAATCATGTTGCAAGCATTTAATAGCGTAAATAACACCCTTCTTATTTAAAATATTACAATCATTGCCGATTTAGGAGATAGGAACCGTTGTATAGTATTACTCGAGGGAGAAGTTATTGTAATTTGCAAAGGTTTAAGTAGATTTCTCAAACCGTTAAACAACTGTTGGTGATAAGGGATGGAAACATATTTAATCGGAACTTTAGCAACTTATATATCGTCATGATAATATTTTAGGAAGGTTTTCTTACTCTGTTTATCTACAAAAGAGATGGGATAATCATTAGCTACAAAAATATCCCGGATTGTCGAAATTGCCTGATTAAAAGCTTCAATCTGGAAAGCTAAAAGGCCCTGTTTACTGTAACGCAATTAATTTTGAAAGCTAAAGGATTATGGGAATAGAAATTTAAACTAATACCACGATTTGTAGGCTTTCGAAATACCGATGTGCAATTTTTTTTATTTTTACGAGTAATCCGAACGTCAAGAAAAGGTATGGAATCATTTAACTCTTTTTCTATTTTAAACTGGATGCTTGGATTAATTATATCTAGAATAACATCTTGAATAGAAAAATCCGAGTATAAGAGCAGATCATCTACAAATCTACGGTAGAAGGGTATATTAAGCTGCCCCTCATCAAAAATGAGAAATGCACTATTCTCTATAAAAATCATAACGAGTTCCGCTAGAATCATGGAGGTGGAAAGCCCCAAAAATAGCCCTGAACTTTTCTGATAGAATTTGCCCTCAAAAACAAAAAATCGCATTTTAAATAAAGCTCCAATCAAAACCAAACACCTGTTAAAATGCTGCTGATTAATAACACTGTGATAATTTTTTGATATAAGATGAAGAAAAGCTTGAGAAACTAAATCATATGAAACTGAAGTGAATAAATTATCCACGTCAAGAGAAAAAAAGTCAAAATTATCAATAAATTCAGTTTGCTTAATTTCGTCGCTAATTTCATGAACTGGCGAATCTGTCATTCGATAATTATGAGAAAATCATCTATGAAGAAAAGGTTTTTTATTAAAAGTACTTAATACGTATACTAAATGTCACAAGAGGGAATTGTTATCATTTGTGTCTTAGTGGGTTGAAAATACACCTCCCATAAGTACCAGTGGCACATGAATTGAAAATTGAAATTAGCGTGAAATTAGCGGCGATTTTAGAAACGAATTCAATTCCGGACAGAAAAACCCAATCTTATATTAAGACTCGATAATCTCCGAAATATTAAGTCCGACAAACATTTTATAGCTGAGCCATTACCATTTACAATAGGGCGGGGAATGGGAACATATTATTATTGCATCTCCCTTTATGAGTTTTAGGGAGAAAATGAATAAACCGAATCTTTAAGGCACTTTCCTTAAGTTTATCAACAAAATTGTGAATAATGTCACCATTAGTAGCTAAACCTTTAATAACTCTTCTATTATAATTAAGTATCGATTTTTGATTATTCAGAAAAAAAGAAATACCTGGTGTAGAATTGATGAAGTCGTTTCTGAAGAGTGATTCCTGTTGAGAATAACTGTTCCCTCTCCTTTATCTTTAAATTCAATTCATTAATCACTAAAGGATTCAAAGGAATGTTACTGTAATGAATTTCGAACAACCTTACCTAACGGAGGAAAGGAATCATGAGGTAGAGATTGCTTCAATGGGAGGGATCACTTTCTCTATCCGGAGGGTGGAAGGCAGATTGAAATGGAGACCTTTGCTGATAATAGATTCCTGAAACTTTAACATTTTAAAGCCACTTAAATTGAGAAACCTATCTGAGTCTGTTGTAAACCATTTTTTCATACTCATGGCGGAGTGCACCAAACTTCAGTTAACTTTGATGACTGCAGTTTGGACAGAGCTACAATTAGTGGGGGGTGCTACTCCAGAAAAATTTTAGCCTTTGTTTTAAAATTGTGTGAAAGGAAACAAAATGTATAAAAAGAAAATTTATTCAGAAACTTAATAAATTTCTTTTTATACATGTTTGTTTCCTTTCACACAATTTTAAAACAAAGGCTAAAATTTTTCTGGGGCAGCACCCCCCCCCCCACTAATTTTAGCTTCGTCCAAACTGCAGTCATTAAAGTTAACTGAAGTTTGGTGCACTCCGCCATCAGTCTAGTAAGCTTATCAATATGAGTTTTCCTTATCTTCTTCCCTTATAGGTTATTCGAAATTCGTTACACGACCCCTTCCCTTTCTCTTCCTCCTTCTATCCTTCTCTTTTCTCCATAGATTTGCAGACGTTAGACAGTAAAGCGGAACTTAGGAAAGATGATGTTCCGGTAATATTGAACAGTGCAGAAAAAGACAGCGTTAGCAAAGGCGGTTCCTTCTAAAACTCTATTAGCAGACGACAGGCAGTTTCTTCGAATGTCCGGTGCATCACGACTGACATCACCATCCTGGGAATGACGTTGTTCTAGAGCTACTGAATAGTACAGCAGAAACAAGACGTCAGCGATGGCAGATTCTTCCTTCCTTAACTTTGATTGGCATTTAAATCTAGATGTTATTCTATTGGTTATATTGGTTAATATAATAAAAGGCGCTTGTAGTTCCTGTTTTTAATGTAGTTGAGAAAGCTATGTAAGATAGCGAAACCGGTCCTTTTTTAATTACATGTTTTTGAAATCTTTTTAGTTTTGTGTGTCCTTGATATTTAAATTTGATATTGAACCTGCGCACGTAAAAAAAAAAAAATATCTATTCGGAACTAGGTTCACACTTTCCAAAATATTACAAATCAAATGTAAACAAAAATAAAGTCGAAGTCAATCTGCTCTACAGTTCATCTAGATTTTAACTTCTCATAATCTGACATCTCCGTAAGTTGATGGAGTAACAGAAGAAGAACAGGAAGGGTGTCTCTCACACGAGGCAATCGTGTCTTCAGTTCAATAGCTCTGCCAGAACTTTCTGAAAACTAATAAACTGGGGATATACAGCGAGATAAAAACATATATTTTACAAAACTGTAAATAAACTGTTTGTACTTCTGTAAGTCCTTTCCACACATCAATGATTCAGTCCTTGGTTAAAACAGTGTATGCAAATCGCTTTAGTTATTCATTCAAAATCAATACCCTATAGATTTCCTCTCATGGCATCATACGTTTATGCAACATAGTTCTGAACCACATTTTGCTAATACCCATTTAATGTTCGCAAGAAGAGATGCAGCATCTAGAGTTAAACAAGGTTGATAACCAAGAAACTTTTCGTGCAGAGATCCCTTCAAATAATATCTAATAAACACAGATATTTGCTCTTTTTTTGTGTTTCGTCAGCCATCAATGCCAACAACATTGCTTCTTTAACTTACTTGGAAATTTTCTCAAATATCTCCTACATTGAAGCAATGAATGGACGAACGAGTATACTTGGCAGTTTGAGGTACATTTTCCATTTTTTTGTTTTGGGCTATGTTAAATATTTCAAGGAAGTTATCTGTATTTTCACTGCTTAACCCCTCCGCATGTCTTCTGTGCTATTCTTTGAGTACCATATGTAAGCAAGTATCTCTGCAACACAACAATTTTAATTTATTAAAGCCATGTGTTTAACTGAGGAAGTGTTGGAATCCTTAGATTTCATTTGCTTAAATCTTTCTCACATGACCTTACACCTTTTGTATCCACTGCTGTTATGCTTTGGAAACTGAATCCTTTTCCAGTTGCTGTAACCACTGTTAGTAAATGTCAATAATGCACCGTCACTAGTTGAAAAGACAACATGCAAAACAGAAAGAAGCATTTTCGTGGATGCTGTATTCAAATCATGAGAATTTTTCATACCATTTTGATTTAAATTTAGTCCAGGATGTGGCAAATTTGGTTTCATGAAATTTTTTAAGCTTCGGCTGTTATTTTAAATATCACCAGTTGCCTTATATCGTGTGGAATCCATATGAAGTTACAACGCTGCCCTTCATACGCTGCTTCCATCCATGGCAGCACAAATACAAAGTGAAACAATGTTGCCTTTCACTCTTGGAAACGAATAAGAAATTTATTTGAGGCTGGCAGAGCCCAGCACATGGATTTTCTTTTTCTTTATTTTTAATGTGTTTTTATGTTTTTAGTTTACAGTCATGGAGGTTCCACTACTCTTCTCATTCAACTTCCAAGTCACCTCCATTATGAGACCTGCAATGTTCATTCTGACTACTCTCAACTGATGATCGCCTAATAAGCGTGAAACAGGCTTGTCTTGAGATGTCAGATGAACATTGGTCTCAAATTTTAATGTGTTTAAATGTTTAAAATAGGGTGAAAACTAACCTGTTTTATTTAAACACCTATTTAATAAACTAAATAATTGAAATTCAATCTTTACTTTTCTCTCCGTACATTAATAGCAGCTTCTGTGATAAATCTGTTTTTCTTTTTTTTTTAAATCTCTTAAATTACTAAAGATACAAAATAAAAAACAATTTCTATTTTTTCAATAAATTTTATTTCCAATAAAATCCAATTTTTTTTTTAGTATAAAAAAACAAAAACATTTCTTTAAAAACTTCATTATTTCAAAAAAAAAAAAATCATATTTAATTTTTTTATATTTAAAAACATTAATTTGTAATAAGTAAATTAAAAGTAATAAGTAATTTTGAATTGAGATGAAAATAAGCTTTCAATAATTAATTCTTTTTATTTTCTTTCCTTAATTTACTTTTTTTTTTCATTTTATTTACTAGTTAATTCGTTAAAATTCCTAAATAAAGATTAACAATAAAAATATCTCAAAATATATAAAATAAGATACATAAACCATAAATAGTGACTATTTTAATATTAAAAGTATAAAAAAATACATATAAAAATTATTCCTTAATTGTAAAAACCCAATGACTGTTATTAATAAGACTTTTTAAAAATAAAACTAAAATCCATTAAAAAACTATAACAAAATAAAACATCGTTACAAAATCTTATAAAACTTTTTATATCATGTAAAAATATTATAATAAAAAGCTGTTAATATATTTTCGCGAAATAGAAAATATTTTTAATTAACAAATCTAATTTTAGCCCTTGATAAAGAATAATAAAAAGTAATTTTGTAAATTTATCAACCCAAGCGTTTAATATTATTTATTTATAACTAATTGATCTGTTTTAATTACATTCGCTCTAAATAACAATAACTAATTGAAATATAAAAAAATCAAACCAAAGATCCGTCAGTGATTCACTCACGAACGTTGATGGTTGTTGAGCCAAACAATTCTTTCAGTCGATTCGAGTTGAAATTGGCAACGATTTTTCTTTCTCCGGATTTTTGAGGGAGTAATCTTTCCAGGTGTGTAATCGTCTCTCCTGGTTGGATATCTCTGTAAAGAAAGGAAGAGAATTTACATGAACAGCCAAATCGTATTCCAATGCTTTGTAATTGAAAACAAACAAATTAATTAATTCTTACTTTTTTTTCACTTTTGGACGAACAGAGGATTTAGTTGAAGAAATTTACTTACCTCAAAAAGAAAAAGTAAGTTTCGGAAGGGAGATGTTGGAGAAAGTACTCCCTGTTAATCATTTTCATCTTCAAGAAGGAATCTAATGAAGATTTTATTTATTCACTTCTGAAAACTTCCTGAATTATTGATTCTATTTGGATTTAATGAAATGGGAATTAGGGCCTCTCTAAAGAAAGTTACCGTTCCTTCTTTCAAGGCAGGCCCACAAATATTTTGGACCTCTTCAGCCAAATTTATTCGCATTCTCTTTGTTTTCTTCATTCTTTGGTAAAATAATTGAAAACAATCCCTATTGTGTTATAATTCTGATTTTTCTTCCACTTTTTAACTTTTGTATAAAATGTGTTGATGGAATAAAGAGAAAAGTACCTGAAAGGGACTGTGATGGCTTTGCTGAGTCCAGGACCTTCAAAGGTGAAATGACATTCATGCAATTGACAATTGAGAGGATTTGTAAAAGAACAAACCAAAGTGAATTCACGGTTCATTTGAGGAGCCCCTCGCACCTGAAACAACAAACAAAATTCTTTATTTAAAAGTTTGTTCTAAGGGTTCTTATTTTATAATGAAATAATAACAATTCAAATAAACCCACCCTCAAGACTCTAATAAGAAACAACCAAAATAAAAAACTCCAAAGAAAATCAAATAATTACAAAATACTCAAAATTACTTGATTATTATTATTATTTTTTTTTTTGAATAAAATGTTTGCGTCATCTTCAGAATTCCCATAAACAGAAGGAAATTCATCGAATGATATCAAAGTAACAGAATTTATTTAGGGAAGTGTCCTCCAATTCAAAGTAACTGGGGAATTAAAGGTGTTTTTTTTTAGAGAAATGTCGAGGATAGAAATCAAAGATACCTGATGTCCTTGTCTTTCGTTTACTTAATTAAATGATCAAAAATAGACGAAAAAAATATTAAAAGGAAGAACAGTTGAAAAGTTAGTGTATAATATTCCTCCTCCCCCTCGGCTCATCAGGAATGGAATTTCAATTTTCCTTCCCTGTTCTAATGAATCTACAAAGACTTTTACTGATAAAAATATTCAGTTACCGTTTTGTTCATTTACTGTTTAAGAGAAAGAATTTTAAAAATAACAAAAAAGATTAGGAAAGAAAAGGTTTTTATAAATCATCGTACAATGGAAACAGATTCTACACAGGAAAGGATTGGGACTGAGAACAAAGAACTCGTCTTCTTCCCACTCTGTTCCTATGTCCTAATTTGCAAGAAAGTGACTAAAACTGATTTTTTATTTATAAAAGCTATCGTTATTATTATTACTGTTCATTTTCACAATTTCTGTTTCAAAAATTGCTGTTCCGGATTTTTGATTGGTTGGAAACAATATATTAATTCTATTCATTATTGAGCTTCTAAAAATTACAAGATTTTGAATGATTTCAGAATGAATTATACAACAAAAAAATAAGTAAATAAATAAAAAAAACATTTTCGATAATTTTATAGATAGATAGATAGATAGATAGATAGATAGATAGATGGATAACTTGCAGTGGATTGTTATAGGTTTTATTGCAAGACTTTCAACCATTCGACCACTGGTGGGTGATTTCATTTAACAGCTTTTCTAATATTAAATTCTTTTAGAGTTATTTTCTTGGAAAGTACGAATTACGGAGCAGAAGAAAAACAAGGTAATTAATGCTTTTAGACAGTGTCAAAAGCATAATAGGCACAATTTTATAAACCAAATTTTATCGGAAGCGATCAGATCGTAGTGGGCGATATGCTTAAGCATTTCTTTCTCGTTCTCTGTCTCTGACTTTGAGTGAGACCGTTTTTTACGCAAGCGTGAAGCTTCTTCTTTGCATCAGCATCTCGTTTTTCCGCACGTCGCCACAATTGCGTCTTTTGCATACGCAACAATCACATTTATAATAATAAGGAAATTAAAACAATATCAGGTTTGTTGGTTTTTAACAACCCATTATTAGCAGAACACTCCTTGGGGGTCAGGGAGTGGTCCTACAGGTCTGATTTTTTTTTTTACATGGTCATCTACTTTTTGATGCTGAACAATGGTGAAGTTTCATTCTAACTGTTTGGCCACTACAGAGTGTGACATCCACCAAGCATAAAAGCAAGAACGGTTCCCTATGCGGTCAGGGAGTGGTCCTACAGGTGGATTTTTTTTTTTTACGTGGTCACGAGATTTCAACCGCTCGCAGTTTCAAATTTTCAAGCCGGAATTCTCTTATGATTTTGGTTAATACTAATTGAAAATAGAACCTGTTCTATGTTTTAGACGTACCATTTCAGCTGGCAATCTGTGCGCCATGGGCGTGCCATGAAGTGAAGCACAGCACATTGCCTCTGCTGTTCTAGACATGTCATTTCGTAGGAGCTATCTGACACCAGCTGCTCTAGTGGCGAATTGAAAAACTTTTAAGTTCAATCGATTTGTATTTGTTTATTCGAAATTACCGACTGCAAAATTGATTTTCACGAACAGATGTCTTTTTTTTTCCTTATGTTTTCGTGGATGCTTTCAGAAAAAGCTACTTTATTAACCAAAATTATAACAGAATTTAGGCCTGAAAATTTGAAGCTGTGAGCGTTGAAATCTTGAAAACATTTGGCTTTAATGAGAAATATCGAAATTGAAAACAAATAAATGAACAAAGATGAAAAAAAATGAATATTTCCTATTTTAATTAATTAAAAACATTCTCTCATCTATTCTATGCATTGAATAAATGAGTTTTATATAAACCAATGTTTATTTTCGTAAATAAAACGTAGGTTTAACGGTAACTGCCAAGTGTAAATTTTTCGTCTGACGGAAGGCGATGTGAAACGTGTAAGACAGAGTTTTAAAGTTTTTTCTTCACTGGCAATCTACCCTGACATTGGCATCGATATATCCTACTCAAATGGCCTACACGTCTAAAACGGCCACCAGAGACGATGGGCTTTCCATCAGACCATGGCCCGCCGATGGCGTACAGAATGCCTGAAGAAATGACTACACACGACGACATCAGTCGAAGCTCAATCTACAGAAAGGATTTGGAAGAATCTCTTGCTGTTGTATGGTTATTACGGAAAAGGCAAAGGCGGAGACATCGAAAATATTGGGCAGCCAATGATACGAGACCATTTATAAATATATTTACAAGCTCCTCCCAATTCAAATTATACATATTTACTAGCTCCTCCCTTTGGAATACTCTTGAGATCGCAGTCCTTTACTGAACTTCTACTACGAATGTTTCAGTGTCCAATACCCATTTTCTTAAGTGTTTCGTTTTAATTATGTTTTTCAACACTTTTCAAAGCGAAAATACGTCTCGTGTGAAGCCATTCATAGAACGACGTGATGACCGCGTGAAAAATCGCATCATTTCGCCATCACATAATAAACAATAAAGATAAAAACGCACAACAAATAAAAGATCCACTGAGCTACTATTGGCATTTTTGTACCGGGAATCAAATACAGACTGTTTCCCAGGTCTCATCAGTTTGATTCGCCCAGAACTCATAACTCAGTGGGATCAAAAGAAACATAGACAAAGGACAAGCATAAACAAAATAATGGCCCTTCAATTTAAAAAACAGCAAAAATATAAATTAAGAATTAAAAGGGCAGCAAATAGATCCCCGCCAGCAGACCGCTTAGCTTATAAAGGATTAATTTTTAAAATAAACATGTAGATAATGGCAAGAATTTAAGAGTTAGTAATAAACAATAAAGATTAAAACGCACAACAATTAAAAGATTCACTGATGCCATCACGTGTGAAAGGTTCCTTTGGAACGTGGTGGCGTCGTACGTAAGAGGTCTAAATAAATCTTACGATTGATTAAGAAACTGTTTAATGAGATTCTTACGATTGATTAAGAAACTGTTTAATGAGAATAGACTCCTTTTTGCTTCATTCGTACGAACAGACAGACATAACGAATATTATAAGAAGTTAGGAAATGTTTCCAAAACCTAAATTAAAAAAACCAACCTACTGCAGTTTCCTTTTCAATTCTTTTAGTTTTTCAAACGAAAAGTAGAATCTTTTCTTTATTAAGTTTGTTTTACTAATTAATTCCAATGTGTTCCTTACTTCTAAGTTGATGGCTGGTTTATTACAGGAGAAATCATCCTCTTCGGCCCAAACTTGTTTTGTCTCTTTAACTGACGCCATTGCATAGATCTTAATCATGGAATGATCCACCAGTTTATCCAAATACTCCACTGGATTAACTCGAAGGATTAAAGTCTCACCTGTAAAACAAATTCATAGAAATAACTCTTCTTCAATGATTCAAATGAGTTAAAACGAGGATTTATCTGTTTTGAAAGAAAACAAAATTTAACAGGAAAAAAAAAAAAAAGTAAAATTAAATTTTAATAAAAATTTCGATGAAAAATAAGAACATTCAATCAGTAAAAGAAAGATTTGTAAACAGAAAAACATTCACAGCAGGGTTCGTTGTAATTAATAATAAACTATTAATAATAACTTAATTTAGGCAAAAGCTGGAATAAAATATAATAAAAGATGAAAAACAGGGAAAGATGGTTCATTTAATTAAATACAGCAATTGTATTTATTTAAGTTTTCTTTTGTATCCAAAAAAATTTTGATATTTCGACAAATACTTCCATCAGCGATGCCCTAAAAGAGGAACCACGAAATTAAAAGGCCATTTCTAAAATCTAATCTAACCGTACAAAATTAAAATTAAATTAGTTAATAAATACCAGTCAAATCCTTAAATATTTTGCTTAATAAAATTGCAATGAATCGGTGGAAACATTTTGAAATGAAACAAACTGAGTTTGTTTACATCTGTTTATGTAGACAAGTCCTTCAATCAAAGATCGAATTCAATGAATCTGATCAAGGATTGAAGTCAAGTCATCGGAGCCGTAAAAAGTTATTGTTATTTTTTTGATATTCCTATATTAGAACCAGACTGGGTCTAGAATAAAACGAAGAAGACAAAAACCTGAAATGCAACCATAGACGTAAATAGGATTTCGTAATGGGAGGACTTATTATGTGGTTGTTCTCTCCATCCACAAAAAGGATTAAATATCACTTTGTATCGTTATAACCCGCTTGGATTCGATTCTTCTTGGAGTAACTCATTCTTATCAGGGGGAGACAGGGGATGGCCTAATTGTTATAATTGATAAAATGAAATTAATCAACTACATTTTTTGTTAAAACGACAGATCTGGTTTGTTTTTGACTAAATCTCTCACTGAACCATTTCACTTTAAGTTTCAGTACTTTATTCCTATTTCAAATAATTTTTGTGAATTCTTTTCTCTAAATCATTTGTAAAAACATTCTCTCAGTAACTTTTTAAAGACGTTCTCCATAATTACGAGAAAGAAGAAAAACACTTGTACTTGAAATCCACTGTTTTGAGAAAATCAAGATGTTTTATCTGAACACATTTGGATTTTTTTTTATATCATTCAGTTCCAATATTTTCAGGCTTTCTTGGCCCTTTTCCAAAGGCACAGAAATGTCCTAGTCATGCTTTTGAGTTTATTTTGGAACCAATTAAAGGTTTTTCTCTTTAGGTTTTAAAGGAATTTTAGATAGCTTCATTGTGACATTTAAGTTTAACGTTTTATAAAAATAACAATAGAAGATTAAAAATTAACGAACTAAAAATAGAGAAACAAATTTTAAAAACGGACACGAAAATGGTAAAGTAGTATTTGAGCCACAACCATTTGGGAGTTACTGCGTTTGTCTTGTCCGTCCGTCCGCATCTATCCCCCATAACTACTCCCGAACGGAAGGTCGGATCGACAAACGGACTTCACCATCGTTTCAGAGGACTCAACCAGCACCCCCTACAAAGGGGGCCTCAACCAGTACCACTTTGTAGGGGGTGCTGCCTCAACACAGTAGGGATGGGGTATTTGTCAGGGGCCAACTACCCCCATGATATTTGTCATTGTATTCATTGGTTTTCGGCTTTTAGCTTAAATGTTAGAAATGCAACCATTTCATTTCAGTTACAGATTGACTCATGTGCTGGAGATGTCGGTTCAATTTCTACTGTTTTTCTTTTCTCTCTCTTAATCTTTTTTTCTCAATGTCTGCATGAGTTTTGTTTTTTGTTTTTTTCTTATTTTCCAATCGTTTTTGTTTTATTTTTCCTTACATTAATGTACTTTCTTTCTTATTATTATTATTTTTAATTCTTTTATTATTATGGGTCACCCTTAAATTTCTGCTTTAGCACAAAATCCTATTCGCTTCTTTTAAATTGTTTCTCCAGTTTTAGGAATAATTTCTAATCTTTTGTAGCTGTTTTATTCCTAAAACACTGCTAATTCCTTTGGCTTAATTTCATTCATATTAAAAATAATGGAAAAGTTGGATAAAGATAGTAAAGAAGGTGTTTTGAAATCAAATCCAAACCAATAGGTTTATGAAGTTGATCAATGAACGGCTCTGAAGTGAAGGATTCAAGAAATACTTCTTAATCTTCTTGAGAAGCATTTTCAGAACGTCGTTTAAATGTATTCAGTATCAGGCTGTTGTTCAATTTGTAGCTGCAGCTGATGAGGAACAGAACCTCTATTTATACAGAGATCCTAAGAGTTTCAGTGGCCAGAGAATATCATCAGGGGAAGAGAAGATTGTTTTCCTCATCTAATAGACTTTAAACAGAGCAAGTTTTATCGTAGGATCTGCTGATGACCTGACTTTAGTCCAAGGAAAACTTCCTAAGATTATCTCTAGACTAATTCCTTAGACATTGTTTGTTGTTGAGTTAATCCTAACAGTGTTCTTTTACTAGAATAAGAAAAAAATGGGGGACTTAACAGAACCTATTTTCTATGATTAAGAACTAAAAGGAAGTGAAGTGACCGAATGCTCATCTTAAAAATATTAATAAAAAAGCAAGTCTGTCTTTATGGATATGCAGATGTAAATCATAGGGACTGAAACTGAACACTGTCTACTGGATTTAAGCAGATTACAAGACCCATGATAACCTGTGCTGCCGCTGTATCGTGGCCGAAAGGTATGTGACTGTTAGAATCTAGGAAACTATGAAAAACTAACCCCAACTGTTGCTGTGAAGATGCTCTTAAAATTGCCCACATTGCATTTTGAGGCTGAATTAAGAACAATCATATACAGACTCTGAATAAATAATCTTTGAAAATCACACTTTGAAAGTGGTAGGAGAGACCAAATGAATTAGGAATCAATAATAAATTCTTATAAAATGATACCAAAATACCCATTTATAAAGTTTGGAAGACTGGTTTAGCAAAAGACAAAAACGCATTGATGCTGAAGGAAGCATTTAGTAAACAGATGGGTCCAAATTGAAAAGGATGTGAAAATACATTGCTTAAGATCACGGAAAGACACTTGTCAGTCTAATGCCATTTGTCTTCCAAGTTAATTTTTTGAAACTTTAGAATGTGCTTACGAAATTATTAAAAATAGTAGAAATATTATGAAATTATTATAACTATTAAAATAGGACATCTATATTTTTGCAGATAACCAGGAAGATCTTAAAATAAAGGCTTCTCTTACAATTAACTCAAAACTGGATAAGGAACCACAAACGAACCCCTAATGAACTTAATTGGATTAACCAATATGGGTGTCCGGTCATAAGGACGTTTTATATAGCAGCAAAAATAAATACTCAGACTTCTTTCATTGGATCAGTCTTGGATTCCATTAAAACAGGCTGTTGGGGAAAGACTAAGTCACAACTTAAGATCTGCTAAGTCAGTTTAAACATTGAAAAAACCTTTGAGGAAGAGAACCTTGAAGTTTCTTAATAGGAACCACGTGACAGGATTTGTAATCGGTCATTTAAGGAAGAAACTTAAGAGATTATTTCAAATCCTATTGATAGGAAATGTGGAAGAATCATCACAACGTATCCTCTGGGAACCTTTCACTTGGGTTCGAAATTCAACATTGTTATTATTCCAATTGATTTTCACAAGTTCTTCCTCCATAAAAGACTTTTAATGTATTATTATAAGACATTTTCAGAAGTAAAGGAAGGGAGGTGCTCAATGGTCCTTTTAGTTGCTAGAGATCTAATGTTAAATGTTACATTCATTGTAACTTTGTAACTTCCAAATAAGAACAATTATCCTATTGTAACAAACCGATTACAAAATTCCAAAGAAAATCCAAGAGATTCATTTGAGTTACTTCACTTAAAAGTCAATAAAAGAATTCCCATCAAAGATCCAAACATGAATAAACTACACTGTTCATATCAAAAACTTCAAATTTCTTCAGAAAATATATTAAACAAAAAAACTCACAAACACCATCTTCAGTATAAAAATCTCTTCAACTCAATATTTCAAGCTCCTTTGCGTAGATTTTCTTCAGGAGAATAAGAAAATAGAGAAAAATTATATTCCAAAAAACAGAACCAAAGCAATAATAATCATTAATCATGATATTACTCTCTACGAACTTAACAACAAAGATGTTAAACATTATAACCATGAAATTACTCGTTACAATCATCCTTACAAACAAAGATACAAACATGAAGCGTAAAACAATATTTGCCAAATTTATCATGCATCTTCTATGTTCTTTCATCCAAAGAAAAGTCTTGTAACCGTCATTGTTCTTCAAGTTCTTTATAAAATTCATGATGTTAAAAACTGTCTGTAAATTTCCTAAATTTTATAAAGAACTTGAAGAACAATTATGGTTACAAGACTTTTCTTTGGATGAAAGGACGTAGAAGATGCATGATAAATTTGGCAAATATTGTTTTACGCTTCATGTTTGTATCTTTGTTTGTAAGGATGATTGTAACGAGTAATATCATGATTGTAATGATTAATGATTGTTATTGCTTTGGTTCTGTATTTTGGAATAGAAGAGAATGTTTAGGTTTCTCTATTTTCCTATTCTCCTGAAGAAAATCTCCGCTGAGGAGCTTGAACTATTGAGTTGAAGAGGTTTTTATACTGAAGATGGTGTTTGTGAGTTTGTTTTGTTTAATACACTGTTCATATTTTCTTTGCAAAAAGAAAAATATCCTCATTATCTGTCAGTAAAGGATCAGCTCAAAACAGCTTTTTCCTGTTTGTTTCTTCTAAGAATTTGAAACCGCATCAGTTTCTTTCCATGATGAGTCTATCGATATTATATTGTTCGCATTGTATTCTTCCGGATGTTACCAAAACACATTAGATTCAATTAAAATTACTTAAACATTAGAAAAGAGAATAAAGTGAAACTTGAAATTGGATTGGAGTGACTCACTGTGGTTGGGCTGAAGGGTATAGGTGCCATCTTGTTTTTTAATTTTGTAAGCGTTGACACCAGTGTAATAGACAGTGTTCGCTGACAACATACAGAAGATGGTCCTCTTCTCATTACTCTTATTCTAAAACATTTAAAAAAGAAGTCATTTGCAAAAAATGAAGCATTATTACAAGATTTAACAGTAATTTACTAACAATTCCTTAGTTCTACAAAAACTGATCAATAAACAAAAATCAATAATAAACTCATCCAATTCTACTTTGAAAAAGGTAATAGTTGAAAGCGAAGGAAAAGCGAACTACGAAGATCAAATATTAAAAAATCCATTCATTAAAGCAATTTGTTCAGTTGATGTACGTGAAAGTGAAGATTAATATGTCACTTAACAGGAAGTAACGGAGACCAATTTACACCAGACACCAATGTTTGTAATATTGGACTTAATTCGCAATAAATGCAATGATAGCTTATATGTGGCATTGGAGAGACATTGGTCAGGAATATCATCCATTGCTAGGAAAGGATGGCGGGAAGTCAACGGAAGTTCCAAAGGAATAGAAAAGAAATTCTAGGTACACAATCTGTGCCAGTGGAGATCAACTGAAAAATGCACTAAATGCGGGATGTTGCTGTGAGATCAGTCAAAGCCACTCGAGAATATTGCTATCACACGTTTTTGATTCGGTGCGTTAAGCAAGAACCCTCACATCGAGTTACCCTACATTCTCGTTGCCGTACATGTTTACACTGCGATCCCCATTTCATACTTTGGAAGTCACACTGGGATCTTGTTTTCGATGATGTATTCTGATCACTGACCAATTCACTCCTATGCCACTAAATGGTCTACGAAGGCTCTAGAAAATAGAACACGCGCTGTTACTGTAATCATTTCTGTTTTCTATCGTTGGCTTTCAGTCACATCGGTCTAGTAGGACTTGTGGTTTGTACTTCACAGTATTTTGATAATGCAATATTATTAGAACATATCAAACCAAGGACATATCAAGAAGGACAAGAAACTGAACTGAATTCAATTCAACAATCAGCCAATGACAATCATCCTTCGATTCAAACGTTCTGATGATTGTGTTTTTAAAATAATTTAGATCTTGAAATTCGTAAATGTTCTAAAAGCACAAAAGTTGAATCAATTGACCAAATTTAATAAATTATAGAAAAATGATTTCAATTTAGAGATGAAGAAAACTATGATATGTTAATTAACAAATATACACTTAGACACATATTTTTATTACATTCAGTGTTTGAGACAATAGTTCAGTTCGTAAACACAATTCGTTGATTATTCAGTAATTATTTATACTTTGTTTTTTGTGTAGCTACAGCATGTGTCATTAATATAATTTCTTTCATTGTAATTCAGTCTTGATAAACAAATGCGCCGCGCCGGCGTGGTCGTGCAGTCTCAGGCGTCGGTCTGCCGTGAGGCCAGTGTGCTGGCGCCCGGGTTCAAATCCCGGTTGTGAGCATGGATGTTTCAATTTCCTTTCCTGTGTTGTAAGCCTCTTCTTCACTTTCTCTTTGGTCTGACGTCATTCCGTAATGGCGTCCTGGAGAAGGCAACGGGAAACCACTCCAGTATCTGTTCCCAAGAATAAGTTACGGTTTCTCATAGGGGTCGCCCTTCGGGGGTCACTAGGGTTCCGTGGACTTTCAACCAATCTTCGGATTGTATTACTGTGTATGTGTATGTAAACAAATGCATTGACTCAACTAAACCTTATGCTCTCTCTATTTGTATATAACAAACAACCGTCATGGTTGTCTTTCTGTATTCTAAAACATTGCTTTCTTTTGATGTTTTTTTCAAATCTACTCCGTAATAAATTCCCCTACAATGAAGATAAATTGAGACGGTTTTTAAGACCAATATTAGCAATACAGCATTGCTTAGATGCTTTTGAAATTAACGAAGACGATTAAATCAACATTTTCATGTTTCTTTTGAATGGTCCTTTATTAATTCCACAATGATTGTTGGCTGATGAAAAATAAGTAAGACAAAAAGACAACAGTTTCAGAGAAAATCACTGAAAAGTCCATCAAAAGACACAGAAAGGCCAAGCAAATGTCCATCAGATTAGATTAATTGAGAATGTGGGTGGCTTGACTGCCGAGCACATCGACCTGAAAGATCTTTTGTGCTATCCCACGGAAAGAAAAATGCCCATCAAATCAAATGTCCATCAAATCAAGTGTCCATCAAATCAAATGTCCATCAAATCAAATGTCCATCAAATCAAGTGTCCATCAAAGCAAATTTCCATCAAAGCAAGTGTCCATTAAATCAAGTGTCCATCAAATCAAATGTCCATCATATCAAGTGTCCATCAAATCAAGTGTCCATCAAAGCAAATGTCCATCAAAGCAAATTTCCATCAAATCAAATGTCCATTAAAGCAAATTTCCATCAAATCAAGTGTCCATCAAATCAAATGTCCATCAAA
>JAFIDM010000007.1:33629085-33657333 GCA_023159025.1 Thereuonema tuberculata | reverse complement strand
GTAAAACAGAAAAAGTACTCGAAAGTAAATAAAGTAAAACAGAAAAAATAGTCGAAAGTAAATAAAGTAAAACAGAATAAATAGACGAAAATAAAAGAGAGAGCTTCTTTCTTACTGGTAATTGACAGTCTTGAGTTTTCGGAAATTGGCTTCACTTAAGTCATCGATTTGCCAATGGATAATGTCTGCATTCACTTCACTGATGAGAAAGATGGTGTCGTAATTGAATCCCACTTCTCCCCTTCGAATAGCCTCCAATGACGCTGGTCCCACTTGAAAAACATCTAAGAAATAAAAATAATCATTCAGAAACAATAGAATAGATGCAAACAGTTCTCATGCACAAGATAAAGGTGGGTTTTTTTTTATCATTTCTCCTGTAAAATGGATGAAGAGAGAGCGAATCGTACCTCAAAAATTTCCCGAACGGATAAAATTAAAGTTTTGTGAATATCAGGAGGGGGGGGGATATCTCTTCAAACCAATGCTGCATCGTTCCCTTGAAACAAACGATAAATATCAAGGAAGATTGTTCCCCTGGTGTTACAGGACACTGACTATTACCATCTCCCTGTTCTCCATGTTTTGAAGTTGGAACGAATAAGCATCTACGCTTATTCCCTTTGGTGGGCGTAAAACTGAATGAAATTTGTCCGACCACATAATATTTTGCCATTAGTCAAGGCTCCACTTGTTCTCTTCACCACTCCTACAATTGTTTGTCAGTAAAGAGAGGTTTACAATCGTTAATAGTGAATCTGTGAAGGAACTGTTTTGATTGAATGGATTTTCTCGAGCGAAATTCAACTCTGTTCTATTTTCTGTTTCTATTATTTCTCGACGGTTTAACATCTTTTTCCTGTTTTCAGTTTCGAAGGCTACGAAGTTTTCTACAGCCACAATCAAAGATACTTTTTGCAATACTTATGATTTCCGTTTTTGATGGACGCCCACTGCTAACCGTCTTTTTGGAAATTACTGGTTTTCCCTTTTATCACATCTTATCTGATAAGGAAGAGTTGATTCATTTGCTTAAGAGCTTCTTTTATGCTTCAGTTTCCTTTCAATTTGTTTCCATAGAGAAAATAGCTCAGGAATAATGAAGAAATTTAAAAAAAAGCTGGAAAATTAAAATTGTAGAAATAGTTTATTTAAAGAAATAGAATAAAATTTGATGTAAAAACAAAGACACAAGGGACACAGTAGCAACTTAAACTTAGAACTATGCCAACTGTCACTTTCTCACTAGTTCTGAAGTATTCTGCGAAGAACAGTTCAGTTCGTTCTGTTTTCTTAACTTCTGCTACATCCAATTCCTATGCTCAGTTATTAATAGAAATATTATCATCGTTACGACTAACATTTGAGACATTCATTGTCCATTCCATGGGATATGAATTTGGATGGAGCTCAGTCCATCTGCTGACGCTCATTTTGGAAGGTTGTGATTCTTAGACTCGAACTACATTTCCTACACTTGTCCAGTGACCTTTCGCTTGATGACTTTTCTACTCCTTCTCCTGTAGCTGTTTCTTCAACTTCCATCGGTTTTTACAGAAATTTTCCCTGGATTTTAGCGGCGTAATTTAAAAATAAAAAAAGAAAAGAAATTTATCTTAACTTTCTAATATTATGTTGGGTGAAGGAGTTGAAACTTGTTTTCTTATAAATGAGACTCTATCTAATGGGACTCTAATGCACATTAGAGCATTTAGATCTAATGGGACTATCGAAAGACTCTAATAATGGGACTCTATTATTTATTTATTACTCTACGATTATTCGAAAACTTAAACGTTTCAAGTGGAATATGTTTTCGTTGCTTCCGAGGTTATTCCCCTACCCAACGCTCGCAAAGACTTAAGTAGAGCGAACACGATAAAGCAAAAGCCATTTTCGACGGAAACCAGATCGCATGCGACCTTGTCTGACAGGTTTTCGACGGACTGTTGCTTGCCCAATAAGTTGGTCGACCAAATTAGTTCTACTTTGCTGAAGCAAGACCTTGGTCGGGCGAAAAATAACCAATCACCGTGAAGCTTTGGAATACCTCATTTTTTTTTCATAATCTCACAGCATGGGCTGTGTTCGCATTGAGTTCTGGGATAGCCGATCGCTCGCTAGTTAAAGAATTGAAGAATTAATCCCAATATATCTAAGAAATTCAAAAAGAAAATATCTCAGGATGGATTTGTTAAATTTCTGTTAATTTCTGAATGTGAATTTTGCCATATTAAAGGCTTCAATAATTATCAAATTCTAAACTTTATAATTATTTTCGTTGTTTGATTCTTAGATGAAAACATGCACAATATCATTCAATATCGTTCGAAATCCCTTCGTCAAAATGTTATCTAGAGTATTTTGATGCCTAAAATTACTATATTTCAGTGTAAAGATTGTTTCCTGTCGAATGATGATCTTTCGTATTACAATAATAGCTTTTTGATGGTTTTCAGTACAATGGAATTGAAATATTCAGCGGAGCAAACTACAAATGATGTCATTAGTGACGTATTTCAATCTGTGCTTTTATTGGTTGGATTTCCGAAAGACATGCGTTGAATGTTCTGCCGTGTTCTACCCTGGCAGTTGCATCAAACACTTTTCCGCCAGACATGTCCCTTCAAAACGCCGACCGGGGTGAATCGTGTTCGCCCCACTTAGTTCTATGTCAATAATTCAAAGTAAATTCCCAGAGACGTTAAAAGTTCTATCACTTTTGGCTTTCGTTAAATTTCAAAACTAACATTGTAAAAAAAAAAAAGAAATATTTCAATAACTTTCTAATATCGCAGCGGACAAATGGTAACACCATAAAAAGGATCCTTGATATATTTAGACAAAGTTCCATTAAAAAACAAATTCCTAATGAAACACAAACAAAAGATTTAACATCCAATTGTGATGAGTCCCTGAAAATGACGAAACGGTCCGTCCTAGAGTCTCACCAATGAAAGCTCAGATATTTAGTGTCATTTCTGTATCATCTCTTTATGCTTTATACGAATGAAATACCTTTTTCATTAGGATGAAGTACCTTCTCGTTTAATTCTTATTTTTCTATAAAGATTATAATAATTGTTCTTCTCAACAGTAAAGGCTTTCTCTGTCTATCTATCTATTCATCGTTCTGTTTCGTTCTGATTGAAGCAGAATTGACATGTTTCGTTTTCGAAGGAAAATTCACTGACTTGTTTTGTGAAAAAATGAAGCCTGCTTTTAGTCTGTTAAATGGAAAAATCATCTCCAAGAATGGAACAAAGAATCCTTTCATAAAAAGAATCCTTTCAGCTGAAACAAAGCCAGAATCATTCAAAAGGTTTCATTCAGATGATAACAGGTGGCGCCACGGAACAAATCTCTGGTGAATTGGACTGTTTCTGTGCAGATGTCAAATAAAGAATAGATTTCTTATTTTTTCCTACCGTCTTTCTACTGTTATTTACCGTCAAATAGTATAAGAGTATTTGATAATACGAAGTCGCCTATTTCTACAGTCTCTGACTCGAGGAACCCTTATTAGTGGGAGGGGGGGGGGAGTTATTAAATAAAGTGTTTATAAAATGAGAATTCCTTACCCTCACTCATCTCCTGAGGGGTAGCATCAATCGCCTGCCAACCCCCATAGCCTGTAGGAAGATCAGGTCGACTCATCCATACGTCATTCCACACATGGAAATTCCTACATAAGAATAAATCGACTTTTAATATTAAACATTAATTATAAATTTCATTGTTACTTTCCACAAAATAAAGAAATCAATTTTTAGTTATAATTTATTTTTAACAAAATTGGTAATTAAACCAAATTTTGCGACATTGACTCATATAAATGGTAGTTAAATTTATTGCGACATCATTTCAGTTATTTTTCTTTCTTTTCGTAATTGTAATTCTTAATTATTCTTTTCGATGTAATATCCCTCAAATATATTACAAATTTTGATTGTTTTTATCACATCTCTATCACTCTTCCATTAGTCTTCCATCTCCAAAATCTGTGATACTAATGGATGAACTTCAAAGTTAAGAAATTTTATTTCTGAAATTGAACATTTATGATTGATGTTAGTGAAATGTAATAATGCTTTGTGTGTGAAGTGTTACGCGGAGCATGTTACCTTTTTTTATATTTGTTATAATGGAATTCTTATTCATGATTGTTGTTTTTAGTTATTTATTTTTTATAATTTGGGAAGAAGAGATGGTAGATTTCTTTTCCCGTTTTGTTATGGTGTTACTTGAAAAAGGAGAGGTCGTTGAGGCTCTCAGAAATATCGTAATGGCGAGTGTTTTTAGTGAATTTTTGTTAAGTTAATAAAGAAGTTAAGTAGGATATTACTTTATGTAGTTTTGTTTACTGAATGCTCTACTTCAAGACATTTTGTAGACGTGGGATTTAACAGTGTTGGTGTTCTTAATACAATGGTTACAGATGAAGAAGTAGCTGTTGTCTAAGAGACGAGTGTATTTGATGGATAATGATTTCAAAATAAGAAGAAATAATAATTATTATCATCTTTGTAGTTGTAATGATTATTTATGTTCATCCAACCTTGACTTTCTAACTTTATTTTCCACTGTTTTCTATATTTTCTGAAGCAATTAGATCTTTTATTTCTATATTAATCGTCTAATTTAAATTATTCTAATAGTAAATTAATGTTATTTCTCCGCTACATTCTATAAAGATAAAAGAAGAATGGAATTGCAATTTCTTTTGGAAGTGAATGAACACAAGCATTGAGGAACTTTGGAATGGGAATGTTTTTTCACAACGAACGACTACTTTTTTCCTTTTAAAAGTTATTAAACAAAAGACAAAAAAAAACAAAAGAAAAACAAAAAAATAAAAATAAACTTTGTTAAAATAAGGTTAGTTACATAAATTATTTAAGAATACAAATAATTCATCAAAATAAAAAAAAAAAAACTGAAATAAAAAATACGATGATAAAACAGCCAATGATGTGTTTGTAGTTTGTTCTTAGAATGGAAATTAAGTTTTTAATTGGCATTTTTTTTCTTTTGTCTCAAAGAACAAGTTCAGACAGTGGTTGGAAACATTTAGTTAGTTTCCATTATCGTAAAATACGATTCTAAAGAATAATTTGAAGCCTTTTTCAGGACTCCATCAACGAAGGGGTTTGTCTTGGGGTCAAAAGAAAGTTTAATTCCTTTGAAATTGTTGTAATTGTGAAGAATAAATTTGTAACTTCACTTCAAAATATTATTGTCTCTGGATGGATTTGAAGCGTTCTCTCGTCTCAGGCAATTTCCTTTGGTGGTTTTTTTTGTTGTTGTTTTTTTTCATTTTTTTTTTATGTAATTAATTAAAGAGAGCTTTGGTGTAATTCAACAGTGAAGTTGATAATGACTTTATCAAGTTTAATTAAAGCCCCCCCCCCCCCCGTGCATTGGTGGAGGGGGTTGAAGCCCCTCCAAGGAAGAAATCCAACATTTTATTACTTTTTTTTCAGTAGGATGATCCTTAGAAGTATTTAGAATCTTCCTCGAATGCAAAATTCCTGATGATGTTTGTGAACCACCTTCTACTTTTCTAATCTCAATCCCATAGAATATCTATGGGATTTTCTTTCGTAAGCTAGGATTACTGATATCTTTCCATTCTTTCTGGGCTACTGTTTTTTTAGAGGAAACATCCTCCTGCAAGAGAGAGATTGTAGTAATTAAGTAATTGTGGTAATTAAATGAAACCCAATTGGAAGAAGTCTGTTTCTAATCCATTCTATTTGTATTGGAATAGTTTATTGTTTTGTTCATTAAATGATCATGAAGTTCATTGGAGGGAAAGAGTTAGTAATTGAGGCAAAACGTTTTTAAACGAAGTATTTTGAAATGGTTACCAAACACTCTCGTTGTTGTAGGAGGACGTGAGGAGATCTCCATTCTTGTCGTGCCATCGATCAATGGATAAAGACTCATCGGTGTCATGAGCGGAAACAAAGTTAGTTACACTTCGACAAGGAATTCCCAGAGCCCGACAGACTGAAACACAAAAGAAATAAAGACATAGTCAATAAAACATGGATTCTTAAATAAACAAAATCTACATTTTGCATTGCATCAATCTCTTAACAAACAACAAAAAACATCTTCAAACTATTTCCCCCAAAAGTTTTAATTTTGGAATTCACCAAAATCCTTTGTATTAATCCATTAATGACTTTTTCATATGTTGTAATGGTCAGATATTCGCGATGGCCAAATGAATTGTTACAATCCAGCATTATCCTTATTCTGTCTTACTGCAGTTATTGGATACACAGCAATTTATTGGATGTTTTATTAATTAAATCAAGTTATTATTAAATATTTGTTTTTGCTGCAAAATATCACATAAAGTCACCAAATACATTGTTAGCAATTCTATCTGTTTCATTTAAGAAACTTTGTGTAGTTTTTTTTAAGTAATTTCACAAAAGTATGAAAAATAGAAGTTAATATAAGATCAGTCCTTTTTACAAATACGTACATGGTTTCTTTAATACGAGATAGAATCAACAGGGAATGACTTTATTTCAACTACATTCACTTCTTATATTTGTATAATCAAGAGAATATTTTTTCTATTAAAATACAATTTACTAATAATGTATAAATCGTTCATTTCTTAACTGTGGCCTAAATTTTGGATCCACATTCAAAATTGGAATAATTATGAAACAGAAATAAAACACATTTCTCCAAATTGTAAGGAATTCAATGAGAATCGATCGATCCCATTATAGATCAATAAAATTCTCTTGTTTAGACGAAGATTGTGACTCAGTTCGTTGCAATTCAAAATAATCAAGGAAATGAGAAAACACCACAACGAACACCAATAAATATGTTAATATAAAATATTAATAGATTTATTTAAGGAAATGAGAAGTCTCAAAGTCCTGAAACAATCGTCCTTCAATAAAATCCACCCTAAAAAATGGATGAAGAAATCGAAACACTTTTCTAAATACCTAGAATCAAATTACTGAGAACACAGTTCATATTAAAATGAAGTAAAGCTAAAAAAACAAACCAGGATGTTATTAAGAGAAAAATCATTCGGAAAATCAACCAAAGCAAAAAGAAAGACCCGCATTATTGGAAAAAAAAATTTCCAATAATTTCTGAAAAAGTTTTTCAGAACCATATAATGCTCCTAATAAAAGACAATAACTATTATAAGAAGAGGAAATATAAGATCTATAAACAAATACATTACTATATTTTAACATCTTATATTAAATGAAATCGTTCCTCTTGAGATCCATCGGATGAGATATTGTCCCAAACGCTATCTCAATCTCCCCTTCACTGATATTTAGGAGGTTTAACCCTCATTCTTTCCAGATCAGAATCATTCTTCAAAAAAAAACCTGGAATCATCTATGAATAGTACTGAGTACCTTTTCAGTCCATTTCCCTCCTTTATTATTGATCGTCCAACATAAAGATCATCCTCGTGAAGCCCTCAGTGGAAGAAGATGTCAGATTTGCTGTAACCACAGCTGTGTCTTCCTTCTGATTCGCTACTGTTCTCAATGTATCAGTTTAATCAATAAATGCAACATTTAACACAAAAACTCACAATAACTCCTTCTTCATCCTCCTGAGCGGAAGTTTTCTTCAGGAAAATTACACTAAGAGTAGAGAAAACCCCTAAGATTTTCCTCTCCACTTTAAAAAAACAGAATTCAAATATTAACAATCATGAAATCACTCATGAACCAATCTTTCTTGAACAACAAATCTGTTAAAACACATACAATCTTCCCTTAACAATAAAAACTTTACACTTATAACAATTTACTTACATTTTTAATTATAACAATTTCAAGTTTTGTTTAAAAACTTTATTATTTTTGATAATTTTAAAAAAAAAATCCGAATGAAATAGGATTTATTTTTAATGATTTAATTTTTCCATACCTTTTTTGTAGGTCCTTTCTCCTACAGTATTTATTGTTATAAAAGATCTTCGACATCTCATAATTAAATGTAATATTTTACATTTATTATTAAAAATTTTCGAGGGAATTTCGTTCCCTCTTTCTCAAGCCTATTTACAACAATAAGTTAGCGAAATTTTTTGAATAATCAAATTGTTACATGCTACCAGTACTCACATTTTGTTATGTCTTTCGGATTCATCTTGAGATACATAAATTATATTAATAATTGGGTCAGGTTATGGGCCAACTTTATATTGTGATCTGCCCAGTCCGACAGTTCTGCTCTATTGTTTTCTTAAGCTCTTATATGCTCCCTTAAACGTTCCTTAAAAGATCTGCCGGAACTTCCTATGTATAAGCCTCCACAGTCTCTATATTCCAGGGTGTAAATCACCCCCATTTTCTGTAATACGTTGACCTTGTCTTGTTTTCTTTTTTTTGAATAAAACATTACCTTTGTAAAATACTGTTTTAATTTTGTTTTTTTCCAACGCTTTTTGGGATGTAATTGCAGGGCAGTTTCTAACATTAGGCAAGACTAGGCGGCCGCCTAGGGCGGCCGAAGGACGGAAAAAATTAATTTTATATATATATATATCAAACAGCGAAATTATTAATTATTAAACAAAGAATTCTGGAAAGAGGCGCGTGCGCTATCTCCGATCATGTCGCGACTTGATACATCCCTCCCTCTTGCGCCCTGTGCACACAAGGACATTTTTGTTTCGCAGGTCATTCTCAAGTGTCAGTTGTATTGAGTGGTGTCAATAAGGGTGGGGCGGCATTTGAAAGGGAGAGGGTGGCAGAACACCTAGAAACGGCTCTGTGTAATTGTCAATTACGAAGCCGATGGGAAGTCGAAGAAGGAGTTATTGTGAGTTTTTGTGTTAAATACATTTAAGAAGAAGATTAGTTTTTAATAAATGCAACATTGTTTATTTGAGGGTTTCAAATGATAGAAACAAATTAAATTGTTTTCCTCACAGTCACGAAAAATAAAAAACTTTAAAGGAATCCCAAACAGATTGTAAATAGTTACAAACAGATAAATATCAAATTGATGAAATATATTCTATTATTATCAAAAGATCTATTCTTTACTCACTTGTGGTTGTACAACCAGAGAAAATCCAGCATTGACCGAATTTGACTGATTTCCCGCCACTTCTCATGTATTCTTCAATGATTTTTACACTTCCGGTCCAGTCTGTTGGAGGAGTCCCACCGCGATAATCACTGGACCAGTTATCCACCACCAGACCACAATCATCGCGGCTGTTTACCTACAAATCAACGAAAACAAACATGAACTTCTCCAATTGAATAAAGGACTGTTGCGTCAAAGGATGTTACGATGATTCTATCGATGTTCTCAGGACCTCAATTCAAGGAATGAGAAGACTTAAGCACAACAGACAAAAAAACAAACAAACCAGTGATACAGAAATAATAAAAAAAAGCAATCTGAGAGTAATGAATCTACTTACAATGGCAGAGATAGCTCTCACTACTCTGATAGGATTTCCTCTGGCGGGATAATCAAGTTTGGTTTTCTCCAATAATAACATACATGCAGGTAGAATAATGTCATCGTACTAAAAGACAAATGGTTTATTATCAAGCAATTAGTCTTTGAAGAGAATTGTACAGAAAACATTTACAATGAAATGAGCTTTGTTTCAATGTCTTAAAAATTATAAAAAAATCCCGAAATTCATTTGTTTAAAAAAAATTATCTTATCATCATCACGGAGTGTTAACACTCATCCAAACACTCAGTTTTATTTCCTTAATAATAATTTTGAACCGAAGATGGATCTTCATGAAGTTTAACGTGCATATTTATGTCAACTTCTTGAAGATCTATCTACGTTCAATATTATTACGGGAAATAGAACTGAGTGTTTCTGTAGGTTCTTGTTGGTGCAAGAAGACGACAAAAAAATACCAACAAAGAAAAAAGCATTCAAATAATGGAGGTCTTAAACAAATAAATCCATTTCTTAATCAGCTTTAGATTAATTTGAAGTCAATAATAAAGATTTAATTATTTTTTTTCCGAAAAATAGAAAATCTTGCAGTTTATTCAAAAATTATTATATTTTGGAATAAATTTATCAATTGTTCTTTTTTTTAAATCGTTTAAATAAAACAAAGAAGAAAAAAAGCGAAATTTAAAGAAAAGAAAGTGAGCTTCAAGTTCTTTCAGGGATTTTTTTTTAAGATATTAATTATCTTTTGATTTTTTTTATTTCTGAGAGAAGAAACCCTTTCTTCCACCCATTTCGGTCGATTTAAGAATCCCTGTTTTTATTTTTCCTTTTTTTGCTGAAATTATTTTAATGACTTTCTTTCGATAATTAATTAGGGAATTGTTTTTATCTCAATTATCATTTGTTAATTTTTAATTATTTAATAATTTAATTCAAAACGAAATTTCTCCGAAAAGTCGTTCATCCATAACTGAAACAAAAAAAACAAAACAACAACCCTGCAACACAGACTCCAATCACTCGTTCATTTAAAAAAAGCAAAAATAGCCTCACGCGGGTTACAAAAAAAAGAGAGCTATTCTGATGACGAAAGAATTGTAATTGTGTGATCACTTTGAAACTTTTTGAGTTGGTAAAAAAGGCACGTGGTAGTTAGGAATTAACGTTATACACCTTCTCTTCGCTCCGGTAGCCTTGCATACGTAACCTAAGAAAACGCTTGATTTCTTCAAAAAAAAGCAAATTACATCAAATAAACTAAAAACTAAAACTTAGAATTAAGAACGCTCATGTGAAATTTCATCTTTGCAACTCAAGCGGTTTCGGAGATAGATATACCCTGAAGGAAAGTCCTCCTCCACCACTTGTTTCCAACCCCTTAGGATCCGAATATCGAAAATTCGTCGAATATGTATATTTTAGATTTTGACAAAGAACACTCCTGTGAAATTTCGTGTTTCCAACTAAAGAGGAGATATGCGTACCCTTCCAGAATGTTTGCCTTTCCCCCTCCCCGTTTACATCCCTTATTCCGGATCCGGGTTTCGTTGTTCCTACATTATTCTGGGATGCATGTGAACCTCCGTGCTAAATTGGGTAAAGATCCATTGAGAAATGGTGACGTTGTTTCAAGACAAACAAACAAATAAACACTCCCGCTTATTCTGTAGAAGACGCAATTTTTAATGGAAATTCCTTCCTTTTTGTGACATTTTTGAAATAAGTTGCATTTTGTCACTAATGTTTCTTTTGTCTGTGGTTCTGTTATGAAACTCACTTTGTCTAATTTCAAATTATTTTTTGTTTTTGTTTGTTTTTTTCTTCTTCAGTCTATTAAAGACTATTTTTAACTTTGGTCTCCACTTTCACAAAATAAGAGATATTAGCTCCTCATAACAATCCTTATAAAAAATCATTTCGAAAAAGAAAATTAAGCATAGAAGAAAAATAGTTCTGAAATAAAATACTTATGATGATTAAGATTAATTAGAGGATTTACAAGTTAGAAAATCATTTCTAAATATTCAAAATTTTAAATTTGATAAACATCTGATTCTGTACAAGACAAATATAAACCAAACAAAAACCCCAGCTAATGATGGACAGGCAAAGAGTGGAGAGATAAAGTAAATGACAATTGTTTGTTTATATCAAAATGTATTTCATTGTTGAATAAATAATTTGTTACTTTCATATTTAAGATTAAAAAGAAGTAATAGAAAATATAAATACAAAAACTCTCCATTAACTATAAAGTTCTAGATCAAACAAAAAATAAGAAGAGAAGAAACAATTGAATGGAATTGTGAATGTTTAAGTAAAAGTCACCTGTCCAAACACCCATCGTCTACCAATAGGACTGTGGAACGTTCCTACGTAGAGTTTCCCAACGTCATTCAAAACATACTCTCGACGCCAAGATTCATTATCAATGAACACCTGATCATCTATAAGAAAAAAAATCACTTTCATTTCTATAGGAAACGAAACAAAATTAATAATAGCAAATAAAATAGATTTACATTAAAACGTTTATCAGTTTTTACAATAAAAATTTAAATAATAAAATATTTAATATAGATATTCAAATATCTTCTCTCTACATGTTTCGCATAAGAGCTATCCATCTTCAGAGTCATAGAAACGAATTACAAACAAATGCTAAAGAACAGGAAACATCAACCAATTCTAGTTTAACAATGACTTAATAATTTCAATTTTCCTATTTAATAATAAATAATTCTCCAATTGTTTGATGCTTCTTTTATAGTTAAGTCTTTTGATTCGATTCATCCCCTTTACAATTATGATCTACATTCAATAACGATACCATCTTTCATTGAAGAATTGAAGCTGTTTCAATCTCTTATACAACGATATACATGAACGATATACAGGGTGATTCACGAAGATATGCAGAAATTTCGGGAGCTCATTCTACATGTAAAAGTAAAGAAAAAAAGTTATATAAACATAGGTCCGGAAATGCTTCGGTATCGAGTTACGGCTAGCGAAAGATTTCGCTAATAATGTAATACAGTGAAACCTGCTAAGTTGACCATCTAGTGGCTCCACTTTTTCGTGGTCAACTTAGACAGGTGGTCAACTTACCAAGGGTACAATATTTACTTTTTGATTTTCATATTTTCTCATCTACTTACTATTACTATACATATACATAGTATAGTACTATAAAATTAAACAAAATATGAAATCAAAATGATACAAAATAGGAATAATATTGCTTATTAGGGTTAAACATTAATTATACATACGTATTACTTATTGGATATTGTCATAGTTACATACTGTATGTACTATAGTAGAAAGTTGAACAGAAACAAATTAATTTAATTATGAAACTCAATTTATTATTACAGTAATACATTTTGCATAGGTACAACAAACTTAGTGTACGTATTAAGGGTTTTGTACTTCACACATACTATACTCGAAAGTATAATACTTCACACATACTATACTAAAATTCTGGAAGTGGTCAACTTACAAAGGTTTTGAGCAATGCTTTGTGACAAATTCTAGCTAATTACCTGGTCAATATACAAGTTAGACAGGTGGTCAACTTATAAAGGGTTCACTCAATGTTAAAGTAATTAAGCCATTCCGTTCCTGATCAATTAGGTCAACTTAGACAGGTGGTCAACTTATAAAGGTGGTCAACTTGACAGGTTTCACTGTACAACAATATGCACATGGACTACACCTCAGTTGTTAGCTCTCACAATAAATCAAAATAATGCAATTCACATTAATGTTGAACAGCTGTTATTGTGTTGCTAACTTTTTTGTAGGTTCCACGTGGGATAAGCTTCAAACCACGCACTGAGAGATACAGTTCTGCGACATGTTTCATTCGATTTTTCAGGTCAACAACCATAAGAAACCACTGATTTCGCCCCTTAATTTACCTTCCCAGACTTCCAGCAAGTATTCATTCCACCCAGGGTAGTATATTATGGGCGAAATCTTTCGCTAGCCGTAACTCGATACCGAAGCATTTCCGGACCTATGTTTATATAACTTTTTTCCGTTACTTCTACATGTAGAATGAGCTCCCGAAGTTTCTGCATATCTTCATGAATCACCCTGTATATTTGCTACAAGTATTACATTGCAACAATTCCAATAGAAAGTAATTATGGGATCAAAACTTTACAGGTGAATAAAATATTAAACAACTGAAAGAAATACCAAATTTCCAAAGATATTTCTTTATTTTTGTCTCAAACAAATCCATTGTAAGGCATTGTAATCATCTGGTGATCTCTTATTTTTATTCATTTTCTTGTTTATGTAAATTATTCCAAATCTTCCAAAGGGCCCTAATTTTGACTGTTAATTGTAAAGGTTTTTCTTTTTTTTTACTGAGTGTGTTTTTGTTTTGTTTCCTTTCAGTTTATTTTCCAATAACTTCCTATTTAACAGTTTAATATTAATATTATCTGATCTGATTCTATTTTAGAATACAGAGATCTATTCACTCAACATAAGTCAGCTAAATACTTTAAACAAAGTGAACTAATCAAATCAAAGTCTGTATTTGAGACTCAAAACTTGTTGTCCAGCCCTGATTAGATCAGACTGTTGATTATAAGCTTTTATTTATGGGCACTTTACAATAAGGACCAAATACTTATTATAATTAACTAATAACATACTGATCAACATCAAACTTTACGTTTCAGAAATAAATGTCAACTTCCAGCCTTGTTGAGTGTTTGTAGTTGAAGGGCTTCTTCACTGTAAGGACCAATGTGACCTTATTAATTTTAACTAAAATTACAATCTAAATTATATGAAATTTCACATTAGAATGTTTCTAATTTCCATGTCCATCTTATTAAATTTTGATATGTAGACATATATGAATCCATTTTACGGACAATTTTTAAATATGTACCATTAAGGATTTCAAAGAATAATAACTAGTTTCAATCAAATCTTTACCAGTTCAATCTTCCTGCCACGATCTCATTAATGATTGTTCACTTAATGTTAGGGTTGTTGTTTTCTTAAGGGTTCATAAATACTGCCTTTTGTTCTCCAACTACAAATACTGTGATGTAAATTAATGTGAATTCATTTTCTGCTACGGGAAGGAATGATTCCTTTGAACCATTTCGATTAATTATTATTATTATTTAGAACTCCTTGACTGTGGATTAATACTTTTCTTTCCAATTCCTTAGTGTTGTCTTAATGTAGCTTAGGTTTCCAAAGGTTTTCTTAATATCTTTTATTCAGGATCCTCTCTTTCTTTTTAATTAATCTTAATTCCAATTCTTAGGTTTTATTCTTTCAAAAAATAAAAACACTGCTGATTGTAAGACGCAGACACCTTTGAATCTAAGAAGGAGAAAAAAGAAAGACAAACTCTTGCTCAATCAACTCAAATTCAAGCTGTCAGACTCGCCACACAGATCAGTTGATCAACAAGAGCAGCTGTTATAGAAAAACATTCAAAAACTAAAACGCTTGACTTGTTTAAAAGTTGTCTAGTCGTTGTTTTTGTTATTTGTAAATCGTTTTAAAGGCTTAAAACCACTGCCTCTATGAATGAATAGACATTACATAGAAATTACAGTCGAGTTACTTCCTCGTGTTTAGAGAATTAAGATTTTGTAGGAAAAGTAACTGAATTGTAAATAAGTAGGAAGTTATTCTTGTAATTCCTTTAACAAATATAATTTAATTTATGTTTATAATGGTAATTAAGAAAAAAAAGACATTAAATCTTTCTCTGATTCGTTCTTTTCCTGCTGTATTGACGCATGCGTAATACCTTTGCACCATGGATTGAAAAGGATGTAAATATCTTCATTGCAATGGAACTTCCGTCTTCCGTCTTTGGAATCGTGTTTTTCTTTCAATTGAGTCACTAAACGACATTTCCAAATTCCAACACAAGCGTCAGCGGGAATATTGACCTGCAAGAAAAGAGAAATCAACTTAGTAATGGCAGATTTATTTCATTTCTAGGTTGAAATCAGTGCTCACAGATTATGGGATGCATTCCAGAATTGCTTTAGCAAGTTAATTGTCCTTCAGATCTTTTACTATCAGATTACTACAAGTAAATTAAATAGGAGAATTAAACACATTGTAAAATTATTTGTAATCCATCAATATACAGCAAACATTTAATGACATTGACCATTGAGAGCTCAAATGTATTCTGGATTTTCAAAATGACTTCGATTGACATTAGGTAGATTTTTAATATCAATGAATCCTTCGTCTATTTCTAAAAATAATAAATTCATTACAATTTCACAGTTGTTTCAAAAGAAGAAAAGATAATTTATCAATTAAAAGCCTTCGTGGTTTCCTTACGTGTAAAGTGAGCAACTTCCCATCGTTGTGATGAATGCGAGCGTCCCATCTCGCTGCACCTCGACTGAATTTGGTGTGACCACCCACTACAATATCAGCCCGGGTTCCTTTGGCGAAATTTGGTTGAGGACCTACGAAAAAGAAATCGTTTCTAAATAAAATGGAAGGATTTGGAATTGACAGAAATAAACAACTAAAAAACAAAGGTTTTGAGGATTTTATCATTTCTAACAAAACTCCCTAAGAAGATGACAACCATTAATACGATTCAAAAACATTTCCTTTCCTTTTCACCATAAGTTTTGTTTAACCATCATTTGAAGAATAACAAATGCTGTTCATTTCTCGTTTTCTTTTCATTTCTTTTCAAATTTCTTATCCGATCGGTTTCTTTCCATATAATTATCTGTTTTAAAAGAGTTTTTTATTTTGGTTCTTTTGAATTCCTATAGATTTTCAATAGTTTTATTTAAGTGAAAAAAAAATATTAAATTTAAAATTTAAACAATGTTGTTAACAGTATATAAGTTGTATATATTTCCAAGAGTTTTCTGATATTATTAGCAAATTATCTATTGTATTTTACGAAGAGTTTTTCCATTTATATTATGCCTGTTTAAAAGTAATAAACTGCGAAATATAGCTTTGATAGGAAGAGGATGTGTCATATATCAACTTAAAATTGTTTTTTTCTTTAGCTTAAACAAAAAAAAAAAAAAGAAACGAATTTCGTGAATGACTCACCGAATAGAAAGACCAATTTGAGCCAATCCCTCTGTGGATCGAACGCTCTCTGTATGAAACGTACAGCCAAATAGAAGGGTTGTCCACGACGAAGAACAGGCGTCGGGGGGTTCTGTTCTATTAACTCATATCTTTCAGTGTGATGTTCATTGGCGTTGTTCAATGGATAGAATTCCACAGTCTCTATTTTCAGCGCTGATTGAATGGAAGGAGGACCTAGAAAAATAAACAAGATGAGTTTAAACACAGTGGTTGCCTTAAGATACTCCCCAGATTAAAAGGATTTTTTCGTTACCTTGTGATTCTTTTCTTTTCCTTTCATCTTTCTTCTTTTTCTGTCTTTTATCTAAAGCCCTACGCGTCCGTTCATCCATTTCATGTTTATAACGATCGTACGACTCGGCTTCGTAGCGTGTCTCAGCTCTGCCCGGAGCAGCGAACGTCCCCCCGGGAATATCCTGACGAATCGAGCTCATCTATCAAAAAGAACACTAGGTCATTTCTTCACTTATTATTATTATTATCATTGGTTACTCTAAAAAATAATATAATAACAACAAAATCGTCATAAGATTGAGTAGATAACAACATTACACTTGTAACGAACGAATACATATTTCAGAATCCTTTCTTTTTGTTTTGTTTTGGGGGAAAATGAGAAACATTAAAACACTTGTTAGACTGTCTAAGAAGACTTCTATTGTAATCTAAACAGTCATTTCTATCCATCTCTTAAACAAAATGTATTAATCCTTTTAGCTAATTTACTTAGTTTTTAATAGGATTTAAATTAATCCGTTTTACACAGTTTTAAAGAAATTATGCAATTTTTTTTGTTTGTTTTGTTTCAGAAAATTCTATAGAAATAAATCAATCAATAATAATAAAAATTTCGAAAACTGAAATTGAAAAATGTACAAAATATGAAAATCTGGCGATTGAAATACAGCGACTATGGAAGCAGCAACGAATTCAAACAGTACCATTGGTGCTATCGGCGACCGGAATTGTTTCAAAGAATTTCATTGATAATTTAGAAAAAATTGGACTGCAACAAAATCTTCTCAAAAATATCCAGAAAAGTATATTATTACAAACATGTCATATCACCCGCAGGGTTCTACAAAAGATGGCTTGAGATGAATTTCTCCGCCTACAAGGCATCCGGACTATATCTGAGATAAACACATGTAACTTATAATAATAATAATAATAATAATAATAATAATAATAATAATAAGGATGACACACACCTCACACCCCTGAACCTCGAAAACTCTTCTCCAACACTCACCACCCCTGACACCCACACTCAGCAGTTGCGTGAATTATGGGCTCGTAAGGAACTCCTTGGCAGACATCATCACGAACTCAGCCAGCCTCATGTCGACATGGAAGCGTCGAACAGATGGCTGACGAGTGGTGAGCTGTTTGGGGAGACCGAAGGGTTCATGATCGCAATACAGGACCAAGTCATCTCCACACGCAACTACAAGAAACACATTCTACACGATGCAAACACACATGACGACAAATGCAGGAAATGCCACACTACGCATGAGACGATCGACCACATAATATCAGGCTGTTCCCTTCTCTCCCAAACAGACTACCTCCACCGACACAATCAGGTAGCGTCGATCGTTCATCAACAGCTAGCACACAAACACTCACTTATTAAGAACACGGTCCCATACTACAAGTATATAACATAAAGCGTATTAGAGTCATCCTCACATAAGCTGTACCATTCACACATACAAAAACCATACTTCCACAACAGACCTGACATCACACTTGTTGATAAGGTCAACAAACAGACCTATCTCATTGATATTGCAGTGCCTATCAGCAAGAACATGCAGAAAACTCACGCAGACAAGATCAGTAAATACACCGATCTAGCACACGAGCTCCAGAAGCAGTGGAGGCAGGACCGAGTACTTGTTGTACCCATCGTCCTGTCCGCCACTGGTCTGGTGCCTCACACATTGCACCACAGTAACAGCACACTAGGACTTCACAAAAACACTTACGCACAACTGCAGAACACAACACGCATAGTTAGGAAATTTATGGACACAATGGATGGACATCCCTGACCATTCTTCGACACTTTCTTTTTTTTTTTTAACACGTGACAATATGTGCTTTGGTCCTTGACCCACCATTTTGCCTTTGCTGGGGAAATCCAAAGTTGGAAACTTTTACATAATAATAATAATAATAATAATAATAATAATAACGTAGACATTTCCTTTGTGCTATTTGTTACTTAAAAAAAAAGTAATTAAAAAAAGTTAGGTTTTTACACTTCTTTCTTCCTATTAATAATAATTAAATCATTAATAAAAAGTAATTAGACGAATAAATGAAACTTGTGGTTACATATCTTCCTCTTCCATGGAGATTTTATGAAAAAAAAAAAAACTAAAACAAGTGTTTCTTCATCTGTTAGTTAATCTTCTCGTAAATTGTCCTTATATTGTTGAATTAGAGCTGAAAACCTTCTGTTAAGAGTAATTGGTGATAAATAAAACGAAAGAATAAATCCTGGGTCCAATAACAACAGAGCTTGTTTTTTAATTATAAATTTTATTGTTTTGATTATATAATTAATCTATTGAATAACATTCTTCCGTTTGTTCATTACTTAATTAACATTAAGTTTTTCTCTGTGGAGAAACAACCACATTTTAATGAAAGATTAAATTAAAACAAGAAACTAATTTAATTTTTAGAAATGAAAGAGTTCTATTCTTGTCACCCGTGAATCTCTGAATGTGATCAGAGATCCTCTGTGTGAACATTGTTCTCTCCGGACTATTAAGATCAATTATTGTAATTCTAGTGTTGTTTTAATGAAGAAAAACATTAATCCAAAACAACTAAAGGCTTCCGTTCAGTTCATAAACATATCATTAATGAATCAGGCTTTTAATCGAATGAGAATTAAAACATTCGGAAGAAGAATACTGAGTTTTATAGGAACAGTCTTATTCTATATATGAATTCATTAGAAACAATGAAGATAATAGTGTACAGTGAAATGAACTAGTTGAAACTTGAAACTACTATTTCATTTAAGTTTGGATCAATGATTCTATTATTAAGCATTTCAAGAAATAGAAATTTGTATATGTGTATTTATTAGTAATGAACAGTAAATCTTGTTAGAACTGTTTTAGCGTAGTTTCTCTATTTTTATATTGACTATAAATATTATCACACAAGTCACTAAGCCTCTGCTATAACTTTGATTTTGAACTATTGAAATCATTATTGTTTATTTTAATTACTATATATATATAATTTTGCATTAGTAGTAGATCTTTATTAAGAAAGAAATCAAATTATACAAATGAATACAATGTATTTGAAATGAAATTAATTAAAGTTATTAATTAACATGAATTCAAACCGAAAGCATTCAAATCGTATTCTATTTGGAAAAGGAACAGTTGAAGCATTTCTTGAATGAATTCGTATAAATAAATAATCTTCCTCTCCTTCGTAAATGGGATAAAATGATGGCATTGTTTAGAAAGAAATTAATGTAATGAAGAAATATAATTTGAGATCTGTAATTCGTTGATTTTTTTAACTGCATTTCAACGGTTTGTTCTCGGAAGGGATTTTTTTTTGTAAATAAACAAGATCTCTGATTCCAGAAACATCACAGCGAAGGAAACAACGGTTCTTTTGTGGATAATTTTGGCTATTTTTGGTAAAAGATAAGAATATTAAACATATGACTCCAAAGCAACGATCTCCTTCAATGATTTCTAATAAAAAAACACCATTAGTCAGATATCATTTTCAGTTGATTCAAATAATTGTGTCAGAATCCATTTCCACGAAATAAACTAATTGACAGCAGAATTATTAAATTTATAACAATCAGCGATTTTTATTTACTTACTTTTTATAATAATAAATAATACTAGTGGCAATCCGTGAAATATTCACGGAAGATTCCACATTTTTGAAATATCGTGACATTTTTCAAAAACACAAGATTGAAAGGATGTTCTAAGCTCATTTTTAAAAGCCATGATTTCCATAACAGCCCACATGTTTTTTGAATATCGGCTTATTTAATAAAACAAATTAGAGGCAATATTAACGGAAGTAAAACAAATGCCACATTTTTGAAATACCATGAAATTTTTGAAAAACACAAGATTGAAAAAGATGTTCTAAGCTCATTTTTTAAAAGCCATGACTTCCGTAACAGCCCACATATATAATTTGAATGAGTAAGCCAAATTTTGTTAAAATAAAACAAAATAAAAAATTGATTTACCTGTTTCAACAATAACAATAACGAATATCCAACAGCCAATACCAATAATCCTATCTGGGCAACAATGACGGCACGTGCTCCCCTACTTCGTTGAGTAGTGAGCGAGCGGCTACACAGCCGAAATTATGTAAAAATCGAGGTTTTACAAACTCTCTGATAAATTTTGACGCATGAATTTCATGCATTTCAGTGTAAACTTCATTTATGTGTGAAAGAAAATGTCAATATGCTGATAATAATTGTGTAATCGTGCTCCGTCGCGCAGAAGTGGGACGAATAGTAGAGACGCCATGTTTACACGTTGGCGTGACGTCACGCCTGACGTGTTCCAACGCTACACTGTGATTGGTTGTGTCGCCGATTCTGCTTACAAGTTTACAAATATCCGTACAACCGTACAATTTTTGCCTATTAATAGTATGATTGCCGGTCTATGAGATAAGACAAGAATCTATCTATACATTACTAGCATCTTTTATTTCTGTCTGTCAGTGCAACAATGGAAAATGATGTTTTCTTTTGCATTGTTGCGAGGAAGTCGACAAATGCAAAAGGCGCAATTGTTGTGATTTCCAATATTCACAATGGTAGTGAAACAATGGAAAACGCATGTTCAGTTTTCATTGTTGGGAGGAAGTCGACAAATGCAAAATGAACAGTGTTGAACTAATTCTAAATCATTTTGTCATTTTGTATTTTCTGGAATCAAACTGAGAACTATTGAATTGGCACGGAATGGATTCATTGTTTAAAATAAGGAAAGGATTCACTTATTTTCTAATGTTTATCTTTTGATGTCTTCCTAAGCTAATTTTTTCGACGTGGACCCAATTGCAGAAGATTTCAAATAGAAAAGTTAAAATCATCCTCGAATAGAAAAGTTAAAAAGATACAGCAAATGGTTTCATTGAAGCTCACTTTCTTATTGATTAAAAGTAAGAAATAATTAATGCTTTTAGACAGTGTCAAAAGCAAAGCATCATAAGCACAATTTAATAAACAAAATTTTATCAACAAAATTTTATCGGATGTCCACTTTTGATCCCCCAACTTCCGATCAGGGAGTTGTCCTAGAGGTCTGATTTTTTTGGACGTGGTCACCTACTTTTTGATGCTGAACACAATGGTGAAGGTTTCATTCTAATATCTCTAACCGTTTGGCTACTACAGAGTGTGACATCCAGCAAGCATAAAAGCAAGAATGGTCCCCTATGTTCTACAGGCAAGCTGTTACCTAGGGGCCGCTAAAAAAATATTAAATAACTTAACTTTTTCTTTATAAAATTGATATACATTTTTTTATTTTTTATGTTTTTAAAACATTCTTCTAATCTATTACTAATCTAAACGAGTAATTAGTGATTATTTTTGTAAATTCTTTTTTAATTTTTATTGATTCCATTTCTTTTGAAGATATTCAAATTGCGATAAATTGAAATAATGAATTGATAAATAAATTGAAAATACAGTAAAACCTCGTTAAGTCGTCACTCAAGGGACCAAACATTTTGGACGACTTAAGCGGAGTGACGACTTAGGCGGAGTGGGCATTTTTGAAAAAAAAAACACACTGAAATACAGTATTTTCATGAATTGCTATAGGATTCGGTGAGAAAAACAAGATTTTCAGAAATCAATACATACAAATGAATGAGTGGAAAATAAAAAAAAAAAAAAACACTTTTTATAGTTACCACATTTTAATTCGTTTTAAAAGAAAGGCAATGTCTGTCTTTAAAACGTTCCAGCCAACCATTGCTGCCGCCGAAATCTTCAATGTTCAACTCCTTAGCAATTTCCCTGGCTTTTTCTCATGGCAGAATCACGGCGGAAATCGGCACATTTTGCAACTTGGCATGTTTTTGTCATCGAACTAAAACCTCCTCGATCTCGTCAAACTTCGATTTCCTCATTCTCTTGCTTTTGTCTTTGCAGTCAGCTTCTTCAATCACTTGTTTCGATGAATGAATATCGTTTAATGTAGTCCTGGGAATATGGTGTTCTTTGGCAAAAGCTGTTTTCGAAACATTGGATTTTTCAAAAAGTGCAATTAAGAATTTTTTTTCTTTAAAGATAACGAGGTAAGTTTTCGTTTCCCTGGCATGTTAAAAACGTAATCGAACCACGAAATTGCAAGAGAAAAAATAGCCCTTGTAGCGGGGCTTACTCGCTATGAAATGAAGTCACATTCAGGAGCGGTCAAGAAAAACGTCTACACTCGGCAGCGAGCGGTCAAGAAAATGCAGCGAGATTCTAAGAACCCAAATCCTCCGAAGAGGTAGGAAAGGAATGAAGTGACAGGCAGCGTCGAAAATTGGCTTGGCTTTCTTAAAGTGAAGAGGCGGGGCTGAAAAGACAAAACGATGGCATGCAAAATGGAGAAGAAAGATGCTTTTGGTCATTTTTGAGGGTGACGAGTTATCCGGAGTAGAATTAAATTTGGTGACGGGTAAAGGAGGGTTATTTTACATTATTGTGTATAAGACCTTGTCGGGACCAAAGGAAAACGACGAGCTAAACGGAGTGACGACTTAACGAGGTTTTACTGTATTATCAAAATTCATTCACTTCGTTTGACAAAACTTGAATTGGATTAAAAAAAAAAAAGAAAATAATTATTTAAAAACATATTTTTTTTTAATATACCACGTTTTTAAGACGGACTAAAAAGAATTAAATAATTAGTATAAAAAATATAAAAAGTACCTATAAAAAGTATAACGAAAAACGTGGGGCGCATGCAATAGATAATTGAGATGGTATGAATGGAGTGTATATTATCTTGCACCCCACGTTTTTCGTTATACTTTTTATACTAATTATTTTATACTTTTTAATCTGTCTTAAAAACGTGGTAGGCTATATTAAAAAAATATTTTTTTTAAATAATTATTTCCTGCTTTTTAATCTGTGTATATGAAATTTTTCAATCGATTTTAAACATTTAACACGAATTTAAATTTTAAACACGATAAAAAAACGTGTTAATGTTAAAAGAAGAAAAAAAGCCGCTGCCTTGCAATGCACGAAAACTCAGCGCCATGCGGCCATTTGCAGAAACACTTACAGCAGACGACGCGTTCGGCACCGACCTGTTATCCAAAGAATTAGGGTTCGCTAACGAACAGACAGACAAGAAAGCGAGTTAATATTGTCTTGTCATCCATTTCTGAGCTATGTTTAAAGTTTCAAGTCGCTAGCTCATCGGGATGTTAGTTTAAAATCGATTGCAAAATTTGTACCGAACAAACAGACATCGAAGAAAGCAGCTAATAAAAACGTTTTAAATTGGTTCTTTTTTTTAATCTAATTCAAGTTTTGTCACCAAATCACTGAAAACAAAATAAAAATTAAAAGCAACTTCGGAATATTTTTTTTTTTTTTTTGTGATCAGATTTCGCCCAATTCCTTCAAAGGCTTAGGATCTTAAAATATCCACTGGGATTTTATTGCTCTATAAATAGTCGGAGTTTTGATTTCTGTAGAAATATTTTCCACCGAATTCTGTTTCAAAAGTGGAAAAACAGCGAAGAAAATCCAAGCACAGAGATTCCGTTGGAAGACGTCCAATCAGACACTTCTGGATTTTGGTTCCAAACAGTTACATAAGAATATTCGGTTGTTAGTTTTTCTTTAAATTAGATAATTATTAAAAGCAACGATTGAAAATCCACTCTAATAATTTTTTTCGTCGATTGGTTGATTTAATGCAAAGAAAACAAAAACATGGATTTATGCTTATTTTGTTTTACATTGAAGAAAAAGTCCTTTTGTCTTCCTATTTAACCTTTACTTATTATTTTTATCCAGTCGCACGGCATCAATGCCAATAAAATCTTCAACATTATTTGAAACATGTAAACTAACTAAATACTATATATCTAATATATACAACATTGCTTTTTATCCAGCTACAAGTAACACATTGTTAATTAACAGGACAACTAAATTAAAACAAAATATTAAAAAAAAAGTGACAAATAAAAATAAAAAAGGCAACCAATAATTAATAAAAAATTATTATTTAACGAAAGAATAAAACAAAAGATTTCTTTTTATCTGAAAAATGAATGAAAAACGAAAAGAATGTATCTTTCTGTGAACCAATCTTTAAATAAGAAGCTAGATTTTGTTCCTGATGAATATTCAAGGGATTCAGAAGAAATATCATAACTTATCAACATGTCTGGGAATTAAAAAATGAAGGTCAGCAGAAATATTGAAATGTCAGACACGATCCAACAGCAAAAATCAGACACAGATACTGAATTGAGAGGAGCTGAATTCTCATGGGGGATATTTTGATCGAATTTAAATAAAAAAAAGAAAATCCTTTTGTATTTTTCTTATTTTCCTTTGATTCCTTTCGCCTCTCATTAGACCGTCAGTTCGTTAGGTCAAGGTTTTTTAGAAGATTCGTGAGTGAAAAACAAATAAAGGTAGTTCTTTTGCATTTTAAGAACCAACTCAAGAAATACAAGGGACTTCCACAAAAGAATCATAATAATAGGACAGGAATAAGTCTACGAAAATTAAGCATTGTCATAACAAAACTAAAAAAACAAGATTGAATCAAATTACATAACAATATACCAATACTACATGTAATATCTTGTATGTTTTAATCAGCGCGTGTTTAAATATAACGCGGTTTATCGTTTTAAAGCATTCAAAAGCCAAAAGAGCAGTTGTCACAGACAAGGGACGGAGGGGGTTAGTTGGTCTCACAGGCTGAGGTCTTAACCGAAAAACAAATTATATGAATTAGCCTTTCACTTGTGGACTTTTTTTATACATTTTATAGGAACTACTGTCCTGCTTTAACATATTCTGCAGAACAGTAGTGTTTGCTTAGAGCGAATTTTTTCTAAACTTTTTTCTGCTTAAAGGATATTTTTCATTTCTAGTCCTTTCCATTAATTGACTGATTAGAATTAGAATGTTCCATTATAATTAGGACATTTTGATCACCTCGGGAGTTTCTCTGAACCAATTAACCATGAGTGTAATTGAATCATTCAAACCTACAAAAGGAAATGGGAAGAGACCAATAGGAAGAAGGGATCAGGGATTAAAAAATTGGTTTTGTTTTTTAATTATTATTCTAATAATTTCTCCTCAATTTCTATTTGAAAGAAGAAAACCTTATTTCTATTTTATTAGTTTTCTTAAAAAACAAAAGAAGTCAAGGATGAAATAATTTTATAAAATTTAATATTATATTTTGTAAAATAATTACTTAAATTTATAAACGGATCCATTAGTTGACAAAACTGAGTAGTAAACAATGTATTGGTTTGTTTTTTCCGATTGTTCACACAAAGAAAATGAAATTAGAAGAAAACGTATTTTGAAACGTAATCATTAAAATAATTTCTGAAATAATAATAACAATATTAAAAAACTATTTCAATCTGTTTAATTTAGAATAAAATTAGCTACGTGATATTTGAAATACATTCATAGAAAACATGGAATTCACTTTCCATCATCCACTGTTGTTTCAATTGAGTCAATTTTCTCTCGTCCATTGATTTCTTACGAATCCAATTTAAAAACAAATCAGTAGAAATATTTAGGAACCATTTTGAAATTTAAGCTTCCTAATATAGTTGTTGTTTCCATTTTAACGTTTCTGGGTTTTTTTTACAATTATTCATTGATTTACCAAAATCAATCAGAATAGTAAATTTTTTTTTAATATTTTAATGTATAAATTCAGCTTTTTAGGATATATAGTTTGTAAGTTATCAGATATTCCATTAAGTGAATGTGGGTAAATAACAGAGTCAATCACAGTTCCTTCATGAAAACTTGTGAACGTTAAAACTATCTTGTTTTCAAACGGATACTTCCACTTCAAATTGTATTTTAGGCCTTTTTTTTTTTCTTTTATAAAATTACAAGCAGATTATTAATCAAATAACAATTTCTCTATCATTATATTCCCGATAAGTCATAAATAAAAAATCTTTAAAAAGATTAAAAAAGGACGACTAGTTTCGGCCTCTAGTAAGCGAGGCCTTCATCTGGTGCTGAATTATAAATTTATAAAAAATTATTGAACATCCCCATTATTTCTAGACATGCCATGAAGGATAGCAAAGCACTCGTATAAAAAATACGTGAACTCAAATATAATGAAGAATATCAGTTCTTCTCCTTCGATGTGGAATCTTTATTAATCGATAATTTTTGAGCATCACATGAATACTGGGTAGGTTCCAAATTTTGTAGAGGTGAGGGTGGTAGGAAGAGCCAACAGGGTTTGTTCATTTAAAGAGTCTTACCTATTAACAGTGAATTGAAGTGTGAGGTAGGCATTCGGTACAACTCAAACCTGGGAAAAGATACTGAGGTGGTTTTCCGGTGCCTTTCTCAGGAATGGCTTCAGACCCGAAGACAAAGTGAACAAGACAGGAAAGGAAGCCGCTACATCTGCTTCGTCCGTCTAAACCACTGGCCACGTTAATGTCTCGATGTATTTAAGAAGCCAACTGATGAAGGCTAATGACCGAAACTATGTCAATTGTTGTAAATGTTTTAAGAAGAAGTATTTTTCTGTGTTTTAATATCATTTGTAATTAAATAAAAAAATCCTATATTGTTTCATTTGACTGAAACGAACAAAAGTTTGAAATGTTTCTTTATTGCCCGGAAACATAAGAGTGGTCTTTAGAGAACATTGGTTGACTTGTTTTAATCAAGAAAGCCTTTCTGTTTATTTCCCAGTTTTTAATTTTTACTCTTTTTTTTTTGGTTTTAATCAATTCCGATTTTATTCCAAATAAGTTTAGGATAATAAACCCCCATATGATAATAAAAGTCAGTTTAGAGACAGACGAGAATCATTATCTTTCGACTGAATCCACATTAGTTAAAAGTAGTTAATTAATTTTATCTGTTTTTATCTACACTGATTAGAATCCGCGATTAGCTGTTTCTGTTGCTCACTCTCCCGAAACCTTTCTCTCCCATTCCTCCTCCTTATTTCATTTCTATTAATTGGATCCTGGCGCAGCAGCGTCTCAGTCGTTCGTGCGACATTAAAACAATCGGAAACTGAAGATGATGTTATCGTAGGTTTCGAATTATTTCTTTTTTTTTTATTTTTAGCAAGTATTTGTAGATTGGTTCAGTCTCTTAAATTTTTCAAAAAAAATTCTAATTAAAAAAAAAAAAAGAAAACTCATTAATATTTGGATATGTTTAAGTAAAATTTAAAACAATAATTATAAAAAGATTAATAATAGAAATATTAAAATTAATCTATATTACTAAAATCTTTTATTTCTCTGTCCGGCGCAATTTCCTGTGAGAATGGAAAATATAAGTAATTTTTACAATGAAACGACGGGAATCGAACCTGCAACCTTCTGATCCGAAGTCA
>JAFIDM010000007.1:33598333-33624577 GCA_023159025.1 Thereuonema tuberculata | reverse complement strand
ACTGTTACCAATTCAGTTTGAAGAATTATTGATTTTATTTTTAATGCAGAACTCATCAAAACATTCTATACTCTCTTCATTTTTATATTACATCAAAATATTATTGTTTGTTTTAAAGTTTTCCTTGAAACTATTATAAGTTTTAACTATTATAATAAGTTCTAAACAATTAAAAATTGTAAGTTTAGCGTAACTCAGATATTTCATTTCGCTTTATGTTGAACTTTGATTATTTCTAGTTCTTCGATATAATTTGTGATGTTGTATTTTTATTATTATTATTATTTGCTTCAATTGACACAATTAGACAAAAGTTAAAATAAGCTGATACTGTATTAGTCAAAAGACAAAACAAAGTAAGATCTAAATGAGGATGGAAAGGGAGTAGAATTTCATTGGCTTTCAACTGATACCAATTGATTTATTACACTTTGATCAAATTACGTTAATAATCTTTATATGTAGTTATAGCAAATAGTAATTTATTTAATAAACGCTCTCGGCGCTTATTTCAATGCAGGATTTTTACACAATTACTTTGTTGTGGGTTTTTTTTTTCAAAAGAATTCGTAATTTAGAAATGAATACAAAGTCACTTCTCATCAAAGTTACAAGTAGTTAATCGAAATATTTCCATACAAAAGGAGGAGTAAAAGATTTTGGCAAATGTAATTATTTTACACTGTAAATGCAGTGAATAATAAAGAAAGAAAGAAAATTGACCATTGTTTACCATTTCGTTAGACCTCTTACGGATGTATGTAAATTACAAATACATTTGAAAATGCAGTCGAGGAAGAAAATAGCTTCCACACAGAATCCAACACAATTTGTTAGAAATTTTGGAAAGTTTTGGATTTTAGTAAAATAAATTAATTGAAGGAATTCTATTTACAGATTGTTTATTTTACAACCCTCTCTTAGTTCAAATCTACATCACAACAGGAAAAAAGATTACAAATGTCAGACAAAACAATAAAACAAGTTTATAATAAATGAGAAAGTTACTACCAGAGTTCATTGTGATTGCAATGTCCTCGGCGTAAACCCTTCGACTACAATCTTGAATCATTCATGCCTATGTCACACAATAGGGAAGATGTAATGTTGGACTTGACCAACGTCCTTATTCGTGCTGACCATGTTCTAACATGGCTGTTATACATTCTGGAACATTCTGGTTCCATTTCTGCCTCCATTCGTTTCAATCTTCCGCTGTTTTTCTTCTTGTATTCATTCACTGACGGTTCTATTCTTTATTACAAGTGCGGTCTCTCTTCGTAAATTTTGTTTATATATTTTCTTTCAAAATAATGTATATTAATAATATCAATAAAATAATACATATTAAAATATATGTAGAATATTTTAATCTACATATAAGAATAAAAAACAACATAGTTTTTTTTTGTTTTTTTTTTAGGTCTTTTTTTGTTTTGAAATTTTGTAGAGATTAAGTAGGATAAAGTGAAGCAAATACAATTGTTGAAAAAGAATTAACTATTGAAAATGGTTATCAAAGAATAGATTCCATTGAGGGAATTAATTCAAATATGTTTCCAACAGAATCTATTCTAAAGAATTCAATATATATAGACATTGCTAATAATAATAATAAAGCAAATATAAAAGTATTTGAAGAGAAACAAACATATATGAATGAATAAGTGGATAAAAGAAAGAAAGAGAGAAGTCGGCAAATAAAGAAAGGAATTTTACGTAAAAATATTTAAATTTAGTCTTAGGATATTTTGACGAACGGAATTGATCCAACAAACAGATCAGAATTTCAAATGAATTCATTGAATGTTCTTACAATTTACTTTTCCTTTTGTATTTTTTAGCTAATGAAAAACAAACAACAACAAAATAAAACAATTCCCCTGCACTGTTTTCCATGTTTTTTTTTTCCTCTCTATAAACGGCTTTTGGTTCTAATATTATTTCAGAATAGATTAATAAGAAAAAAATGAAAAACCTGTTTTCAAATCCTCGTATCGTTATAATTATAATTTAAAATATAAAAAATCACTGTATTTTTGCTGCAATTAAAATTCTAATATCCCTCCGTCAATCAATTATGATTTGTAATAAAAACAATCGTGTGTCGAATCGAAACCCTCCTAACACTCCCTCGAGCCGCTTTTTAATTTCCCGCCAAGTGTAGGCTTCTCTGCTAATTATACAGACTGCCACGTAATTATTTCAATGACGGGTTAGCAATTGGACCGCCTACAACTGACCTTGGGTTTAACTAATTAGAAGAAGAAACTTATAATTAGTTTAATTAAAAATAATAAATAACACAAGAAAACAACGTTAACATTAATAAAAGCAAAATATACAATCATTTTATAAATGTTCAAGTAAGGCTTCTTTCAAAAATAAAGTAGTATTCTATTTTAAGTTTTTTTTTTTAAATCCTTTATTATTGTTATTAGACTAATATTGTATTTAATAGTACTTTATTAATAACCGTAACGATTAGTTTAGCTTATTTATTTTAATTCAGAATATTTAACATAAATAATAAATTAGTAATAATATTGCTGCTAGTGAATTATTTCCATGCTCTTGTGTTTTGTAGAACTGCAGCGTATTACAGAAAAAAAAAAAGTAAAATCATAGAAATTGGAAGCAAAGTGAAATGAAACCGTTTTCAAACAAGAGATGACATCAAGAATATTCCAGATCAGGAAGACTAAACGAATCATCTTTTGTAATTCAAAAAACCATAATATTAAACAGACCTGTTAGTAAACAAAAGAATGCTCATAAAAAGAAGTTTTTAGTAAGTATGTCTTCTAAAATGAAATATATATATATATACATAATATTATAGTTAATAATAAATCCTGTTAATTTTCCATCTTTTTATCGTTTGGTTCATTATTTTGATGAAGTTCATTTGGAGGATTTCTGTTGGGACAAATCGGAAGACAATGTTTCATTTCTAATGAACCAATGACAATATTTTATTTCATTGAATTAAATTTATTTTCGTTTTGTTAAAAACCTTTTACAAATGAAAATTATCCAATAGAATTACAGTAAAACAAAGATTTTTCATCCATTCTTTGGAACTGAGACGGTTGATTTCTTTGGTAAAATCATTGTTTCCTCAACTTAATAATAATTCTGAAAGAAGAAATTATATTTAATTTTGAAAAAAAAAGATAATAATATCCAATAATCAGTTACTCCTTGATATGTGTGCGTCAGAAAAACAACAAAAACTGATAAAAGACATTAGAAATTTTGTCAAATACAAGGTTTTAATTTCCTCTTGACAATTCCACAATAATTAATACAAGTTTCAAAAGAAAACTTCTTTGTTGATAAGAAATTTTCCAAAAATGAACAAAAAATAAAAACTTACAAAAGAAATCAAGAAGGGCATTTTGAATAACAGATGAAATATTTATGAATTTACAAAAATTCATAATAAATTTACTGAATATTTGTGTATTGTTTATATTTTGTCTGTCTGTTTTTATACGTGAACCATTTCCATTGTAGGAAGCTGCATCGTAATAATGAATAGAGCTCTTTTTCTAATTTTCCTGGATGAAATATAAATTAATATTTTGTAATGTTTTCATTAAATACTAGTCGGCTACCCGTCGCTTCGCTCCGGAAGCCTCGCGTATGTAACGGAAAACAATTTGTTATTTATTAAAAAAACACACACACACAAATTACATCAAGTAAAATAAAACTAAAATTTTTTTAAAGTTTTTTTTAATTTTAATTTTTGATGTATATATTCTCTCAATTCACGACTGCTTTTAGAATCAGCGTGTGAATCATATATCTGTGATATATTTTTATTTTTTATAGAGATTAGAATGTAATCCTTGTGGTCTAATGCCTAAGACGTCTAACTTCGGAGCAGAAGGTTGAATGTTGGATTCCAGTAGATAACTTGTAGAAATTATTTCTATTTTTGTAAATTACAATAATTGCACCAGACCGAAAGAGAAATAAAAGATTTTCGTAATATAGATACAATTTTCAGTCGCTTTTGCTACAAATAGTGGAGATTGGTAGAAAGGAATCTCCGAATACGTACGTGAATGGTTTAATTATAATATATTATTATTTTTTAAACAAAAAAGTGCATAATTAGTTGGCAGTGTAATTATCTATATCTATTAGCTAGGCCATCAGATTGTTCGATATAGATATTTGAAGAAGAGATTTCAGATGGACGTTAGTTGATATAGATGCTAAATGAAGATCATAGCTTGTATACGAAATTCTTCGCAAGAAATTGATTGTGAGTATTCTTTAGAGTGAAGATAACCAAATTCTGTTGAATTGTGACTCAAAGACCTAAAGTTGTATGTGAGTTAAGACAACGTTTTCCAATTATATGGCAACTTTATTTAGAGTTTGTCCTTGACCTTTATTGATAAATATCGCATAAGAAGGTCTGATCGGAAATTGTTTTCTTGTGAAAGTGAATGGAAGTAGATTACCGCATGGTTACATAGACATCCTATGGATGAAAACAAAATCTCCTTTGTGAGTTCTGTTATAATTTCGGTTTCTATGAGATCATTATCGAATGAACAGCATTTAAGTTGAGTTCCATTGCAGTATGCAAACTTGGGATTGATGTTTCGCAACAATATTATTGGAGATCCAATCTTCAATGACAAACGATGTTGAGGAATTCCGCTGAGATTCAATGCGTTCAGACACTTGGGCATATAGAGATGTTCGTGTGATGGATTATCAGAAGTGTCAATTTTATTCGCACTTGTATTGTATGCTCTTAGTCTCTCCTTGTATTCTTAGACTTATCATTCGATTGATGTTATCGACACTCTCGTTCATCTCGTTTATCCAATTACAATTGTTACTTTTCAGTCAAAGTCAGTTCAGTTTTGACAGATAAGTCAAAAAAGCAATATGAAGAGAGTTGTAGTTCCCATGGCCTAATGGGTAAGATGTCTGACTTCGGATCAGAAGGTTGCAGGTTCGATTCCTGTCGCGGATGTTTCATTGAAAAAATTCTTTCTATTTTTCATTCTCACAGAAAACTGCGCCGGACAGACACACAGACAGACAGACAGAGAAATAAAAGATTTTAGCAATTAAATATTGAAAAGCCCTAAACGATCCGTCCCCGCAACTACGTTATCGAATAATTACGAAATATTATTTAAAAATCCCTAGTATTTACGTAGGGTGTCATTTACGTGAATGTGTCAATGCGCATGCGCTGTCAGAGGTTTTTGGGTTTTTTGTTCCTATTTACTTCTTCTTCTTATTTTCTTATTATTTATTTATTATATTATCAGTTATTCTATTAACAACGATCCAATTTATGAACGTGAAGCAAAACTTCAGAGGGAATTAAAACACCTTCCCTGGATTCATTTTTTAAAAAATTTTTAACACATGTCAACATCAAAATAAAGACGTATGAAGCCGATATTCAATTGTAATTTACCAACAATTGTAGGTAAAAGTTTTTGTTCAATTTCTCAAATGTTTTTTTTTTTTTCTCAGTTTCTCATGAGTTTCCATGAATTTTCGCTTTCATGGATTTCTTGAAATTGCTAATTTTTTTAGTCCATGAGGAGTTTTACTAATTATGTCAAATTCAAACGATCGCAAATAAAAAAAACTGATAAAAACGAAAGAATAGCCTCAGGGAACAAAAAAGAATTGATTGCTAAAGGATTTCGTTGAATAAATAAATTAAACAACCCATTTTGTAAAAGTCCTGATTCAGATACAACGCTTTCATTTTGTGATTGAGGAAGAAAACTGATTGAATAAATAACAGAGCAATGTCAAAAAAAACCAAAAAAAAAAAACCAATGGAGATTAATGAAATACAAAAAATGCTAAAATCAACAAAAAACAAAAATCCAGGTTGATATCAATAAAAAGAATTAGGAACAAGGATGTTCTGTGATTATTTCGATAACAAAAATGATTAAATCAAGAAATAATAATTAAAAGACAAATTGAAACGGTTATAAAAACCTGTTGCTTCTAACGAGAATGACGATTTGTAGCCATTTGTATAATATTAAGCTAAAAATTCCCTCTCTGCTTTCAACAGAGGTAAGGAATTCTGAAACATTTGTAAATTGATGACTAAAATAAAAACCAAACCCTAATCAGACAGAGAATTCGAAATTACAATCAGAGGCTGATGTTTCAGACAGAATCCGAATAACAAACTACTGTCATTATGATTTCTAGTAATATTGTTGTGATTATAAATCATTTCGTCATTCATTTCGCTTTCGTTACGTTTTCTGTTGAAACGTTACATTTAATCACAAATCATTCCGTTACAACGTCTAACATTTACCAGAAATGATCCAAAAGGAAGAAAGGACATTTGTTTGTTTAACAAATCACTGAATTCTTTAAAAATTGCAATAAAAAGTATTATTAGAATTTTAAAAAAAATCTCATTCAGAAACTGAAAACTTCGATTTTCAGAATGTCTAGAAGAGGGAGAATTAAGAAGACTTATGGTGAAAACTTCGATATTTTGAATCCATTTTTCAGTTGATTATTATTCGATCCAATTAAATTCACTTATTATCCATCATGGAACCATATCTTCTCTTGGGCCTTCGTTGTTTTTGATAGTTTATGATAGAAATAGTGAAAAACTAACTTTTCTTTTTTTAATATTAACTGATGATTTGAAACAACAAATTATCTTTAATTTTGAGAAAGGGAAGAATTCAAAGTGAAAATTCAAAGTGAAAATTATTATAAACATAATAATAATTATTATTATTATTATTAGAGGTTCTAATAATAATAATTTATGCTAATAAAATACTTTTTATGTAAAGTATCATAATAAATAAATAAAATGGTTTGAGTCAAATTGTTAAAATTAGAAAAAAAAGTTAATGAAATGTAAGTTGTTTTTCTCTTTATGTTTATACTCTCAATGAACTAAGAATGAAATAAAAGTTTAAAAAAAAATCAATTTCAATTGAATAAAAACAACTTAATTTTTTTTAAATTTTATACAGAACCTCTAAATGCATTCTTCTTTCAGCCAAAGAATTATAAAAATAAATTAAATTATGTTAATAATTGAACTTCTTACCTGTGAATCAAGAGGCGACCTTGGAGGAGCCTGTGAAGTGGTGTTGCTTGAGAGTCCCTCTCTCTACTGACACTCGGGCTTCTACTCTCCCTCTATATATAGCCATCACCAACAAAAAAAATCACCTCAGCAAACATGGCGCCATCTGACCAAAACACTTCCCAAGAAATTTTCTTTGAATCTGCTGATGCTGTAATTCTGCCTCTGCCATTATACTTTTTTTTTAATAATAATAATTTTATTAATAAAAACGATTTATTAACAAATGATTGTTATTTACTTTTATTATTGAAATAAAGACAATTTGTTCTCTTCTGTCCAATGGGCAATCGAAGATTAAGATTATTCCTTCGACTTCATCTCATTTGACTGATAATCTCAGGAGTCTCCACCTTTGAATAAGGATATGTTTCCCTCTTAAAACAAGTAAGCATCGCATGACAATGATTGAAGCAGATGATGTTTCCTCCAATGACTCTGCTAGGAGTTCTTTCTGCTAACAATGCCATAATCATAAGCCATTAAGTAAACAAAATTATAACTATTTATTTACATTAGAATTTCTTCTTATTCTATAAAATAAGTCTTCTCTATGTAGCATCCGAAGATTTGTTATTATTATTACTGTTTCATCTCTTTATTATTTGGGACAGATTCACAAGGGAAAGCCATTCATATATAGTTAGTACATTTTAATTTCTAAAAAGAAGTTCAAACAATCTAAGAATTTTATCCAAAAACTGAAATTCTACACCGACAGGAAAAAAAAAAAGTATTTTATTATAAAACAGTTGATCTTTCCCAAGTAATGGAGAGAACGTAGTTAATTTGTAAGATCTAATTTCAGAAGCCAAGGGAGGGATTGACTCCGTGTGAGTCTTTTAACTATTAATATCTACATAGTCATCCCCTCACTATACTTTACTTTAATTCAATCTTTATAGAATGGAAAACGTTTATGTAAAGCATCATTTATATAGACAAAAGAAAACTTTTTGTTTTTCTCTTCTGCCGCTACTCCTCCGATGCCATAAGACACAGAAATACAAATAAGGTGTCAAATGTTAGATAGAATATTGAGGATGGCTATATTTTTTTTTTCCATTGACGTGGGTCAACCGGAAGTCATGTGACGTAAGGTCAACTTCTCAACCGATCATTTTAGATGTCCAAAATGTAAAGATGTTGTTCCTCTCATTGAGATGAACTTTTTAAAGGAAGTCGAGATCAAAGGTCACGTGACTGAAGGAAAAAAGACCTCCTAATCCAAGTTCACGTGATCATTAAAAACTTTACTTGACAGGTTTCATAAATAAATGAATAAACAGTCATTGAGTTTCTCAGTAGGTGTCGCATCAATAGAAACCATTCCTATTTCCAATCCCTTGGTCTGATTTATTCCTTAGATAAAGTTAATAGTTTCTGATTGAAAACAGTTCTATTTAGACATTTGCTCGTTTAGATTATCTCAGAAGACGATGGATGATAACCTATTTCTTATTATTAATTCGGTATCTTTTATTTTTCTATTATTAAAAAAAAAAAAAAAAAAAAGCATTAATCTGCTGGGTTGTGATTGTGTTTTAGTCTTAGTCGTAGGTTTGTTTAAATTAGACACTTTTCTTATTTCTATTGAATTCTCTATTTGTTATTATTACTGCTCTTCTCAATATTGAAATAATTATTTTAATAAGAATAAAATTAATGGGAAACAATCATTAAAAAATTGAGATGTTAGAATAACTTTTCATTTTTTCGCCCGATTCTACATCATTATTTAGAATAATGTGTAATGATTGTGTTCTATAAATATCCTTTTATGTTTCCATTGGATGTTTCTTTATTTTCATAATCAAGTATTTCTTCGCCTGATTCTTCCGCTACCAGCTTTGACATGAATGGAAAAATCCTCTTGTTTTTGTACAAAGATTTGTAGAGATCTTTTCAAATCCCCTCTTTGTCCTTCGTAGTTAATTCTCTTGGGATTATTAATAAAGAAACGAGTTATCTGTGGGTGGATCACTCACGAACACCAAATCAATTTCGACGAATGATTACGAAACTAAATAAGTGTCTCCATTGGCAAACACAAAGGATTTGTCTTTTTCTTGTAACGTCAAAAAGAAACCCTTGTGTCGTTGCCTTTGAGCTTCAGTTCTTGGATTCTGTTTTTAATTCATTTTGAGGTTTCTAATGACTTAGTTTAAAAAACAGAAGAAAAAACCACACGTACATAAGAATATAAAGAATAAAATCAATAAGATATTCCATTTGGATAGGATAAGTAAAGGAAAGAATACTGACTTTATAATATTGTTCTCACTTTTCATTGTTTATAATAAATAAAGAAATAAATAAATAAATAAATAAAGTTTTTATACCTACATTCATTCAGTTTGTTAAAAGAAATCTCCTTAAGAACCAAAAAAAAAAATAACAAAGAAAGCAAAGCTACATTAATTTATTTCAAAAACAGTAGAAGAGAAGATGAAAGCTATTTCCCTTCTGTTCATCCTTCCGAATTTCTTATGACAATTAAACCAATCAAAATAAACGATTACCAGGGAAACAATTAAGAGTTAAAAGATAAAAAATAACCACAAAAAACCAAAAATGTTCAATTTCTAAATTTAAAAACAGAAATATTATTCTGCCTCGATCTTTTATAATAATTATAGAATTTCCCTTTATTTTTGAAATGCAGTAAATTACATAAAATTCTGTAATAATATTTAATGTCTAATAATTTCGTATTTGTATTGTAAATAAAATATTAGTTTTTAACTCCAGACACATTTTCCAATACTTTTTTTCCATTATCATGAGACTGACTCTTCCAATTAATTGTATTACACCTTCTATAAAAATGAATCAGCCCCATTTCAGTGATGGCTATTTAATGCACCTTGATTTGATAGAAATAAAACCTTATTAGGAAACATTTCTAGCAAAATAATCTTACGACAGAAACTGACTGTTAACATCCAAAGTCAATTTTACATTTTAAATTTAAAAAAACAAACACTGGTGACAAACAAAAGAAAGTCCTGTAAATGGAACGATTTAATAAAACAATAACAATAATTTGTTCTCGTCGGAAGCGCAGTGGTGCCTCAAAAGAAAAAAATCGTTTACTGGTGACTGCTCCTGACTGAAGATCGCCAAAAAGCATGAACCAGGAGGTCACTTGATTGATCTCAACCATTGTTGTTTATTAATTTCTTCTTTTCTGAACTCAGTGTTTAATTATCCTCCTCTAAATCCAAGACTTTTGGAATTCATGCTCAAAAATTGAGAGTGAGTTGATATTAGAATAGCCTCTATTTGTAATAAAATTGATCTCAATCACGATTAACTAATTCTAATGAGAATGAAATCCTAGTGTTGTTTTTGTTTTGTTTTTTCACTGGGACACTTTGTAAAGTGGGACTGTTTCAATTAAGTAGTTGAATTAATAAAAAAAAAACAGCTTTACAATCTAAATCCTTTTTTTTCCTGTGAATTTTAGGACACAATAGCAATGCTTTTCTCTATTTCTTTTTAAAGTAGCATCAAACCACGCAAACACTTATGGTCTCAAATTCTATTTCAATCACAACCACGTATCTCAATGAAAAGAATGTCAAAATATGTTCTAAAGATCTTCACATCAACACATTATCATCTCTAAAAAACTTTAATATCCGTGATATTTCATACTCTTTAATCAAGAGCACTTCTTCAGACGATTAGGGATAAGCTTCATGAAGTGCTCTTGATTAAAGAGTACGAAATATCACGGATATTAAAGTTTTTTAGAGATGATAATGTGTTGATGTGACGATCTTTAGAACATTTACGTGAAATTCATTTTTAAATGTCAAAATCTATTAAAACAGACATATTTTGAATGATTCTGTTAAACAGAGTCAGATCAAGTTCTGTAATTACAAAAAAACAAAAAAACAATTAGCATAAGAGATTTCTTTTTTTTTTTTTTTTTTTGAATGAATTCAGTTTTTAATTTTTAAAAATGACAGACATTGTTACAGTAAATTTCGTATTTACTTAATCAAAAACTTTTTAAACAGTAGTTTTCAAAAGCAGTTGACTGTATTTGGGACTCAGCTGTTTTTATATAGGCCTGTCTTAATTGTGTTAAAAAAAGGAATTAATAAATCCCAATTTAAAATAATTCTTATTCTTATTTAAAGATAGTAATTGATTTTTTTTGAGGTTGGTTTCATTTGGTTCCAAAATTCATTTTATTTTATTTTTTTAAAGATTAATTTCCTTATTAGGGTTTTATTTGAAAGTAATAAATAAGAATTCAAATAACCAAATTCACACTTAAATAAACAAACTGAAATTATTTGAGTTCAATAAGAAGGTCTGGAAACAAACGTGCACAAGAACATTTGAAAGAAATTATAATTAGTTGTAATTAATTCACTTGAAAATGAGTTGGGTTTTTTTAAAATTCTGATTTGAAGAAGAACTGTTTTCTAACGAAAGAGATTTATTTCAGTTCTGATTAGATTCTGATAATAAACAACAAAAACCAATCAATGGGAATTCAATTGAATATTATTAAAGATTTCTCGTGAATTCTCCAATTTCTTCAACATAAAACAACCCCTTGTAAGTTGTTCTTTATTTAGTTCCTGATTAACCTTCTTTTCTGTTGTCAATTCCTTGTTCTTTCTTTTTGGATCTTCCATTTTGAATATTGAAAAAAAACTGTCATTTAAAAAAAAAAAAAACAGAAAAAAAAACCAATGAACCAATTAATGTTTTATTTCTTTTCATCAAATTACAGCGAAGAAGAAGAAGAAGAGGGAGAGATTGGGATGATAAGGAATATTAAAATAGAGAAAAAGAACAAAGATTGAATGTTGTCTTTGTGAAGAAAAATACAAGTGAAGAACAAATGGAGAAATAAAAGAAATAAATACCCAACAGATAAGTCAGAAAAATGTCAAACGTAAACAAAAATCTGAGAATGTTTCCAAAACAAAATCCCATCGTCTGTTTTTTGTTTTTTTCAGTGAAAAAGAAAAACACTTTATTTATTTGCAATTGTTTAAATTCAAAGAAACTTCACTAATTCTAAACTTCATTGACTTATCTTCCCTCCATTGGCTTTAAAAGATTTGGAACCAAACTACAGGTAAAAGCTCTGTCCGACAATGAAGAATCAAAACGAAATAAAAGATTTCCTTCAACTCCTGTTCAATACTTACTACGCGTAGGAGGATTCATTTCAATTCTCAATCAAAGATATTTTTAAAAATCTCTTAATTCTTTTGAAACGGATTCTTTCATTTTAATTCTTTCCGAAGCTAATTTTTTATTTCTCACATTTAAACAGTCCATCTTTCTTTACCATCTTTGTAAATGCGCCAAAAAGAAGGGAAAAAAAGAAGAGTTAATGTCGCTGAACTTATTTAGTGCGGATAATTAGAATGCCAAGCACAAATTTAATTTCAAACAGACCCCAGCATCAGAAAAAGACTGAGAAGTCACTACAAGAATCTATTAAAAGAACTGAATGACCCGAGTCTCACTGGAGAAACATGTTCACACAAAAAAAAAAAAACAAACAAAAAAAAACGTAGAAATTAAAAAAAGGCTTATTTCAGTCATGAAAACAATAATATCCATTATTATATATATAAAAAAAGCCATATGAATTAAATACCCTTTTAACAACACTTTCTATGTCATCACTTTACATCAGTGCTTCATAATCTTTTTTGCTTCGAGGCACACTTATATATTTAGAGAAATGAGCTAACAAACTAAACCTTGTTTAGTCTAATATCGCAAGGTAACTTTGTAATTACTTTAATAATTGAATCTTAGGAAAAACACTAGCAAAATTTGCACATGAACAATAGTTTTATATTTTAAATATTTCTTTTAAATGTGGCGTTCTGAGGCGTTCTTCCCTACCAAGGTCGTTTAGATGAATCGTATTAAACATTTTTGCTGAAGTAAACAAGCCTATATTTCTCATTGAATTATAAAAAAGATTCGTTCATTTTAACCATGGACACTTTATATTTCTTACAATGTTCCTCTTGTGTTGAAATTATTTAATATCTATTTTCTATTCCTCTTAGTTTCTTGTTTTAATAAAAATTCTTGGTTTTAGTTTTCCTGGCCATTGAGAAGGGTTGCGTTGCAGCGAAGGGAACTTAATGACACGAAATAAATCCCAAAAGAAACACACCTAAAATGTGGAAGATAAAATACGGGTAGAAATTAATAATTATTTTCTCTTGAATTCCGATAAATTTTATGAAATTATCTATTGATTCTTTTTCTAATCGTTTTATTGTTAAAATAAAAGAAAGGAGAAGAACCAACCATTTGTTGTTGTTTTTTTTAAATTGAATAAATGTATAATACAGTAAACTCACAATTATCCGCGAAATTGGCAACCGCGGATAAGCGAATTAAAAATGCTTTTAACATGTAATTATATGTAAATTACATTAAAATGGCAATGCAAGAGTAAACAAATTAAGGAACAACCTTTTAGTGCGCATGCGCTAGTTTAGGGGGGTGGGGGAACGTTACCCTCTCCATGTTACAACTATAACTAATACCTCAGATGTCAAGTTTTGTTTCAAATAACACTCAACTACGAATTAGTATATTGTGAATGAAAGAATGTAAAACAAATTTACAAAATATTAAAAAAAAATTTCAAGTTGGTGGCTTATTTGACAAGACAGCTGTCTGTTTGTAGGCTCTCCCGTGTTACCCGCCGGCCTAAGCTCCGCCCACAAGGTCGTTCTTTCAATTGTTTGTCTTCACTTACTTTATTAGCCTCTTTTATTGTTTACCTTATTCTAGATTTATTTTTTTTTAATTCCATAATTTATTGTATAGTAAAAAAATGGAAATAGGAGAGGTCCGCAGATAATCGGGAGTTTACTGTATTTGTGTTTGTGGTGGGAAACAATAAGAAACAAAGTGATGTAAAGAAATAAATAAATAAATATGATAACAACATCTCCTATTCAGGGTGGGTGACGCGAGAAAATAGCAGAGGGAATCAATTTAAAAAGCAAAATAAATCAAATCACTTTTTTTTTATTCAACTAGTGATAATATACACGCCCCGTCAACAATGACGGGATAAGAATGTGACAGCTTTTAGTTGAGATAGAGTATTTCCGCTCGTCATTTGTTCATTCATGTCGAGATATGTCTCTAACAACTCTAGGTGGTCGCTGGAAAAAAATGAACATTGAAATTTAAATTTTAATATAGTAGGCTAAAATTAATGAGTTATTTTCTTTTTTGACCGAAAATGAACATAAAGCTTCAGCACATGAATAGAATTGCCTTTTCTTTTTCAATTATTGGGGAGGATTTGGGAACAGCTGTTTCACCCTTCAACGGGATCGTCAGCCCAAACCCGCTTCCCTCGATAGAAGAACCAGAAAAGGAGCAATCCTATGTGAAGGTCACCGGCCAACCTTTTGTTTGTTGCCTTTTTTCCTTTGGGGGGTCATCGCCAGGTTGGCCGGTGACCTTCACATAGGATTGCTCCTTTTCTGGTTCTTCTATCGAGGGAGGCGGGTTTGGGCTGACGATCCCGTTGAAGGGTGAAACAGCTGTTCCCAAATCCTCCCCAATAATTGAATCAGAAAAGGCAATTCTATTCTTGTGCTGAAGCTTTATGTTCATTTTCGATTGATATCACAGCACGTTAAATTTTTTATTTTTTATTCTATATTTTCTTTTTTCTCTGGCTCTTCTCTCATTGCGCCACACACAGACACAAAGAAAGTGATAAGAAACAATAATTTGAATGTAGTCCCCGTAGTCTAATGGATAAGACGTCTGACTTCGGATCAAAAGGTTGCAGGTTCGATTCCCGTTACGAACGTTTCATTGTAGTAATTTTTTTGACAGGAAATTAACAATTGCGCCGGACAGAGAAATAAAAGATTTTAGTAATTTAGATTAAAGAACAAATCAAACACCCACTCTAATTACAATCATTTTCCAGAATTGTAAAGAAATGAAGAAAAAGGAAAACAGTTTTCATTTAATCAGAGAAACAAACTTCGGGAATTCTATCAGAGACTAATAAATAATGAAAATGTATTTCAAAACAAACTTGAACCGTTTTTCTTCCCAATTAAAGCCGTCTGTGAGTTCAGTGTTGGTAGAGATACTTGGCTTGGAAGAACCCTCTTTCAATTCCCCTCAGGTATTTTTCCTCTGTGGTGGAAGGCATTGGTCTGACTTGAACTTAATCCACCGGGTCTTCAAGAGCAGTCAAAAGGGATCCATTACCTTCTCCTATCTTCTGCTGAAAGAAACACAAGAATATTCTCGACCTCTGTTTATGTAAACTCTCTTCATAATTTTATAACGTTCTTAAAAATAAAAATCTTCTATTAAAATGATCAGTCATTGTTTCTAACATGTCATTTTTTGGAGGGACGGGGCGGGGGGGGGGGGGGCTACAATTTTGAGGGGGTCTTCTCCCCTTGTAGAGGCAAAGGGGGACTCGTTCGCATATTGTTTGACATTGTTTCCCATCAACGAGTCTGTTTCGTAGCTGTCAAAGGCTCTTGTGTTCCTTAGGAGTTTTATGATCCTAAATAGGTTAGAGTGAGAGGAACCTTGGATGAGAATCGTTTTTCAGTTTAGGTCCTGTTCCATTTTCCGAGGCGAGTAAATTGTCTCAAGGGAAAATAGAACAAACTTGATTGACCGCGCACTGGGTACATAAAAAAATCTGTAAAAAATTAGATTATAGTTGCCCCATCGTAATTTAAAAGGAAGTATAGGCTTTATTAATAGCTTATAACTTCGAAAGGAGTTATTTGAGATATTTCAAAATTAAAGGTTACGATTTGAACAGCTAAGAAGGATTGCTAAGTTGATATTTAAGTCCATAGTTACTTGTGTTAAGTTATTGTTATTATTATATAAAAGTTTCTATTCTTAGGTTTCCCCAGCAAAGACATCATGGCGGATCAAGGTCCAAAGCACAAGTTGCCAAGTGTATAAAAGTGTGAAAGGGGTGGGGTTAGGGATGTAAGGTTGTGAACATGAATTCCCTAATTATGCATGTTGTGTTGAGTACCACAGCCTTCTGTAGTTGTGCATAAGTGTTTTTGTGAAGTCCTAGTGTGCTGAGGCTGTGGTGCAATGTGTGAGGCACCAGAACAGTAGCGGACAGGACGATGGGTACAACACGTACTCGGTCCTGCCTCCACTGCTTCTGGAGCTCTTGTGCCAGATCGATGTATTTACTGATCTTGTCTGCGTGAGTTTTCTGCATGTTCTTGCTGACAGGCACTGCAATATCAATTAGATAGGTCTGTTTGTTGACCTTATCAACAAGTGTGATGTCAGTTTGGTTGTGATGTATGGTTTGTCTTTGTGAATGGGGTGGTCCCAATACAGCTTATAAGAGGATGACTCTAATAAGCTTTGTGGTATATACTTGTAGTACGGGACCGTATTCTTAATAAGTGAGTGTGTGATAGCTATTGATGAACGATCTACGCTACTTGATTTGTCGGTGGAGCTATGTTTGGGAGAGAAAGCGTAGTATGATATTATGTGGGCGATGTGTAGTGTGGCACTTCCTACTTGTGTCGTAGGGTGTGTTTGCGTTCTGTGGAATGTGTTTCTTGTAGTTGCATGTGGGGATGACTTGGTCCTGTCACGCAATCATGAACCCTTCGGTCTCCCCAAACAGCTCACTCTTATCAGCCATCTGACGACGATTCCATGTCGACATTAGAATGGCCGAGTTCGTGGCGATGTCTGCCGTGGAGTTCCTTATGAGCCCATGATTCACGCAGCTGCTGAGTGTGGATGTCGGGGGTGGTGAGTGTTGGAGAAGGGTTTTCAAAGTCCAGTGGGTGAGGTGTGTGTCAGCCTTGACAATGGCTGAGTGGAGTGAGCAATGTTGTGATCTCTGGTGGAAGTGTTCCCTAAGTGCATGTACTTATTTTTCGTGTAGAGTAATGAGGTTGATGAGTCATCCTTTCCGTAGCGGACTTGGGGTGGTGCATGTTGCGTTTCGTGAATGTAGTGCGTGCTCTGCATTGTAGTATTTCGAGTTTGGTATTTGAGATTATCTCAAAGGAATATGTTAGTGTTGGGAAGGCAAAAGTGTTGATGGCTTTAAGTTTAGTTTGGCGTGGAGTTGTGTTTTGAGGATGTTGTGAACGCGAGTACATATGTTCTTGAGTGCGTTTTTGATGGTTTGCGTTGTCAGTGACTCACGCTTGCTTGAAGGTTTCTCCTTCTTCCATGGATTCGATAGCCACCCCACGATCCAATTCAAAACTCTCCAAATTTGAGGTCTTCCTGCGTGATACATATAGCTTGCAGCATTGTCGATTCTAAATTCCATTCCAATGTCTTTGGTTAACTATGTGGTGACTTAGAGTAGAAGTTGTGCGTTGTTTGTGGCGTAGAATTTAATATAATCCATGTAGAGTAAGTGTGTGGTTTTTTTTTGGTGTTCAGAGTGCCTGAGGTAATCCTATAACCGTGTTTTGTGTTATCTAGTATATGACTTAATGGATTCAATGCTAGAAAGAACCAAAGAGGACTCAAGGAGTCTCCCTGGAAAATACCTCTACATATGGGAATGGGGTCTGTAGTCATGGAGGCGTATGATGTACGCAAGTGTAGTGTTTTGTTCCATCGTGGTATTCAAGAAAGTCGTGATCCTGGGGTGTATTTTGTGCAGATGAAGAGTGTGTAGGAGCCAGGAATGAGGGACCGAGTCAATTGCCTTCTTTAGGAGATGTACGCGATTTGTAAGTGCAACAGCCCTTCTGTTGTTCCGAAAGGATGTTCTGTGTCTAGGTGTATGTGTAGATTTTGTCTGTAAGGCAGGAGATGAGGAGCTTGTAAAGTGTCGGAAGGCAAGTGATTGGACGGTGTGTTTGTGTTGGCAGTAGTAGCGGGAGCTGTAAGGATCTGTAATTTTTTTTCTTATTGTATTGGAAAGTGTTGTACTGTTGTTTGCGCGGAGTGCACTGTTTGTATGTAATCGGATATGTAGGTTTGAAAGTGTGTGACATGTAGTCGAAAAGTTGTAACAAGATGGGGCATGCGTGCAGGAATCCCTGGGAGTATAGAAGGAACAAACATGACATTTGAAATCATCGGTTTATTCATCAACAACCTGTTACACAAAATGAAACATCACTGGGAAATCATTTTGTTATGCATCTACAACCTGCTTAACATCCTTCACAGTAGTCCCTCAGGTTGTTCATGGGGTTCGTTGCCATCGATGGGGAAGATTCCATCGGCCGCATGAGATTCGTTACTGTGTGCCATCTCATGACGAACTACAGTAATGATGTATATGTGTGTTGGCAAAGCGTTTCCCGAGCAACGACTTCTTCACTTTAGGAATAAGATCAGGGGAATAGGGTGGATGTGGCAGGACCTCCCGACCCCAACGCTGTAAACAACGTTTAACAAAGTCTGCTTTGTGAGGTCTACCGTTGTCATGCAAGATTATTGCGTGGTGGTACGAAGGTGCTGCCTGAAAAATGAGGTGTAATGATGTACAGTTACATTCCCGCATAGTCGGGGAACTTCGACTAAATGGTTAAACAAGTTTCTTCTCCTGTGAATTGACAGTTACATTACTGGCCACTTTGAGCTGCCCACGAGCACAATAGGCCACTGCCACCATAAAGCGTTTTGGAAATTGCTGTTTGCATTGGACAGCAGTAAATGGCACGAGGCTTTAATGTGTCATTAAGGTATATCCAAGCTTCCAATCCATTGCCTGAAAGATAACCCTCGTACAACTTTCTGGCATTAGTGAAGAAATCGAATGCTGCATGGGCTGAGCTTTCTGTTGACACCGCAAACCAATATTTTTGTGAATGAAAGGATTTCTTTATTGTTTCAAGCACGAATCAAGTCATTTCGTAAAGAAACCAATAGTTCTTCATTAATTTCGATTTCAATATTTCACAGGAAAACAACATCAAAGAAACGAACCAACAACTTAAACTTTCATGCTCTTTTCTTCCTAAAGGAATTCAAGTCGCACAATTCAAGATAATAAAAAGGTAAAAATTTTAAAACATTTAAAAGAAACTACTAGTTTCGACTTCTAAGAGACGAAGTCTTCATCTGCTCTAAGTGTGAAAAAGGGAGTGTGAGTTACGTGGCATAAAAGTGTTCATTCGGGGAGGCTGATGGGATAGATGACGTATCGGAATAGTTAAGTGAGAAAGGATTATCTACAAAAAGCTATCCAACCTTAACAAGATTTCCAGACATGCAATCAAGGACAGTTATTCTTTCATTCAAAAAATCAAAAACCTTAAATACATTGACAACTACCGTTTCTTTTCGTTATATGTGGATGCGCTAATTCACAACAATTTCTAATGACTTAATCACAGGGGCGTTGGACCACCTCCAAAGTAAATCTATTATTAATTTCACAATCCTAACTATCAAAAATGAGATCTCCCCCCTTAGAGAAGCATTATTCAACATGCAATTTTTTACTTTCAATGGCTCCATATACAAACAAACTGCAGGCCTATTTATGGGCCTATCAGCCTCTGCAATATTAGCCGAAATCGCAATGGCTTACATCGAGGACCTTGCAATCATGGAATGCGAAAAAAAAGCGCTGAATATAGCTTTGTACCAAAGATACGTGGACGATTCAATTTTTTACAGTGACCATACTCAGTGGCGTAGCAAGGGGGGGGGGGGATCGCCCCGGGCCCCACCTGAGAGGGGCCCCACGACGAGACGGATTCATATTTAAAATTTATCATTAGTCCTATCCACATAATTTTTTTCCAGTCTATGGGGCCCCACCAGCCAGCCTAGGGGCCCCATCCACCCAAGTATCCCGACCGCCCCCTTTACAAGGTTTTGTTTTTGGTTGGGGAATAATGGAACTCCCGCCCCGGGCCCCCAAAGGCGTTGACGCCACTGACCATACTAAACAACAAGAGATTCTCAAATCAAGGATCACATCCACCCCGACATCAAATTGAAAAAGGAAGACGAGAATGATACCTCCCACACCCTTTGAGATATCCCTTTCCTCGATGTACAAATATGATGCATGGATAAAACCTTCCAAACCCAGTATACCCTAAACCTTCCTCCCTACCTATAACTCTCAATTACAAATCTTCTTGTCCATTATCTTTCAAGATAAATAATATAAAAATGGACTTAAATAGAGCCTTCCAATCCCACATTCCTCCAAAATGAAATCCAATATATAAGATCCAAGCTTATCCTTAATAACTAACCACCCAAATTCTAGAAAAACCCACAGCACTAGCCACCCGCTCATACATTGTAATTCTCAACAAATTTCCTCCGACAAGAAATACATATCTATCCCTTATCACCTACGCTATTCCAAGCACTTTCCAAAATATTAAAACCAAGCATTAAAACTTCCACAGGCAGAAATACCCTATCATTATTATGCAATAAGTATAAATCCTCAAGGCACTCAGGCGATCCATTTGAACAAAAAGGATTAGTGTACGCCATTATGTGCTCAAATGGCGAGCCCCGCGTTTATTTTGGAGAAACCAAATAGAAACTAAAACTATTACCAGCACCAATACACTATTGAAAATGAGGATTTTAATTACAACACCGTTGTTCACACTTTTAAGATGGGACACACTCTTGATTGGTCCAACACTTCCATAATTTGTAAAGAAAATAATCCATTCTTATGCAAATGTAAAGAAACAATTCTTATAATTACGGAACCCCATGTCTATAATGCTTATCTGTACAACCTATTGAACAATATGGATTTAGAAAAAAGAAAAAGAAACACATGATTTATAATCAACCAACACCCCCACCATAGTCCTTTCTCACCCTCCTTCCCCCAACATAATCCTTTCTCACTTAAAGTATTCCGATACGTCATCTATCCCATCAGCCTCCCCGAATGAACACTTCATGCCACATAACTCACACTGCCTTTTTCACTCTTAGAGCAGATGAAGACTTCGTCTCTTAGAAGTCGAAACTAGTAGTTTCTTTTAAATGTTTTAAAATTTTTTCCTTTTTATTATCTTGACTAGTGCGACGGCGTACTTCAATTTCTACATTGTTGAATTTTTGCGCACCTAAAAAATACAAAATACTCTTTTCTTCCTAGTAACAATTTTTCAGCTCTGTCTGTCTGTCTGTCCGTCTGTTCCTTCTGTTCGATGGATCTCCAGAAAACATGGATTAGAAAATCGAAGAAATGATCTATTGGAAATCTTTACCAAATGGAGAAATGAGTTCATCTCTTAGGAACCACTGATATCTTAACAAGGGATTAATGCGTTTCTCTAATAATTGAATAGGATTAAGACTAATCGACTTCAGGCAAGTGGATTATTTTTTACAAATGGAAAATGTTTATATTCAAATATTAGAATTTCAAAATAAACACAGACTTTTCGTCTGTGTCGTTTTCACCATTTAAAATAAATAAATAAATAAATAAATAAAGAGGAAAATAGGAAGGAATTGTTGTATTCTTTTATGTCTCAGGAAAATAGTAATAATGTACAGGAGATGGGATTCCAAGGAAAAATCAGCTAAAAAGTACTAATTTTCTATTATATTATAATAAGAACAGTCAATGAATGAAAATAAGGAATTTTGCAATGCAAGCATTTCAATCCAACATTTTCAGGTATTTTGGTTTTTAAGATGAAAATAGTCCTCCTGACTCCCACTTCTTTTTGCCATCAAATCACGTGATACTAATGACGTAATTATCAAGTTTTCAATACGATAAGCATTCTCACCCAGAAATACAAAAGATACAATTAGAAATAGTAGCTCAAGTTACTTCAATGGATGTTTCAATGAAAAATTCCCATTCATATAATGCTAGTGTAAATGATTGAGAATCAGTTATGGATCACATGTTAAGAAATTTCCCTTTTTTCAGAGAACAGAACAAAGGAATAGGAACACATAAGAAACAGAAAAAAAGAATTAAAGACAAGAAAATTACGACATCGTGTGTTCTTTGAAGACCCTCTAATAAAGATTCCTTTTCAAATTGCTTCTTTTATCATCCATCTAAAACAAATCATATCTTAAATGAATTCCAGGAAGAAATGGAGTTAAAATAGAATTTATGCCAAATTCCTCCAAGGTTTAAAAACTCACACACAATAATTCACAATAAAAGAAAATCAGAAAATAATTAAAAGCTTTCATTTCATAACAGCCTAGAAATTTTAAAAAAAAAAACTTCATAAAATTTGAAACTGATGTCAACCTTCAGCTGATTTCGTTGATTGCATCTGTTCCCAATGGAGTCGTGTTTTATTATTTGTTTTTATAACAGAAACTGAGTAACAGAAACATTCTCCTGTAATCTGTTTTTTAATTAATAAAAAAGAAGCCGATTTTAGACTATCATTAATAACTTCCGAAGGTCTGTTATTTAATTTATAAACAGGACCCATGCATTTGTAGTTCGGTTCCAACTTTGATAACTACCCCTAGTAAAGATAGACCCTCTGGAAGGGTCCTAAAACTAAGATCCACGTGTGGTACATTGTAAAAGAACCAGTCATCAATGAACAGTCAGTCAATAATAATAATAACTTTATAGCGAGAACACATTGGAAATGGCAAGAAAACAAAAAAGAATAATTCTATTAAACTCCCCTCAGCGTCTCCCCCACCCCCAAATAGAAGAGCTGTTTACGAGATTAATAGAAGAGACAACTGAAAGGCTATCTTGGTTCATGGGGTTTGTTTTCTTTCTCGTCTGAGCAAGTGTCCTTCTCAGTTTACATCCAGTCCAAAGGTGTGAAACGCTATAAACCAGTGTCTCGCTTTACAACCAGAGTCTCGCTTTACAACCAGTCTGATTCGCTTTAGTGATCTGTAGCCAAAGAAAACAGGAAGGAAAACAATATCTGTCATTAGAAAAAAAAAACTCACTTGCCTTCAATAAGAAACAAGAATGAATTAATAACAGCAAATGAAAAGCAAATCTCTTTCTTTAATCCTTAGAGGAAAAGGATTAATTTCCGTAATTAAATCCTTTGTCAATAACAACTAGCAATGATTTTATATTTTTAATATTATTCTTTTATCTTCAAACTTTAATCATCAAATTGCTGTCATTTTCTCATTTCAATTCAAACTCTAATTTCCAAAAAAAAAACAAATCACTTCCTTTCCTCCTTTTATGATAACAAAAACAAAACAAAAAACTCAGCCACTAAACTTTATAAGAAGGATTTCTAAAACTTCTTTAATTCCACAGAACTTCGTCCACTACACGATATTTAACCGGCTCTGGAACATCCAACATACAAATTGTATAAAAAGGTTAAAATTAAGGTTCAAAACTTAAACAAGAGAACATTTTAAATATTTTCCAATAGAAAGAAATTTGTAAAGAAATGACAAGAAGTCCAACGTTTGAACCTTGTCTTAAAACCCATAAAGTGGATTATCCTCTGAGGCCAGTCATAAACTCTCACGGTTCACCTCCACAAGGTACAGGAAAGTTTTTAAACAAAATTCTTCAAAGAATTCCTTTAAATCGACCAGAGATAATTTTGAAAAATACAACCGATCTTATCAGCTATATCAAAAATTATAAAGAAGATATGATGTTAAGAAATTATAAATTAAGGTTATATTCGTTACATATTGTAGCCATGTATACAAACGTACCTGTTATTGAAGCTATTAAAATAGTAGAAAAAAAGTGTGAAATGAATATGGATATTTTGAAAGAGTTCAACATAGACAAAGCGACCTTTATTAATCTTTTTAGAGTTAATATGTGAAACTAAATATTGTAAATTTGATGGAAAATTTTATGTACAAAAGAAAGGTTTCGCAATGGGTAGTCCTGTGTCAGGTGCAATTTGTAATTTGTATCTTAATTGGCTCGAGGGTAATGTCATTTTAAATTGGATTTGTGCTAAATTTTCTTATTTAAGGTACGTTGATGACATTTTACTATTGTGGGAAGGTACTGAGAGGCAATTTTCGAAATTTTTCAAATTTGTTAATTCAGTTGACCATAATTTACAATTCACTTTTGATAAGGAAATAGATGGGAAATTACCTTTCTTAGATGTATTGATTATTAATGAAGGTACTATGATTACTTATGAGCATTATCAGAAAGATTACCAGAGTAATCATGTTTTAAATTTTAATTCAAACCATAACCTTTTCTTTAAGAAAGCCATCATTTATAATAACTTAATGAGAATAACTAATTATAAAGGTGAGAATAAGAAATTATGGAAGATTAAAATTGATAAACTAAGTAGAAAATTGGAGATGAACGAATACCCTAAGAATTTTATTAAAGCAAATGTTAATAAATTCTTTTATAAAAGAAAGAAGAATGAGATAAGAAAATCAAAGGAAAATTTTCGTAATGATTATAAATTCATACGTCTTCCAATTGGTTTTAAAGTTGTTAAGAACATTAAAAATGTATGTGTTGAAAATAATGTCATAATAGTCTATTACAAAGGTAAGAGTCTATTTAGAAAGAGATACGACAACAAAATATTCTATTCAAAATGGGAATCGTATACTCTTAGAATGTAGAGATTGCCAAGAAATCTACATAGGAAGTACTGGCAGATCCCTTAAAGAGCGCCTTGAAGAACATATTAGGGCTTTTAAATATAAGAAGTTAGGTATATCACATTGGGCTGATCATGCTTTAAAATTACATCACAACCCAGATCCTGTTGTCAACGTTCTATATGAATTACATGATGAAGCAGAACGTTTTCTATTGGAATCAGGATTTATAAATTGGTCGAAGTGTATTAATAGAGATAAATCATTAAAAATGAATGAAATTTCGTTTAATTTTTTTGAAAAAGTAATGGAGAATAACAAAAGTATAAAAGCTAAATTAAGAGTTATAATATAACGATTGTAACTTAACAATTTGTTAGCTGTTGGTGATTATTAGTAATGGAGATTGGCATTATCTTTGTTTAATAATATAACCCAGATCCGTTACTCTACATTATTTTTGAGACCAAAGACAGATACATGGGCGGTATATTGGAATCTTGTACTATAAGACTGGATAACTATATAAAATATAAGTTATTTAGCCAAATTAATTGGGAAAACTATGAAATAAAAAATTGTAAAAATATCAGCTGCATTAAAATTCAACTAATCAGCGATGTAATTGATGAGAAAATAATAATAATTTTTTAACTCTATTTATCTTTAACCTTATATAGCAATCGATCAGCACCTATAATACAGGTATACATTTTATAGGTATACCTAATAGGACTGGTGAACATTTAGAAAAAAAAATTACTGCAAATGTTTTAATAAAAACAAATCACTTAAAGTTAATGAAATTTCGAAAATTCGTAAAAGGCAATAAGAGATTAAGTGAAATTTTAAAATTTAATTAATGATCTCTTTCCATATAATAGTCTATTGTTTGATTGCAAATTATTTGTTTAATGTTATTTATTATTTTGAAACAAAGACACGATGTAGTGTGAAAACTGTTTGTTATATTTCGTAATGGTTAAAGAGAGAAAAAGATTCTTTTCTTTCTCCTCTCTTAGTTATTTATTGTAATATGTTTTAGTTTCATTATATCAAGACCTAGAAAAAGTCTTCCGATTGTAAAGACGAAATATTGGTCATTTCTGGTGTATATATATTTCTTTTGGAGTGAAGTAAAGTATATAAGTTAACGTTCGTTACCATTGCAATTTTTAACTTTTCATGATTGTTATTCAAATTTCTGTTTGCAATAAGAAGGAAGACTGACATCAAGATTGATATCACTTATCAATCATTTTTCCTTTTGGATTCATTCTTCATCCAATCTCGTTCATTTCCATATTCTAATTTCTCCACTTCCTCTGTAGTTCCAGAAGTACATGAGTTTCTCGATGGACACTTCACGTCGAGTTCGATGAGAAACGGAAAATGTGTCAATAATAATCCCTTTCTTTTTTTTTTAAATTAAAATACTTGTAATTGTTAATTTATAAAAATCGAATGTAATGTTAAGCGTAAAGATAAATGTGTATCGAATTGAATTCAATTCAATTGAATATTCATTTCATAGTTTTTATTTAATATTGAACTATTGGATG
>JAFIDM010000007.1:33586299-33597933 GCA_023159025.1 Thereuonema tuberculata | reverse complement strand
CATCCAATAGTTCAATATTAAATAAAAACTATGAAATGAATATTCAAAAATTCAATTCAATTCCATACACATTTATCTTTACGCTTAACATTACATTCGATTTTTATAAATTAACAATTACGAGTATTTTAATTTTTTTTTAAAAAAAGAAAGGGATTATTATTGACACATTTTCCGTTTCCCATCGAACTCGACGTGAAGTGTCCATCGAGAAACTCATGTACTTCTGGAACTACAGAGGAAGTGGAGAAATTAGAATATGGAAATGAACGAGATTGGATGAAGAATGAATCCAAAAGGAAAAATGATTGATAAGTGATAATAATACAAGTGATGTTGATCTGCTTTGTATGTATTGAAGCAACAATCATTGAATTCATTATTTTCTCTTTGGATTCATGTTGTGGAGGACATTTCACTTTCTTAGTAGTAAGATAAGATCCTCTATTGTCTTAATCTCCCGACATGTCTAAGAATTACAAATATTTCAGATAGGACTATTAGAGAAAAAGATCGTATTTGTTTGAAGAGATTTTGTTGTTGTTTACTTTTGATTTACTCTGAAGGAAGAAAAAAATAAACATAATTCGTTCATTTTCAGAGAATGATTTATTGGCTATTAACATTACTTAGTTAATTATAAAATAATGGCTTCTAAATTTATGTTTTAAATTTAATCTTATTGTTGTAAATCCTTTTTATTGTTTATAGTTTTTCAAGTTTAGTGGCTGAGTTTTTTGTTTTGTTTTTGTTATCATAAAAGGAATCCTAAGGAAAGGAAGTGGTTTTTTCTTTAAATTAGAGTTTGAATTGAAATAAGTTTCTCCTAAACCTGAAACCATCGACGTCTCAAAGTAGTATTTTATTTTATTTACCTTGTTAAGTGCTAAAATTATCATGTCTTGTTCTTTTGTCTTTTTATAGATCAATTTACACCACTGTTCAGCAGCTACTGCGATACTCTCTAAGAAGATCACACAGCTGGATATTGTGTTTTCGGCCACTGGTTCGTGGAATGAGGGATCAGACTGGGAGCTGGTGAGAACTCTAACTGAACACGTTTATTCGTAGTAACAGGGGTTTTTATAAACTTATTTACAGGGGCTCCCGTTGGAAGAAACTGGTCTCCTATTGCATGAAGTCTGGACTACCCCTTCTTATGGGAAGTGATGTTACCTCCCACCATACTGTGGGGCAGCAGCAAACATTAATACCAAGGGGAAGTCTTACTAGAGTTTTTAACAACTGTTGATCTGGATATTTTAAATAAAGGTTCAGTTTCTACCTTCTTTACCCTGTATAGGGAAGAAGTGTTAGATCTTACCCTTGCTTCTGCATGTCTCAGGACACAGGTTTGCAAATGGTGGGTCTCTTGGTCGAACCATCGACATATCCTTTTTCCTTTGAGCACAGAGGTGCTCTAAGTACAGAAACCCATGGCTCACAAATTGGGATTTCTATAAGTTTGATCTGAAGCTTAAAATGGCAGGTTTTCCTGCCTCTTATCATTGGCATTGAAAACTCTATCTGTTTTGTTTCTAATGCCCTCATCTCTGCTTATGAACAGAATTGTCCACTTCGTCATAAGCAAAGGAACAAAATTACTTGGTGAAATCCATATTTGATAGACTCAGGACTAAGACCCATAAGCTGCTTAATAAGGCAAAATACACCGGTACTTTGTATGCTTGGAATTCTTATAAAGAATCCCAAAAGAAGTATAAACGTGCCATTAAATACTATAAGAGAACATCCTGGAGAACTTTTTGTGAAAACCTAGGTACTTTACCTGTGGCCACAAGGCTGACCAAGGCTTTATCCAAAAGCTCTGAGACAAGACTGGGATCGCCGTTACTACCCAGTCGGGACTATACCTCATCCGAGGAAGAGGCTTTTAAGTACTTTGCTGGATGTTCACTTCCCAGACTCATGAGCAATTGATGGATTTGTACAACATGCAACTCTGGGCAAGGATTATTCTCTAGCCAAATGCATTGTTTCTTTAAAAAAGGGTTAAGCAAGCCATTGCTAACTTTAAACCCTTCAAAGCGGCAGGAGCGGATGAAATTTTCTCAGCCCTGCTTTTAAAAGGAATGGAGATTATTGTACCATTCTCGTAAATATTTACTGCCCTTGTCTGGTGCTAAGTTATATTTCTATGAACTGGAGAAAGGCAAGAGTTGTTTTTATCCCTAAGGCAGGGGAAGGTCTGACTTTACCTCTGCCAAATCATGTAGACCAATTAGTCTCTCCTCCTTTCTTCTAAAGGTTCTAGAGAAGCTGGTCGATCAATATGTAAGGGATGTTTCTCTTTTAAAACATCATTTTCATTGTAGGCAATATGCTTATCAGGAAGGACTTTTTACTGAAACAGCCTTACACAATCTGGTACACAGGATAGAGAATTCTCTGTCTCACGGGCAGATGGCTCTTGGCACTTTTCTAGATACAGAAGGAGCATATGATCATACATCTTACGACTCCATTTGTTACGCAGCTGAACAGCATGGTGTTCATCTATTATTAGATGAATTAGGAACATGCTTTCAACTCGTACTGTTTGTGTACACCTTTCTGGCAATTACTTTTACAACTCAGGCTGTGAGAGGTTGTCCACAGGGAGGGGTTATCTCACCACTGCTTTGGTGTTTGGTAATGGACTCCCTTAGTGTGGAACTGCAAGAACTTGATTTCTACTCTCAAGCCTATGCCAATGACCTTGTTATTCTTGTTAGTGGCCTAGATCCTGGTACAGTTTTGAGCTCATGTAAAGGGCTCTTAACTGCATACAGGGCTGGTGCTACAATATAGATCTTAAGGTTAATCCTATTGAAGGCCACATTAGTAAACTAAACTAGGAAAAGAAAGATAGGGAAAACGTAGACTTTGAACCTATAAAACAAGCAAATTGATCTCTCCAAAATTGCCAAGTATCTTGGAGTTATTCTTTATTCCAAATTGACCTGGAAAGAACATTTAGATACTAAAATCAAGAAGACCATTGCCTCCTTTTGGATGTGCAGAAGGACTTTTGGCAGTTTATGGAATCTCCAGCCTAAGATTATCTATTGGATTTATGTGACCCTTGTTAGACCTGCATTTTGTTATGCAGCTATTGCCTGGTGGACCAGAACTAAGCTAAAGACCGTTAGGAAACTCTTGCGCAGAGTTCAATGTCTGGCCTGTTTAGGTATCTATGAGGATCTATGAGGATGGCACCTCCTACTGCCTTAAGAGGCTCTTTTGGATTTGCCACCTCTATATCTCTTTACCAAGCATCAAGCCAGAAAAACCGCCTTTAGGTTGGTTAACCAAGGCAAGTGGTATTATAGCACTTCTCATCACTCCAGTATCTGGAAGGAGGCACAGGACTTTTGCCCTAAGCTTTCACTCAGAACTCCTCTGTCTTTTAATTTTAACGTGACACCCAACTTTGTCATCCATTACCCCAACAGGGAAGAATGGCTCGCTAAGGGACATGACCTCTTACCCTGCTGGAGCATTGTTTGGCTTACTGATGGTTCTAGACGGGAGCCGGAATATATGGGCTAAAACCAAGGGCTGATTTCTTCCATGCCCTTGGTGTCTATTGTACTGTATTTCAAGCTGAGGTATTCTTTTTTGTGCTTTTGAAAATCTCAACCGTCATTATGTCAATAGGATTATTTATATCTGCTCAGATAGTCAGGCTGCACTGCATGCTCTGAGCAGTTCTGCTTGCACTTAACAGCTTGTTGCTGACTGCAGGGAAGCTTTATTTTGTCTGGCCAGGACAAATTTGGTTAATTTGCACTGGGTTCCCGGACATCTTGGCATTGATGGAAACGAGAAGGCAGACTTGTTGGCCAAGAGGGGTTCCTCCTCATTTCCGATTGGCCCGAAACCCTTCTTAGGTTTTTCCTTTGACCTAGGCAAATGACTACTTGGGACTGTCCTGGGAAAGCAGTTCCATAGGCATTTTCCATAGTACCATTGCCTCACATGGTATGAGGCAGGCCAAAATATTTATTAAAAGACCTGACCATTGCTTTGCAAAGTCAATCCTAAATTTAGATAGGAAACATTGCAAAATGATTACAGGAGTCCTTACAGGACACTGTACTCTTTAATAGACACTTACATTTGCTTGGCATATGCCAAAATAATATAAGTAGGAAATGTGGAATGGATCAGGAAACTCCTGAACACATTTTATGTTTTTGTTCAGCTTTGGCTAGGAACAGATGGGAGATCTTTGGTAAGATTCATCTTACTAATGATATTATCTCCACCTTTAAGATCAAGGTCATTTTATCCTTTTGTAAGTCCAGAGGACTTTTTATGACCACCGAATCTTATCACAGTTTTGATGAGATTCCTTTGACATAATCAAAAGTATATTATGAGGGGACACAGTTATGAGGTCCCCTCATAACTGTGGACCCAATTACGAGGTCTGAGTGATTAATCTCTTTATCCTTATGCCTATGATCGTCTACAGTATCTCTTGATATTTGTTAGAGGAGAAGATGGCTAGTACTGTCGCCGGCATTTCCAATGTCACATTGCGAAGTAGTGCTTTCCTGCATTGCTTTCCTTAAACCAGTCTAACAAGGGAATGGTTAAGCCCTGCGAACACTACGCAACATTCCAGCAACTTAGTTGTGCAATTTTGACGTCACGAGTGATTTTGACGTCACGAGTTGCAATTTCTTTGCAACTTCTGTCACGAGAGTCGAGTTGCATCGAATTCCCCAATCACAGGGCAGCATTGGAACACGTCAGTTGCGAAACCACGCCCATGGAAAAAATGGCGTCGAAAATTTTATCGCTCGATTCGTTTTGAAGACAGGCTCATACTCAATTAATATCAGAGTATTGCGAGTTTCTTTCATGCAGAAATAAAGTTTATACTGAAATGCAGTAATTGTATGCGGCAGAATTTATCAGAGAGGTTGAAAAACCTCGATTTTTTTGGATTTTCCACAGCGGGTTTGGCAAACGCGAAGGCTGCTGACGTAGAATGCAAAAGTTATGCCGTCATTGTTTCCAGGGGAGCATGGTTTCTTATTGGCTGTTGGTCATTCGTTACTTTTGATTCGAAATAACAACATGAAATTAAATTCCATAGCGGCTAATAATTTAAAAAAAATATTTATCATATGTTGCAAATCATTCACTCTTATATTATGTTTGAAACGACATAACCGAATTTTGCTTGACGCCACAGGTGACGTATTTGAAATCTGCGTTGTCATGGGTAGGTTGCATTTTCGAGTTGCATATCAGTGTTGCATCGTGTTCGCGCTTGACAAAGGTTTATATCAACTCGTGACGTCAAAATCGCGCAACTAAGTTGCAGGAATATTGCGTGGTGTTCGCACGGCTTTAGGTTTGTCAGATCAAAACATCCCTTGAAATTTTTATCATTTATTCAGGATCTTAAGGAGTTGACGTATACCCAATTTTAGCTCCTTTTTTTGCACTGAAAGGGGATAAAAAAAAATTGTAAGAGCTGAGAGCTTGTAGCACTGCAGGGAAGCATCGGGCAGCTAATGTGACATTGGAAATGCCGGCGACAGTACATAAACATCCCATAATGAAAATATAGCAACCATGCTTTTCATCAAAACTCTATCTTATGTGAAGTTCTAAGTGTACAGACTGATGGTGAAAAAAAAAATTATGAATCGATTTGTATTATTTTAAAAAATTTGTTTAATCAGTTTTTAGTCTTTCTATTTTATTCACTGAAACAAAAAAAAGAAATGTGGGCAGGTGATTTCATATATTTAATCAAGAGCTGAATTAAGATGCAAATGTGAAATACCACTAACATTGGATAACAGCAAATTATTCTTCTGTCATCATTCACCAGCTCAGTTACATGCAGGAAAAGACGCGATTACTTATGTAATTACAGATGGACAGGTTTGCTCATAACTTTCAATGCAATCCAAACTGGCCAGAAGCGAATTATTTGCAGACCAAAAATCATTTAATGATGCAACAACATAATTTCTAGAATGTTTCATTTAAAAATGAAAAAAAAAATAATTGATCTTTTTACCAAAAAATGCGTGTTATTTATTCAGTATGGAACAGGAAAAGAGAAAACTGTCCCATTGCCACAAACTTTTACTCAAACTAGCTGCACTTGGTGAAAATCGGAGTTGCTTTTACCTTCCTGTGCTACATTCAAGAACCTACATTACATGAGGAATGGGAATAATACTTTTCAGACACCCAACTTTTCAGACAACTCACCATGAACTCCACTTTTTGATCACCTGGAAAGATACATTTATCGATTTTGTTGTCTTTCAGTCATCATCTAAATTACAGGAATTGTTTGCTATTCATAGCAAAGATCATGAGTCATGATATTTAAGGGAAACATTCAAACACGATCTCTGTGAAGACTCTTCACACAGAATATCAGCTGTGTAATAATCTCAACCTACCATTTTCCAAAGAAATGTTTAACAAAGACCTCATTTAGATTGAAGATAACGTAACTGCCATAAGTGAAAACATTTAACTGAATTTGGTTTGCCTTCACAACACATAGCAACCAAGACATCATTGACTTCATTTTAAGGTCTTTCTATGACACTGATGGAGTTGTATGATTATGGGCTTGAACTCTTCCTATTGACTAGCCTCTGATAAGTCAGTAACAACAAAGGGAAAGTATTTTTTGTCATTGCCCTAGAGGATCAGGAAAAACATGATTAACTGGCATGCTACTGGCTAAGATCAGATAAAGTCCTAATCAATAGCCTTGGCTGTAGATTCATTAGGAATAGCAGCAACTTTACTGAGAAGCAGTAGAACTGCACATTTTAATATCAAATTGAATGTGTCTCTTCAGCAAGAAACTTCATGCCCATTTGTAAAAACAATGCTCTTGACAAAGTACCACACTCGTTGTATGGGATAAGTGTACTATAAGCCATCGAACCCACATAATTAATAGCAATAGATTAGATCCAACAACAACTTTATGGATGGAGTGATATTCGGTTTTGCTGAATTCTTTCATTACACTCTATACATAATTGTAAAGGAAACCCCAGACCGATATCATCAAAGATATTTAAAATCATCTCCCATCTGGAACTCCATCAGAAAACTGAATTTATGTACAAATATGTGAGTTCACCTTGACAGTGATGATAGCAATATCCCTTTACAATTACTTCCCATAGGTGATGGTAAAATCCCAAACAAGAACAGCTACATTATTATTGACAAGAAAATTGGCTAGGTGGAAACTAATTCTTTGAAAGAATTAAATTTCAGTAACTAATATTTTGAAAGAATTAATTACTGAAATTTTTATCCAGATTTTCAAAACTTATTGCAAAAAAAGTTACTATTGGCTGAGCAAAAGGGCTTTAGTTTTTCTCCCAGAAATTCAGTTGAAATATTTTCTTAAAAGAGCTTGTGAGGAACAGAGATAAAAGGAAAAAGATATTTAAGTAAAGTAACAACTGATCAAAGCATTCAGTTAAATTACAAGTACAGTAGAGTCGCGGTAATCCGAGCCCCGGTAATCCGAGATTCCGTGTAATCCGAGGTGCATACCCAAGCGATACCTTACTATTATACTTAGACGATGGCATGACAACGCTACTAAAAAGCGTTGCTCTACTGTGAAGCAGAACAGAAGACCTTGGACAGTTTTTTAAAGTTGTAAATATCTATAAAGAGTCTTTTCATGTAACCAGGTAACATTGTTAATGTATCTGTAACTTTAATATCTATTATAAATTAAATTTGATTCGTTTTAGTTGAAAATTCCAGTTTTTTTTTTCTTCTTTTTTCCGTGTAATCCGAGGTACCATCAGCCCCAATTACCTCGGATTACCGCGACTCTACTGTAAATGTGGTCCTTGGGGTTGTGAGAGGAAAGGCTCCTGGCATTTTCTCACCAAAAGAATTAATGGATGATGGCCTTTAATCTTGAAATTAGTTATCCATTCTACAGAGGGGCTGGGTGGACCCTAGGACTCATTTGGGGAGAATTCAGATAAAAAAAATAAGGAAATTATAGTAAATAAAGATATTTAAGACTAGACATTAATCTAATTCTGTTTACATTCTGTTTTGATTATTAGCTTAAGGGTTAGGAAAGAACCCTTAATATCTTGAATCCTTTAATATCTTGAGAGATATTAAAGTTAAAAATGCACACAATTATAGTTCAATAAATACAGGGTGTCCGAAAAAGAACTCCGGAGTTTCTACTACAGTATTTTCTATTTGGACAGTAAAACACTAGTGTTTTGAACATATTTGTGAAGCAATAATATTCAAGTTGTAGTTCAAATGTTGTCCACCAGATAGCACCATGCTGCAATAATGGCATTGCCACAGGAGAAAGCACTGCACATGTTACAGAAGCAAAGTCAGTGACAACTGTTGAAAGGAATTTCAGGCAGTAGGAATGCTCAGTGATAAAAGTCTCCATCAGTGGCATCAACAGTTCTTGGAGTGTTTTAAAAGGACACTTACCAGATAGGCCTACAACAGAAAACTTGGAAAGAATTTGACTGTCTTTACAGTGTAGTTCGAAATGTTTGGTTCATAGTATAAGTCATCAATTAAACATTCTTAAAAGCACTGTGCATTACATTGTGCACAAGAGACATGACATTTGTGCTTATAAACTGCAACTTGTTCTTCACATCCAGCCTACATTATACACTGATTATGTGCACTGGCCCAACAGCTCCCGTTCTGACTCCAATGGATTTCTTCTTTTGTGGCTATGTAAAGACATTGTGTATCACGAAAACATCTAGTCCCTTGCCCACCTGTGCAAAAGAAAAAGTAACACCAACCATAGAAACAATTCCTATGGATAAGCTTATCCAAGGGTGGGTCTCAGATAGAATTCCATTTTGATATCTGTAGAACTCTAAATGGTATACACATTGAGTTACACAAACAAGTTATCAAACTTGTTACATTGTATTTTAATAATACAGTATATGCTACATACATTTCTGCAAAAAAAGTCATAAAATAAATTTTAGTGAAAATCCCAGAGTTCTTTTTTGGACACCCTCTATAAGCATTAAAACTATTTAAAAGCAATGTAAACTACAATGAAATAAAGTGATTAAGAAAGAACAGGAATTTATAAGGAATATTAATTGACTGAATTTCTAAGTTAAATCAACTTAAACTTAACAAAAAAATTATTATTTTGGCAAAAGGGAGAAATGGTACAAAATGACATGAAAATAAAGAGAGTAGACAAAATAATGGATGTACAAACATCTTTATCAACCTGAACTTGGTCTACCATGAGCATTCTGAACAGCAGTTAATAGATATGTAATAGATGCCTAAAGGTCTCACACTTAAGATTACAATATTTTATACCAATCCTATCGTGAAATCTCCAAGTGATGAATGTGCAAGAAATCGTGCTCTTACCTACCACTTAAAAAAAAAATTTTTAAAAATTAATATTATATCTCTACATCATACAGTATAATCTGCATCACATCAATGATTTTATGTAAGTGTGTCTTTTGAGTTTCTTCTTCAGTGGATATTTCCATTTCTTTCTTCCCCACATATACAGGGTGTTCCAAAATTACAGGACAAACTGGGTTGTTATCATGGACACTAAAACATGTAATTTTTATCAGTAAACCCGTGTGTGCAAATTAATCCATTAACCAATGATGCAATCTCTGTATTGAAATCAAACACTTAGAACAACTGCTGTAAATCTGTCATTCTCATGCTAATATGTTTCTTTGCTTCCATCTGGTGCCAAAATGGCTTCTTTGAGGACATGAGTTTACTGACAAAAATTACTTGTCTTGGTGTCCTTGATAACTACCTGAATTATGTCGGCCTAATTTTGGGACGCCCTGTGTAATGCACAAAATGAATTGGCAGCAGCCTTGGAGGTAATAATTTATTTGACTGAGGTAATTAATTTTCTTCTTTAGGTCAAAAGTTAGATGTTCAATAAGTTATGCAAAGAAATTGATGGCTAGTTAATTAAAAATGAATATACGGTATGATCCAAGATTTGTTTATGAAAATAGTTTGGAGAGAGAGAATGAGACCTTTAAATTATATTTTCTATGTAGAATTAGGTTTCCTTCAGAGTAGAATTGACAAACAGATTCTTAAACATAACATATTTTATAAATTTCATGAATTTTTGATTTCCCACATTATGATGGAAGACAATAGAAAGAAAAATATGCAATTAGCCAGGACAGATAAAAGATGTATTTTATGAGATTGGATTAGAAATAAAGTGGCTTTGGGATTATTATAAGAAACCATGGTTGAGAAGGAAAGGGATTGGAAGCAGATTAGCCAGTGGTTAAGATATTCAACAAGGTTTTTATATAACAATTATCTTGCATAATTTCCCCCTTCTGAATTCAGCATTAAAATCGTCTAATTCAAAGGCATGGTTAGTTTAGAAAAAAATATATAGTTTCCACAGCTGCAAAAGAATAGAAATTTCAAACTCCAATTTGGAGCTTCCATTAAGTGGATTGAAATTCCCATTCCCTGTTCCTTCTTTTAACTACTAACGGAGCAGAGGTTAACCCTTTGATTTATCTAAATCCAGTTCTTTTAGTAAAGCAAATATTTCTATAAATAAATTACGTTTTTTTTTCTTTTGGAAATTAATAATCTACAAGAAATAAGGAGTTTTAAAAATGTAAAACATGAAGCTTCACAAATTCCCATAACTAACTTCAGTTTCATTATTACTAAATGAAAATATTACAAGATACCTAAATAATCTGACTCTTTTTTTGTAATAATCAATATTTAATATAATTTTAGACTTAATTTAATTTTGGTCAGCAATGAATTGTGTGTCCTCTTAATTGTTACTAATCAAAAATTATTAAGAAATTCAGTGTTCACATCTAAACATTGGAAAAACAAAATAACAGACAATGCAAATCACAAAATTTTTAGTTGCACAGATGCTTCTAAGTAGTTGTTTTTTATAACAGGTGTGATTTCATGTCAGTGTCATAATTGGATTTCTAAGAAAATGTTTTGAGATTATGATGAATGTAAATAAAAAGATTAAACTCCTATTTCTATCTACTTTATTCCTAACTGTTTATGAAAATAAAATTGCTTTTCATAACAATGTTTGCTATTTTCAGCTACTGTTGGATTGCCATTGGGTTAACTGTAGGGACTGAGCAAAATGTATGTCAATGAAATAATGTTGTCATAAGGATTTCATAATTCAAGTTTAATGTTTAAAAACAGAAAGAAAATAACAAACAAACCCCAAAACAATCGGTGTCTTGTGCTTCTTCACTTGTGATTATTGCAGAACCCATTAGTCAAACAATGTAGCTTCAATGTGGAAAAGAAAAGAAAAGAATAAATGTTTATTTAGGAAAAAAAATAACAGAAGAGGCTTCAGTCAAGATTTATTGGACCAAAACTGGCAATTGTGTTCTATGAAACAAATTACCTGTTACTCTCCAAACAGTTTCTTATCATCTCAATCAACCATGTGTCAATCCCACAAATACACATAAAAAGGAAATAAGTTAGCCTTTTTCACATCATACAATTCCTATCCCTCTATAATTTATACACCTATTCTATCAAATTGGGCTGTTCGTTTGTTTG
>JAFIDM010000007.1:33540572-33579324 GCA_023159025.1 Thereuonema tuberculata | reverse complement strand
TCTTTAGATCCTGTGATTCAGATCTTTGTGTTTCCAGATCCTTTCTTCAGATTCTGTGATTCATTTTATTTTCAGATTTTTTTCAGTTAATTTTCATAAATAAGAGAAATTAAAATCTTTTCGGCCACAGTGTTAGGGACATAAGAAACCACTTCTGTATTTCACAAATAATGCAATATCATCTATTGTAAAGAACATGTGCGATAGAGAAAATTAAAGATATTGAGAAGAAAATATATTAAATAGTGAAATGGTCAACCAGTGAAATGATTCTTACTTTAATATAATTGTTTCCAGATTTGGTTTGAAAAGAATTCAGTTCAAAAGAGTAGCATTAATGAGAACATCAGACTTAATACAATTCATCATTCAAAGCTAAGGATTCTGAGTTTGTTACACAAAATAGCAATGACATAAAATAAAAACAAATCTAAATTTAGAGATTTTTTTTATCACCAATTAATATCAAAAGAGAAACTTTTATCTAAAACTGATAAGAATTAAAAACAAGCCCACAAAATTCAGAATTAAAGTAAAGTCTCTTAAAGTGATAAAAAAAAGTCTGTTTTCAAACAATAACAAAGGAAACATTACCTAAAAATCCAATTTGAGAATTATCAATGAAAAATTCCACAGAATAAACTTCCATTGGACGTACATCCTGAAAATACAAATATATTCCAAAATTTTATATTAAATAATTTGGTTTGTTTATTTATCAAAGCACTGAATTAAATCAAGAAGACACTTATTAAAATTGCATTTATTACCAAAAGAATAGAATATCCCAGGCTATCAATAGAGTCGATTTACACAATAAAATAACAACTAACATGCATGACAAAATTGATCAATGATTCCTTATACCCAGAAATTGTTTTGCAATAGATAATTTTAAAAATTAAAATACAGCATGAGAATTCTAGAGCTAACAAATAAAAAAAGTTAAATTAAGTCAAAAGAAGACTTCAATGGTAGGTTTACAATTCTCAATTAAATCTTTCTGGTCCTCTTCATTTTTAAGCTATTTATAGAAAACTTCTATTTTCCAACATATTCATTAATTACTATTCTGAACAAAAAAAATTCTCTTAATTTAAATTTACAATTTAAATAACAAACAATTTTAAATTGTTCCATATTTGTTCCTTAATTGTACACCGATCTAACACACGAACTTCAGAAGCAGTGGAAGCAGGACCGAGTACTGTCAGCCACTGGTCTGGTGCCTCACACATTGCACCACAGACTCAGCACTTTAAGACTTCACAAAAACACTTATGCACAACAGCAGAAGGCTGTGGTACTCAACACAACACGCATAGTTAGGAAATTTATGGACATAACCACAAATCCCTAATCATCCCGCACATGTCTTTTCACTTGGCAATATGCAAAAATCTTTGTATGGAACTGTGTGCTTGTTCCAGCAGCGTGGTTTTGACTGTTGTGCGCATGTGCACATAGGAAGCTTCACGCGAGGCTGCGACGGCGAGAGGCAGTGTCGCTGCCGCAGTGCTGCCCTGGCATGCTGGTGGAAGGTAGTTTTTTTTTTAATCCGCAATCTTTTCGCGCAAATTAAAACAAGAAGAATGGATTTCATTTTTAAATGAATAGGTCAAGCTTGAACTGTAACAATTTAAAAATTGCGAAAAAGTTTTTGGAGCAGCACCCCCACTAATTTTAGCTATGAGCCGCCACTGATTAGAAGTATTTTTTTTTCCTATTGTTACTATCTTCAATTCTTACCTACCAAACAAAATGGCCATATTTTTGTTCTTCAGTGTCAATTAAAACATGAACTCAAGACTTTTAGTAAGATGACAGAATAAAAATCAAGCTCCATGAGACCAAACAAAAGCTATCAGTATATCGCTTATGGGCTGCAATAGTGGCACAACTCAAAAAATCAAGTTCTGAGATAATTGAGTTCAAAGATTCAGTGTTGTATTGAAATGCTTATGTCATACAATTCATTAACGCCATTTGTTGGTGGAATATTGAACTACATGATATGCCACTGGAAGGAAGACCAATCCGCAATGTTGGAGAGTGCATTAATTCCAAATTCGTATTTTTTGAGTTGTGTCACTATTGCAGCCCACGAGCGATACAGTGGTGGTCAGAATTATAAGGACAACTGAAAATTTCACAGAAAAAATTTATTTCTGAAGTAAATAAAGTGAAATTTATACATAAAATGCTTTTTTATGCTAGAAATCATTGTAGAATGCAAAACATTGGAAAATGCAAAATATGAATGATTTGCCGTATTAAACAAAAAATGTCATTGTAAAAACTGGCCAAAATTATAAGGACAATGAATGTTTTTGGCCTAAAACATACTAATAATTAATAATCTCCCCCTTCTTCTCAATCACTTTCATCAGTCTTGACGTCATAGAGTTTGACAGTTCCTTAAGAACGTTTTTAGAAATGTTTTTCCAGGCTTTTTCGATGGAGGACATGAGTTCTTGCTTATTTTGATATTGAACACCATTTTTGTATACTTCGTGTGCCAGAATACCCCACAGGTTTTCCATTGGATTTAGATCTGGGCTTCTGGCCGGCCAATCAAGTAATTTCACGAAATTAGCATCAAACCATGCTTTCGAAGTTTGAGAAACATGTACTGAGGCATTGTCCTGCTGGAACAAAAAGTCTCCACTTGTAATTGACGGTGCTTCTGATAAAAGATTATTGCCCAATATGTAAATATAACTCTCAGACTTCATTTTGCCCTGCACAAAAACTATTGCAGTGGTTCCGCCAGTTGCGAAACCTCTTCAGACCAGCTACTGAGCCACCTCTAAATCTATGGTTTGCGAAAATTTCTTTTTCTTTACGGAAATCATACCAGAAGTAGCGGAAAACCATCTGGCCCATCCAAATTAAACTTTTTCTCATCAGAAAAGATAATATCATCGCACTTCTTTTTCCATAGTAATGCATTTTTTGACAAACTCCATCCTCAGTCTCTTATGAACTTTTGTAAGAGGTGGTCGTGACCTAAGTTTTCCTAACGAACCTTTTTTTCTTTTTGTAAAACATGTCGAACCGTTGATGTTTGTTTTTTGGAGCAAGCTCGCCTTATTATCATTCTTTTCACAGGCACAGAAACAGAAGATGGCCTACCTATACGTCTTTGCCGTCCATATTTTTCGGGATTTTTAAGAAAATTATAAATAACCGTTCTCGATCTATTCAGCTTTGTCGAAATTTGATGTACAGTAAGTCCTGAACTTTTAAAAGCAACCACTTTCCCTTTCTAAAACTCCGAAAGTTTCGTACCTATTGGCATGACTGAAAAAATAGAATATGACGTTCGCAATCTCTTACTATGCATTTATATCGTCTGGGAGTGCCGTGTGCTGAACAAAAAACATGCAAATTTTGCTTTTTAGAACACACAAATAGCATTGTCCTTATAATTTTGTCCATATCACAGTGCTGTCTAAATCCAAAATACATTTTATGAATGTGAATTTCCCATATATTTCCATAAAAACTAATAAAAAATGCTGCATTTATCGTTGGTTTCCAGCCATAAAATTTGCATAATTTTCCAGTCAAATGTAACCAAGTTTGGCGATTTTTTCCCTTGTCCTTATAATTTTGACCACCACTGTATTATATCACAATGTGAATGCAATCTTTACATTAGTAAATTCCCCTCACACACTGAATGATTCACTAGATTTTATTGCAATTTAAGACTGAGCTCTGTAATTTTGGCTAAAGAAGACTTCTTAGTGTTATCTTTTATTTCTCATAAGACTGAACCAATCATGTACCTCCTTCCAATCAGATTCTTTTATGCAGTTCTGAACACTTAAGGATATCAATGTTACCATTTTTTTTGCTAACCACCACAATTATTTATTCTTTAATTAAAATATGAACTTCCTATAGAAAAGGAATCAATCATGTATTTAAATATTCCATTTCCTTATGCAATATCAGCTACAGAGACAATGCTTAATTATAGAATTCAAAATTTAAAGCTTTAGTACTTCAAGGTGAAGCCACATTTAAAAATAAGTCCCACCAATTGATAAAGATATTTCGTAAAATACTTCTCAATTCTAAACGTTCAAACCATTCACTACAAGCATCAACTAATGGTTTAACTGCTTGAAACAATATAAGAAGATAGAAGTGTCTGTTGATAAAATCAAAAAGAATTTAAAAAAAAAATTGGAATATAAAAGAAATAGTGGACTAGCTGTGCATTTAATTAGTTATTTTTTTTAACATATTCTAAAGCTGAAATTAACTTTTTATAATTTCTAAATTTCTTGATTCTTGTATTCTCTGACTTTCAATGAACTTTCTCATAGTTTATAGTAACAAAAATTATTTTAAATTATTCTATCAAACAAAAGAAAACCTATAGGACAGACTTACCCTGCTGACAAGTGACAGAGTACGAACATCATCTTGAAATCTTAACAATGAAATGCTTTTATAAACATCTGCTATTATAATGAGGTTTTTGATAGATACAACAGTGTGAATGTAAATTTGAGTATCAATAAAAGCAATGCCTACAAGATCATCGTCTTTCAGTTGCCACACATACACCTAGATAAAAACAGAAACAAAAAGGAAATTAGATAAAAAATTAATTCTTAATCAAATAAAAAATGTAAAAAAGAATTACTGTTAAATTAAAACGTAAATTAAGTGCTTTGGTGAAAACATTAACTAGTAGGTCTACAATTTTTTTTTTTTTTACTTCCCCTTCAGGGATTTTTTTAAGGTTTGGCTGGAGTGACTTTCATCAATTCATAACTTTTTTACTATCGTAGATAATACTCTGAAACTTTTAATGTTCAATCATCAAACATAAAGGAGTTATATTTGCATATTATTCATTCATTTTTATTTAAATTCATTTCACTTACATTCAAACATATCTGATATTTTATACATTAGATCAAGTGTAGTTCAAATTCCAAAGATCTGGACAACTTTCAAATTATAAAAAATTGAATCTAATTGAAATAGTTTTGTATTAATTCCATTGTTTAATTTGAAAAAAAAATAAAAAAATGTTCTTTAATTTTGAAAATAAAGCTTTCAAATTATTATTTTTTTTCCTTTACAGTCAGTCAAATGAATTGTTTTGATTAAGGATAGTTCTACATAAAACAATCCTTGAAGTTGAAAATTATTGAGTTCTCAGTGGAATGAGTTGAGTCTAAACAAAAATATCTAATTTCAGGCAGATAAACACTGTGGCCATCACAGAGTAGAAACCATTTTAGCTTTGGTTGGAGTTTCACCTACGCTGACTGTTTATTATTAAAGAAAAGGAAAGACTGGAGACATACGTTTACAAAAGACAGTACACTGAAACTACTGTTTTAAATTTCTGAATGGATCACTGAAAAATAATATAAAATAGAATAAATAAATAAAATTAGCACATCTAGAACAAATGATCTGGGAACAACAGAACTCTGTATATGGCACTGTCACAGTTAGTTGTGCCACTCATTGCAGTTGGGTTGCGATTGCCCACTGAGAACTGTCACCAGTTAGTATTGCTACAGCTGTGGTCATATGAACAGCCATCGTAAGATACTGTGTGCTTGAAATTGGTGTGGTTGTGAAGTGCAGATCTTTGACACCTCGACTATGCATTCATTGCAAAGTTTCAGAAAGATTGTATCACTGGACTGAAGGAGGCAGGCTGGTCATTCCATCAAATTAGTGGCCACCTGGACCGTTCCAACTGTGCTGTAATGGTATCGGGAGCAGTGGAAACTTTGAGAGAATATACATGTGCAGGCAAAGCACTGGGATACCTAGGCAGACTACTAGAAGAGGGATCAAGTTATCTTTGGACATGAACAAACTGATGCAAGGGTGTCCTTGTTCACCATTCAGAGACATGTAGCAGCATCACTAGAAATTACCTGTCTACCTGCACGATTGTGAGGCGACTTGCATTTTCGGCATCCCTGACGCTATCTACCATTAACATCCCACCATCAGTGGTTTCATTGCAATGGTATATCAGTGGTGGCATGGACTGTCTGTGGACTGACAACGAATCGTGTTTAGTGACAAATCCAGGTTTTGTCTCAACACAGATAACCATCATACTCGAGTATGGAGAAGCACTAGGCAGAGCACAAATCGAACTGCAATGTTGTGACACATTGCCAGGACTGGTGGCATCATGGTGTGGAGAGCCATCTCATACAATTCTTGATCCCTGCTGGTAGTGATCAGGAAATATTAAAGGCATAGCAGTACGTTCAGGAGATTCTGCGGTGTCATATGTTTCCCTTTAAGGAGCAACTACAGTGGTCGATTTTCCAACAAGATAATACCCACTCCCATAAAGCACTGCCTCTGTCAAGGGTTTTCCTGAACTGCCTGTGCTGTCGACACCTTTTCTTGGCTGGCCAGGTTTCCAGACTTGTTGGCCAACGAACACGTGAGGGACCAGCAGTTGTGAATATGGCTTGTAATGCTGGTCTTCTGGTCCCTAAGTTGGCTAGATGTTCACGATAGACAAGGTCTTTTGAGATGCTCTAACAGCCAAAAGACAAATGGGATGAATTCCCATTTCAATTTCTGGATCACTTTTCAAACACCATTTGTGGTCAAAGGCCAGTTTTTAGTCCCTTTACTATCCTAAACTTTATGAGCCTGCGAAAGAGCTGGCCACATTGTATGAAAATGGTTGTCAGTAAAAGTAGCCTGAAGCAACAGCACAACAGGGATAGCAATATGAAGTGGGACACTATAATGCATGAAAACCGTTGCATCCAGACATCAGCGCTGTTGAAGTGTGGGAATGACACTTGGCTAATGCAAGAGATGCATAATGCAGGCCAGTACCTGTGCAGGTAACGGGACCCTCAAGACCGAGCTCTTCGAAAATGAAAGGTCAGACAATGAATGTGGATGTGAAACCACACAAAATGGTTACCTTTGGTAAATGAAGTCGCAACTGTTGCAAGATGTGTGGGTTAGCAGGTGCCCAAATTCTACGTTCTACATCCTCCACTATCTGCTGTTTGATGGTTTCCATCCTCTGCCTGGATGCATCTGTAAGGAACCTTTCTCTTCCAATTTCTGGATCATTTTTCAAACACCATTTGTGGTCATAAGGCCAGTTTTTAGTCCCTTTACTATCCTAGACATTAGCAATGATGTTAAGACACAGCTGTCATTTTAACAAAACAGCTTTACAAGAAGTGCATGATCCTTTGATAACATTGCCATTATATAATAAAAAGACACATTCTTCACCTGTCTGCTTTTATAGCAGTTTTCAATCATGTGTCATGGCATGAGCATTTGTCATTTGCATTATCAAATTTGACATGTAAAATAACACGCATTTTAATTTTCTTGCCTTTTTTGGTTTCGGGGGTCACTGCCAGGTGTGGCGGTGGCCACCAGATATATCCCTGCCTTTCTGAGTCTTTTTATCGGGGAAGGTGGATTGGGCTGAGTCCCAATAAGGACGAAACAGCTGTCCCCAATTCCTTCCGATAAATTGATTCAGAAAGGCAATTTAATTTAGACATGTGCTGCTTTTATCTTGTTTTTGATTTTCAACAGATTATTGTTTTTCCTGATTTCTTTTGAACAGGATTCTGGGCAACTGCCAATTTCTTAAAATGTTTATTTTTTCAGTATTTTTCTTAAAGATAACAAAATTACTAACCTTTTGTCCAATACAGCTCAGCAAATAGCCTGACACCTGACACAAAGCAGTCACTGGTCCTTTTTGTTCTTTGCTGTAGATAGTTTTAATTTTATTCTTAGTGAGTGGTTGACCTGGTTCAGGAACAACTTCAATAACATCTAAAATAATTATCTAAAACAAAAAAAAAACAAAAATGCTTTATAAATAGATTAAGAAAAAAAAAATAAAAAACAAAGAAAAGTTCTTTAAGGGTCAGTACTGAATTAGAAAACAGTTTATTATTATTATTATTATTGTTCCTGGTTTTCTGCATGTTCTTGCTGATAGGCATTGCAAAATCAATGAGATAGATCTGTTTGTTGACCTTATCAACAAGTGTGATGTCAGGTCTGTTGTGATGTATGGTTTTGGTCCCAGTACATCTTATAAAGGGTGACTAAGACGCTTTGTGGTGTGTACTTGTAGTACGGGACCGTGTTCTTAATAAGTGGGTGTTTGTGTGCTAGCTGTTTATGAACGGTCGACGCTACCTGATTGTGTGGGTGGAGGTAGTCTGTTTAGGAGAGAAGGGGACAGCCTGATATTATGTGGTCGATCGTCTCATGTCTAATGTGGCACTTCCTGCAGGTTTTGTCGTGTATGTTTGCATTATGTGGAATGTGTTTTTTGTAATTGCACATGGGGAAGGCTTGGTCCTGTATCGCAATCAAGAACCCTTCGGTCTCCCTAAACAGCTCTATTATTACGATGCTTTATTATTATTATTATGTTTCAAACCTTGGGTTTCCCCAGCAAAAACAATATGGTGGGTCAAGGACCAAAGCATATATTGCCAAGTGTAAAGACGTGCGCAAGAATAGTTAGGGATGTGTAGTGGTGTCTATAAATTTCCTAACTATACGTGTTGTGTTGAGTACCACAGCCTTCTGCAGTTGTCCATAAGTGTTTTTCTGAAGTCCTAGTCTGCTGAGACTGTGGTGCAATGTGTGACGCACCAGACCAGTGGTGGACAGGATGATGGGTACAACACGTACTCGATCCTGCCTCCACTGCTTCTGGAGCTCATATGCTAGATCGGTGTATTTACTGATCTTCTCTCCGTGAGTTTTCTGCATGTTCTTGCTGACAGGCACTGCAATATCAATGAGATAGGTCTGTTTGTTGACCTTATCAACAAGTGTAATGTCAGGTCTGTTGTGGAAGTATGGTTTTTGTATGTGTGAATGGGGCGGTCCCAGTACAGCTTATGTGAGGATGACTCTAATACGCTTTGTGGTGTGTACTTGTAGTACGGGATTGTGTTCTTAATAAGTGAGTGTTATTATTATTATTATTATTATTAAAAATAATAATAATATTTCTAACCTAATAGATCAACTAGTGGGCCCGGTAGCCGAGTGGGTAAGGGCGCTTGGTTGCGGGTTGGAGGTGGCGGGTTCGGTTCCCGGCCTCGGCGGAGGGCGGGAATTTTTCCACGCTTCTTTCTCCTCCAAACGGGTCCTAGGGTCTACCCAGCCCTCTGTAGAATGGGTATTGGGTTTCTTTCCCGGGAAGTTAAGAAGGGCGGGCGTCGGGCTGACCACCCGACCTTAATCTATTGCCGAGGGCCTACATGGCCTGTTTATGGGATTGCTTAACTTTAACTTTTAATAGATCAACTGTCTCTCCATGATCCTATAATAACGAGGAAATGAATCTTCACTAACCCACCCATGTATTCCAAAAGAATTGAAAAATCAAGAACAACTATAATGCAATTTTACTAAATATCATCACTTTAATGCACAAAATATATGTAAAAAGCACTGAGAAATAGGTGACATTTCTCTACCCCTCAAATACATCTTGTGGATCCCTTGAAGAACCTTGATTACAGTCGACAAGTAACTGTTCATTTGAAAAAATGTTAATTTATATAATAAGGGCGAAAGTTTGTTTGTTTGTCTTAAAAGCAGCCATTTCTTAACAGATCTTTACCAAATTTGATACGGAGTTTCACATGTATCCCAGAATAATGCAGTAACAACGAAAACCTGGATCTGGACTAAGGGGTGTAAACAGATGGGGAGAAGAAATCTTTCTTGAAGGATATGCATATCTCTGAAGCCGTTTTAGTTGGAAACACAAAATTTGATATGAATGTTCTGTGTCAGAATCAAAAAATATGAATTTGACAAATTTTGATATTTGGGTCCTAAGGGGTATAAACAGATTGGGAGGGGAGTGAGGGGCAAACTTTCTTGAAGGGTATGTCTATCTCTGAAACCGCTTGAGTCAGAAACATGAAATATGATATGAATGTTCGTTATCAAAATGGGAAAGATATGTATTCGATGAGTTTTGATATTTGCATTCTAAGGGGTCTAAACATGGAGGGGCAAACTAGGGCAACATGATTTTTTTACCAACTGGGAAAATTTCAAAATTACAATTTCTTTCTCATCCACAAAAGGACAACTGTAAATTTAGTAAATTTAATTTTACTCTTTTTTGTAACCAGCGCAAAGCATAGATATTTGTATATAAATATTTATTTGTATTCAGTTTAATTTTAAAATTCTAAATCATTTTCCTTTATTACTATTTTAAGACACAACATCCTGTTAATGAACTTCAAAGTTCTGCCAATGGATTGTGTTATTTAGATTTAAGTATTAGATATTTAGTATTAGAATGTTTGCTTCTAGTTTAATTTTACTTTCTAAAATTAATGCTACAATTCTATTAAATAATATATTTTAATTTTAATCTAAACAAATGTGTTTTAAAGTATTTGAACAACAGGAAGTTTAGATTTTAAAGTTATTACAAAAAGTTACTGACTATCATTTTCTTCTTCTTCCATTATAAAAAAAGGTTAAAGTTGTACCACTACATGCAGACCCTTAGAGGTTTTGGCTCCCAGTGACCAATGAGACTAATTTAAAAGCCGGATGGTTAGTCCTTTAACCCCCGAGTTAAGAAATCTGATATTTGGCAGTGGAGAATCCTAGGGTCTGTCTGGAGGAGAAATCCATGATCACTGCATCCATGGTATCTCCCAGTCTACAGTTCAGTGCCACTGGACTCACGCACAATATTTTATATTTAGTAAAATATCGAAAAAAGTAATGTTTTTTATGAAGATAACCAACTGCAAAATAACAAGTACCAGAATCAATATAGTTTCTTTTTTATTGATTAATTTTACAATTTAAATTCAAGGCACTGTCCGACAACTTATACTTTTTTCAAACTATGTAAATTAACTGCTACTTTTAATTTAACAGAAGTTCACTGATATTAAATTTGATATAATTTATTAGAAATTTCCCTCTAGAAGATTATCTGCAGAAGACATAGCATATGAAGAGCAAAACCATTTGAAGCTTTCCTGGTGTCGATAAAAAAAAAAAACCTCTTCTCAGGAGATCAACCAGGTAAGTCAAAGTTGCTTTCCTTCCGACGCACTTGGCAGGAAAACAGCTATGACTAACAGACAGCTCTGACAGTGCTATTTAAAGGTGTTGTGGCCACGACAACTCCGTTCACTTCCTTGAAGATGGACCAAAGCTCGTATTACGACACTATCCTCATCTAGTTGATCTGTTTCAATAAATCGTAGCATTCCATTGTATGAGACTTATATTAAATCTTATAAATATAAAATGCAAGCAACTGAAGTAAAAGAATGCAATAATTATTTCATAATAATATTGTAATGATTTTTATTAACTGTATATTCTCATTTATCTGTTTGTAATAGTCCTATTTATTCATTGTATATTCTGAGTTATCTTACTGTTTATAATTGTAATAATCTTTATCAGCATTTATACTAATTTTTACTATTTGTTATTTAATTCCATTATTTTATTCATATTTTTCGTTGACCGTTGCTTCTTTTCCCTGATTCGTTATTATTTAAAAAGTTAAATATCAGTTAAAACCCACGTGTAATTTAAACCCCCCAATCAATTTGTAAAGCACGACAACCAATCACAGCCCTTGTACATAAACTATTTAAACATCATACGAATAAACAGAGTTCTTATCAGATCTCACTATTAGCTGATTTCAGTCTAAAAATATAACACAAGCTCAAATAATTGTTTGTAGATTAAAAAAAAAAAGATAATGCATTTCAAATTCTTGAATGACCCAACATGAAAGTTAAATATCCTCATCATTCATGGCCAATCCCAAGGAATAACAACATTGTTACAGACAATTCTGAAGTTAAATCCACACAAACCCTTTACTAAAGAAATTCATTTAAAACAAAATTAAACAAAAATACTTGTAGATAAATCTGAGTTACAATGATTTGCAGCATCTTTCTTTCTCCTAACTGCTAATGGCAAAGAATATCTCAAAAGAATTATCCAAATCTGACCAGAACATTCTCAGTAGCTCAGACTAAGAAGGTCTGTCGTCCTAATCAAAACCTTAAGAGATTTCCTGATAGGAGGGCTGCAGTCAACAAGGTCATCCACTTTGTTTCATGTATCAACATCTTTCTTCACTTTATTCTGGTTTTATTGATTTACTTGGCAGGTTACAGCCAATTTGCAACAGGAAAGTTTGCAACTAACAATGATGAGTGGATATTCAGAATGTCTTTAGTTAGGAACAATAGCCTGGAGCAGCTGCAGTTCAAAGTTAAAGCTGTTTACAATTACTCCAGAAACTTTGCAAAATTAAGAAATGTTAACGCCATTGTTATACAGTGTGTGACTGTTAGTAATGAATGTCACTACTGCTATTAAAAGCTAAATTTTAATTAAAATAATAAAGTAAATAATTTAATTTCTTTAATGTGAAATACTTACTCGACCTCTACTGGTCACATCTTCACCATAGCTGTAATTGGTTCCAATGGCTAAATAGCCTTTTAAACCACTTCTGGCTCCTTCGTAAGCTAAACTAACATTCTTTAAGCAGGTCACATGTTCCCATTCTTCTAATTCAAACCTGTAATAAAAGTGAAAATAGTCAAACATTCATTTATTGGGAGGGAAGAGGGAAGAGTTATAAAGATGTTCGAGAGGTGAAGTATTACTAAAATTTATTTCTAAGTAAACTTCAAAAATACATTACAAACACTCAAAAGTTAAATAGATCAAAATCAAAAACAATGTAACTGTTAAAATAATTGTTCAAATTGATCAATTTCTCTTGTTTAATTTAACTGCAGAAAAAAACACTGTCATCAATTTAATAGAAAGAAAAATTCAACTTCAATAATTAAAAGGAAGAAATTCTTACAGAATATTGTTCCCTCTTCAAAAAATTAATAATCAAATAAAGCAATTTCTAAGTAACAATAATTTTACCAAAAACAAAGTGAGGAGAGACAATTGCTTCTTTTATTTATTTATTTTCTGCCCCAAAATATTGATAATTCTCAAATGTCTGTATTTGAATGATGTCAAAATCATGATCAAAACAAATATAGAAATTACAAATGAAGAATCTTTATTGATTAAAAAAAATCTGAGTTAAGTAAATACTTCAAGATTTCTTTTAAAGTGTGTCCACCACAAGATGAGACTTGGCCACGCCAACGTCACGTGGTACGCGACGGTTCTACAAATCCATTTGAGGGGTAGATGTTTTTTTCTATTTTCAGTGCAAATCGTTTCTTGTTTATAACAGAGGAATTGATGATATGAAATACGACATATATATCTACTTTTCTTATATATAATAATAACTATGTTAAATTTTAACCGTAACGATATAGAAAACTGATTTGTTGTTTAAGAACTGTTATATTTATATTGTTTCTTATTTATTTAAATTATGAAAAATCATAATTGTATAAAATTATATTAATTAATGTAAGTAACAAATATATACACTTCATGGTAATAATGTTTTATTTAACAATTAATTGTTGACAGTTAAAAAAAAAAAGTTTAAAAACAATCCCATAAAGTTCCTCAGAACATTTACAAATATACAAATTAAGACCATTGGCATTCGCACTAGTACTAAAAAAATAAAAATAGAATTAGATTGACAATAATAATAATAATAATAATAATAGTAATAACTGCATGAATTACAACTGCAAGCTTTGATATAATGGAAATGAAAATAAAACTAAAATAATATAATATTGTTTTTAATAATAATAGTCAATCAAAACACCAAAATAAAATTGTTAGAATAATCAAAAATAATCAACAATATTGCGGGTGATGATTTAAATTTTTAATAATGAAAGATCGTAACTGTTTTTAACGAAATTACAAACACTAATTCTTGACTTTTTTTTTTACTATTTTACTGTTTGCCAGTCCTATTAGGTATTCAAAAATAAAGAATACCTATAATATAGGTGCTGATAATAATTTATAATTATTAACTGTAGATTAATTAACTTTGTTAATTATCTAATACAAAATAAAAGAAATGTAACAAAAGTTAAAAGTTAAAAATTCAGAGTAATATTCTCATCAATTACTTCAGCGATTAATGAAATTTTAACCTTTTTAATACTTTTTAGTGTTTTAGAATTATATTTTTCCCAATTAATTTGACTGATTAATTTATATTTTATATAGTTTTCTAATCTTAGACCAAAATTATTATTCGTTTTATTGATTTGAAAGATTTTTAACCAATTGTATCTAGTTATTTTTTCATTATTTTGATTATTTTTTTTTCCTATTGACATTATAAATGTTATTCATAATTATTTTATAAAAGTTTTCTTCTTTAATAGTAAGTATTTTTAAAATTTTTCCTAATTTTTTTTTTCCCCAAAATTTTTCTTTTCCAACCCTCATCCCTATTGTGAAATGGATTCTCCGTTTGAAGAGGCGTGGCTAAGTCTCATCTTGTGGTGGACACACTTTATCTATAAATAGATCATAATACAATCTGCTGCAAGAAAAAAAGACACAACCGAAGTAAGTGTTCTATTGCTATGAAACTTCGCACACACAATGAGTATGTAAAGACAAACAAATGAATACATTTTTATTGCAAAAGGACTTTTTATTATAGAGCAGTGGCAACATAATGTTCAACATTAATCGCCTTGGCAGCGATACAGTACGACATGGAGTCAATAATAGCCTAATGTCTGTGACAGATTCTGACAGATGTTTTGCAGATAGTTTGGTCACATTCCATGATGGCTACAACTGCGTTCCAACATATCCCTAACAAACTCGTTTCGCAAAGGGTCTGGATACCCGACTGGTCACGGGGAGGATATGAACATAAGCATAAGCAACTGTGATAACATAAGCAACTGGCTATAGACTGTTGTTAAAGTAGAGATGAGCTATTACAGTACCTTGTAGCAAAACTATGAGAGATCAGCTATCTAGGAGATGGCGCCCCAGACTGTAACCTCCTGTGTGATGGCCATATGCCAGTCAACCACTGTAGCCAGATTTGAGCGATGAAAGGACCTTCTTCATATATGGATACAGTGATCATCAAAAAGTCGATACATCACTGAACACATCATAACTCCCAATTGAACAATGTTCGGGATTTCTGGACTTGACACCACTCAAGACAGTGCTGCTTATATTGAATGCTCAGTGGTAGAAGTCTTGAAGAATTCCAAGAATGTAGAAGTCTTGAAGAATTCCAAGAATGAAGTCCTGTCTTTGCCAGTCATCACCAAATGATGTCCCTAATTCTATATTATGCATAGATGAAGTTGTGTGCCTTTGGATGGAGGACGGGATGCTACTGGTATATTTATGGCTGCTTTCATAATCGCACGATCCCATCAAGCACTTTTTTCCCTGTTACATCCAGTCCTTTGAGGTGGTTGTGTATGCCATCCTGGACCTACTGCTGCCAACATCATCCAACTGCCACACTGCTCTGACCAAAGAATGGTAACTGACATGTTTGTATGACCCATCTGGCTTCTCTTAAGCCTATGATGCAACCTCTCTGAAACTCACACAGTTGCTAGGACTGCCAACAGTGCATCTTCACAGACTACTAAATGTAATGAAACAGCAAAACAGTCAGATTTCATTCGTGTGAATGCGGCTTTTTATATTGGCCCCAGAATGTGTCTTATCATGAGTTCTGGAAATGTCTGGTTCATTGGCAAAGAAATTTGAATCATTTGTGTATTTAGCCAAAAAGCATTGCACTCCAAGTTTCACCAGCTCTCACTCTACTTTTTAGGGATACATCACTTTTTTTCAACATACATTGTTATAGCTATGACTATTAACGCAAATCAAATCAAACCACTATACTTGGAAGAATCCTGTAAGATGCGGTCTAAAAAGTATGTTATTAATTGTAGTGAAAAAACTGAAAATAAAAGAAATCCATTGTAATCAATGTAAATAACCATGCAACATGTTGGTAGGGCTTACTTCTAAATACAGGAAATATTTTTTTTTTTTAAAAAGCATATCATCTCTTAAGAAATGCAAATTCGATTTTTAATAAGGAACTAGAAAAATTAAACTGATAATAAAATAAAACCTAAGAGAGAAATTTTACATTTTATAAAATGATAAATACTTATGACTATCAATGTAATAAAATAAAAAAGCTTACTTTGTATTGGGTATTGCTTCCCAACTAACAGGTGAAAATAATTGAATACTGAATTTCTCCACATGAGGATACAGAAACCTTTCATCTAAAATTAAAATAGTTCATTTAATTAGAGACATTGAGATATTTTCAATATAGTGTTTTAAAATTCTAATTATGTGAAATACTTAATAAATTAAAAGTGTACCTCTTTCTACAGCTTCAAATTCTTTTTCTTCCCCAGTGAATTTCACTATTCGGCTGCAGAGCTCAACAGTGCTTGTAACAACACAGTAAGTCTGAAAAGTTAAGGTTTTACTGCAATCAAACAAAATATTCACAGAAGAAAGCTCTGAATCCCATTAGACAAATGCTGTAATGTATGATGTTATACACCATTATGAAAGGTAAATAATGCCTAACAATTAATTCTAAAATTTCTTGAGAACAAAGATTTACATACATTTTATATACTATATTAATGTTGGTCTACAATTCACCATTCAGACAATTCTAATCCACGATAATTCAAACTTCATTCATTGAAAGTTGTATAAAAAATGTTTAAAAAAAAAAAAGAAGAAGGATTAAAAAGAAACAGCTATTCATTAACAATATTTGCCAATTAAAACATAATAAAGTTACAAATAAAAAAATAAGAATAATTTTCAACGAGAGATCAAAAGCTAAAACAATGCTTAATATAGTTTTTATTAATTTAATCAGAGTATTGTGATAGATTTAATTACATATATTGACTAGCAAATATTTTAATTAGTTAATGAGCTAGTTAAATTCATAATTCTTATTCTAAATTAAATTGATGATTTTTTTAACTTTATCCACTATGTGATCAAAAATATCCGGACACCTGTCCAAAACCGTAGTCAGTCTTTACTTGTGACACATTCCCCAGGAGTGGACATTCATGTGGGGTGGGTCCGCCTTTCGCCTTTATCTCAGCTGTGACTGAGGAACATCTCTGGAGGAGTGGCAGCTCAATCTTCATGAAGAGCTGTAAGCAGAGCAGGTCTTCATTTGGGATGTTGGACCAGGAGAAAAGGTGACATTGTAATTCCTCTTATAGGTGTTCAATAGGGTTCAGATCGTGATTCTGGGCAAGCCAGTCCATTTACAAAACCTTATTGTGCTGTCGAGGCAATGGTTATTAGGGAAGTGGTCCTCTACTGTATACAGTACGTAACTGGTCAAGGTGTCCTTTTATGTCTTCTACATTTACGTTGCCATGCAATGTACAAGAAGGCTGAGTCCATTCCATGAAAAACACCCCCACACCGTGATGCCATCTCACAATTGCAGAAGTGTCCGAATATTTTTTGATCACCATTGCATATTTAGGTGAATCTTAATATTAAAAAAAAAAAGCCAAATAGGAGTTATTATGCAATTTTGGTAAGAAATAAAAAAAAAAAAAGATTGATAAGGTTGTTATTATTATTTTTTTTTACCTTGCTTTCTAAATGATAGTTAACAGAATATGGGGTACATCTTAAGGGAACTTTTCTAACAGGCCAAGGAGCATCATATGAAAGATGAGTAGGAAGCACACAAATCCTTAATTCTCCCTAAGCAAATAAAAAAAAAAAAAATACAGTTCATAAATTTAGCACCGACAATTTCAAGGAAGCAAAAAATGGCTACAAACTACTAAAGAAAGGAAATTTTAAAATTTAAGTATATTTTAATAATTTTTTCATTTTAATAGTATATTTTTATTAGAAAAAGTAGTATTGTAATTGCTTAACTTTCAAAAATATGTCAATCAACTAAAACAAATTATGAAAACTTATGATTAAAACCTATATTGAACTCATAAGTACTAATAATACAGGATTTTCAAGAGAAAAGATCAATATTCTGGGAGGTCATTCAAAGAGAATGTATCTTCTATTGAATGGTTTCTGAGATAGAGTTGTTGGAATGTTATTAATAAAAAAGAGAACTTTGTCTAATAGTTATTTACAGTTGTTGATGATGATGACAATATAAGCTGGGTGGATGATATTCGAATGTAATCATCTCTAAACAAACTACAATAAAGAAAAATGGGAAGCCTTTTGATTCAAGCTGATACGGCTGTTTTACTTTGTCACAGTTTATAATAAATTAAAAAAGATTCCATTGTTAATACACTTTGTAACTAATGAGAGAATTAGGAGTATTTTTCATTTGAGTACCATTTGACGTTCCTTTACGTGAACAGTAACATCTATTATGCGATCAAGCAGTTCATCCCTATTTATATTTCACTGTTCATTCAACTCCATAAACAAAAAAATCTTCGTAATAGTAATGTCATGGCCAATCCACAAATTTAGGGAAAGTGCTATTGCATGGTATACAAAAGAGGGGTTCCATCATACTGAAAGTACATTGTAGCTAAAGGAACATCCATCCACTAGTTGTTCTGGTAACCATTTTTCAGAAATTCTAGGTGATATTTTATTCTGTCATTATGATCTTCTAAAATAACAGGACCAATCAACATGTCTTAATCATACTACACCACCCACTGATAGAGAAATGAAATTGAAAATGTGTTTTTATAGAACTAAGTGTGTTTTTGTGAAATCATCAATGAGAGTTAGGAGGGTTTCTGATTTCCCCAACAGTGAAAAAAGCTTCATCAGTGAACAGTGTTATTGGAAGCAACTGACGATTAGTATATAACCAATGATAAAATTCTAGATGCAATGCACTGTCCATTGGGGAAGACTTTGTACACATTTGCAGGTAAAATGGATACAAGCTGTCATTATGCAATGTTTGCGATACTTGTGTTCATGAAACACTGAAATGTGTAGAATATCTTCTCACATTAGTATTAGGGCTATGCTATACCATTTTAAGAAAGTTTTCTTGTTCCTCTATGTTTTATTGATGTGTTCAATCAGATAAAACATGGGAACTCATAAGCATACCATATTCATGTAATATATTGAAACCCTTCGAAAGCATTCTTTGATCTGGAATGTTCTGCATAGGAAACTGCCGACAGTATTCTTCAACAGCAGCAGTGGAACTACCATTGCAGAGAAACATAAAGCATATTTGCATATTCAACATTTGTGAAAATGTGTCGCATTTTTAACAACACTTGTACAATGTCACTGTCAAAACAGCCAACTGATGTTTCAGACAGTGGGTACGTGCTGGTGAGTGTCAAAGTCAAACTAATGTACATTCAAATAGTTTTATCGGATACTGTTTCGAACAGGACACATATTTATGTAAACTTTTTTCTTAAAATTACTGAAACTATGACTTCCCAGAACACTAATCTTTCTTCCCCTTTGTTTAACTACTAAACATGTACAACAAATAAAAGAAAACAAAATCACTAAAAAAATGACAAAAAATTTTCTTGTTACACTTTAATTATTATCTCAAATGATGAGATACTTTTAAGTAAACTACACCTATTTATTCTTCTTAATATTTTCACAGATTGTGAATTCCTGTACTTAGCAAGAAAAAAAAACAACACAGAAATTCTTCATTTCTGATAATCTTAAAAAATATATGTTTGTTAGTTTATTTATTGTGAACCTTTATAAAGGGAATTGGATAAAGGGAAAGTTTCCTATTGAAACAATAGGAAAAACATATTTTAATATATACACAGACCATCGTCCCTTTAGAGCTACAATTATTACAAATGTGAAGCAGGAAGAAAAATTTAGAAATATATTGAATCATAAAAAGAAAATCAAAAATTTTGAATTCATCTATTTCTAAAGAAGAAGTAAATAGAATGAACTGGAGAATAAGAAATAAGACAGACTATTCAAGTAGATCAATAACTGTAAAGCAAGTCAAAGAATAAGAGAAAGGTTTTAGCCTGAGACTCTTGAAATCTTAAAACAAGAAAAGATTTAAAAAAATGGCAACAAATAACCCAAACTACAGATCATTTGAAAACTTCTAAGAAAGAAGATTCAAGAAGGAGACAAAGAAAATTACAGACAACAAAGACTAGGAGAGGCTGCAAAAATTAAAACTTGCCTCAAAAAAATAAGGATAGAAACAAACAATCCATTCAGCTTTTATAGACACAAATGGAATAAGGCAAACAAATAGTAAAGAAATGGAATAAATAGTCCAGAGTTTCTACAACGACCTTTATGAAACAGAATTACAAATAGATGAACCCATTCTAAATATCACCTGAAGAAATAGAATATGTACTCAAACAAACAAAAAATGGCCGAGCCTCAGAAAAAAACACTTTAAAAAATAGAAGATATCAAAATGGGAGAATTACTAAAAACGAATTATTAAAAACATTAGCTAAAAGATTTACTTGGTACCTACAAGAAGGAAAGGTACACACAGATTGGAAAACCTTTATAACTATACTGATTCCAAAAAAAGGAAATAAAGAAGATATTAGGAATTATAGACTAATATGTCTCTTATCACATCTATATAAACTAATGACTAAGGCAATACTCAAGAGAATTCTAACAACCTTAGAAGCCAATAATAAAAGAGAGCAGGCCTGATACAACAGACCGCATACAAGTTATAACTCAACTCACTGAAAAATGTAGGGAACATCACCTTCATTTTACGTTTTCTCTTTATTCACTTTAACAAAGCATTTGATACAACAGAACCTTAATGCAGTACTCCAAGCACTAGCAGAACAAGGGATCGACCATACTTATATCAAGCTTATCAAAATTATTTATAAAAATAAAACAATCCAAATTACCTTTTTCAATAAATCCATAATCATAGATCTCCAAAAGAAGTCCAACAAGGAAATGTGATATCCGCCAATCAATTTATAAGTACCCTTGAGAACATTTTATGAAAACAAAATTAAAAGGTGACAGAAAAAAACTCCTATTATTAGCCTTTGCAGATGATACTGTCCTTGTAGCACATTCCCCCAAGATTTGAAAACCTCTTTAATTAGATTAAATCAAAGCTGTCAAAAAGATAGACCTAACAATACACCCAGATAAAACTAAATGGATGAAAAATTCTTACTGTAATAATATTAAAAATAAACAACAATATCATTGAAGAAGTGAATAGCTACACATATACATGTACTACATAAATACATTTAACACAAGAAATTCACAGAAGAAAAAAAGCCGCATGGGTATCCTTTAATCGTATTAAGGATACAATTACTAACCCAGAATTAGACATAAAGATATGTTCTGATCTTTTCAACAGGTGTATCCTACCATCATTCGCATATGGGTTTGAGACTTGGAACATTTAAAGATGAAGAATCTTTAAGGACTACTCAAAGAGCAATTGAATGTCGAATTTATAATATTAGAAATCTGAATATACAAGATGTACAGACATGAGAAAAATTGGTCAAATAAGAGATGTGCAAGAAACAATATATGATAATAAAAAAAGATGGGCAGGGCATATCGCTATGTTTAAAGATAACAGATTTACTGCTAGGGTACTAATTGGTACCCTAGAAATAGAAAAAGGAAATGAGGAAGCCACCAACTAGATGGGTCGACCTCATCATTAAAATAGCTGGAAAACAATGGCGAAGGAAGGCCCAGGACCAGAAGTGCTGGAACCTTTACGACCTGCATCTTTGGAGGAATCACAGGTTCATCAAGTGAATAAAGGGAATTACAAAAAAAAAAAAATAACTTTCAAACTTTTCTTTGTTTAATGTACAGAACTGGAATATCACACATTCATCAAGTCAACTAAGATAGAATGGCATTGAATTTCGTTTATTTTTGTTTTGTTTTTTCCTCCAAACAATTAATCTTATTGTACATACTTCCAAGATTTCACAAGATTGTAAAAATGACTTAATCTGATTCCTTTTCTTACTTACAACAAGGGACATTCTTCCTGTATTTATTTGCTAAATAAAACAATATTGACCTGGTTACTTGGTAAGTAAATATATACACTTTTATTGGTCAATTTCTCCCAATTGTATTTTTAAAAAGTTATATACTATTACATGGACTTTTATCTGATCACAGTCTTACTTACTGTGATCATTTGCAGCACTTCAGTGTGAATACAAGAAACAAAACCATTTTCCTTTACCCTCAATGAATGATACTTATCTATCATATAGATAAACACTTAGAAAGCATGATTTCCTGAAATCAATGATATATCATTTTCTATATTGTTTTCAAAGCAAAATGCAACTTAAGCTTAGTTATTGAAAGTAAAATTATTTACCTGATGATTGAAATAAAGAAATCCTTTTGGGCAGTTAATATTATGAAAAGGTGAAAAGGAAGTAATGGAGCCATCAATACCCATAGGATGAGTGCGTAATTCTCCTCTAGCAGTAAGAAACAGCCAATGTGGATAAGGACCACAGATAAATACCTAGTAAAATAAATACACAAATTATAAAACTAGATAAAAAAGCTTCAGGAAGTTTTTTTTTTTTTTTAAGTTTCTGCACTAATTTTATAAGTTTTAAAAAAGATAAATTATTACCTCTACATTGAGAAATCGAAGTGTTTAACAAAATCAGTTTAAACAATATTGAAAAGCAGATCAAATAGAAGCATTTTCATTTGGAAGAAAGTAAAACTACTTTAACATCAACTAAATCCATTTCTAAGAAAAACATTTACTTTGTTAAAAGAAAGGACATCAATTATGTCCTTTTATACTTTTCTATGATGTCCTTTTATACTTTTCTATGAATACCAGTTTATCTGCATCTGCCATTTTGCTTACTGTTCTTCAGAACTGAAAGAGTGCATTTTTTTTAAAAGCAACTTCTTTTAGCATCCGCAATTGCTCTAGTGAAAATAGATTGAGCATGTTTCAGAAATATAGAAAGAGAATCACAATTACTTAATGCAACAGCTCTTTAAATAACAAGGAGACAACACACTCTACATAAAATAAGGAATTTATTGCCCTTTTTCAAGAAGAAAATATACCTACTGTAATTCAAAAATATATATGGGTTTGGGGACCAACACTCCACTAATTTCAAGATACACTTTTTCACAAAAGAAATCAAAGCACCATGAAAGAAGCGCCCAAGTTTAATGAAACTTTGTAGGTACCCAGTGGATGAAGAGAATTTGAATTGATTCAAATTTTTCACAGTGAAAATAACAGATTTTATTGAACAATAGGAGCATCATTATTACATTATCATTTCTGGCTGCTATGCATGCTGAAGTACAGCGTGGCATGATGTGAAACAAAGTCCTGATGTTGTCTTGTGGCAGATCATGCCAAGCTTGCTGTAACTGCTGCTCCAAATGCCAGATGTATGATGATGGATGCACTTGACATCCTATCATGTCATACATGCTCAAAACGGGCAAGTCTAAGGAAGAAAATGAATTGCTTATAGGCACTCCTGGGAAGTGTGTGCAGTGTGTGTGGATGTGCGTTATCCTGTTGAAAAATTGCTCTGGCAGGTGTGACACGAAGAGCAAAACAACAGGTTGCAAGATTTCCTGCACATATTGCAGTGCATTTAAAGTTCCTAGGATCACTATGAAAGTGGATATGCTATCATAAGAAATGGCTTCCCATATCATTATACCAGAAGTAATGGCCTCTTGCCAATACTGCCAGGAGTTGCACTGTTCAGTCCTACATAAAGCGATGCAGATGGTCATTGGTTGCAGGGCAAAGTGGGACTCCTCACTTAATACAGAAAGAAACCATTCAGGAGTAGATCATGTCTCTTAGGCAAGGTCCTACACTGAGGCCCCTCTTCAGTGTAGGGCCTTCCCTAAGAGACATGATCTACTCCTGAATGGTTTCTTACTGTGTTAAGTGACGAGTCCCACTTTGCCCTGCAAACAATGACCATCTGCTCATTGAACAGGATTGGACAGTGCTCAAATCCTTGCAATATTGGCAAGAGGTATACAGTCATTACTTCTGGAATAATGGTATGAGGAACCATTTTTTTATGATAGCAAATCCCCTTTTTAGTGATTGACAGCAATACATTCAGGAGATTCAGCAACCCATTGTTTTTCCCTTTGCATCACACCTGCCAGGAGCAATTTTACAACGGGATAATGTGCATCCACAGCACAAACTTCACAGCAGTGTCTCAAGCAGACTTGTCGCGCATCAAGCATGTCTGGGACATGGTAGGATGCCAAGTGCATCCATCATCATACAGCCGGCATTTGGAGCAGCAGTTTCAGCAAGCTTGGCATGATCTGCCACAAGACAACATCAGGACTTTGTTTCACATCATGTCATGCCGTATATCAGCAATGCATAGCAGCCAGAAATGGCTCAATGCAGTACTGATAATGTAACAATGATGCTCCTATTGTTCAATAAAATCTGTTATTTTCACTACGAAAAATTTGAATCAATTCAAATTCTCTTCATCCACTGGGTACCTACAACGTTTCATTAAACTTGGGTGCTTCTTTCATGGTGCTTTGATTTCTTTTGTCAAAGAGTGTATCTTGAAATTAGTGGAGTGTCCCCAAACCCATAGATATTTTTAAAATACAGTAGGTGTATTTAATTTTTTTTGGCAAAGAGTGTGTTTAATATTTTTTTTCATTGATTTTTAAGTATTAGCTTATTAAATGCCTGCTGTTCAATTCTAGAGGAAATGTTGTGGGCTAAGGCTTAAGCAGTGGACTCGAGATCCTGAGTTCAGGGGTCAATTCTGCTTTGGGGCATTTTTTTTAAAGTTATATTTCTTTCTTTTTGTATTCCTTCTTCTTTAGGATACTGTAATTTTTCCCTATGATATGTTATGAATATTAGGCAGAAGACTAATATTAGAAATAACTAAATAAATAATATTCTTCTTAATTTTTTTTTTTGAAATATTTTAATACATAACTTAACTAAACTTTTTTTTTTAATCTTGTCTTTTTTTCTTTCCTGTACTAATATGTTTTCTTTCTTGGTGTTTTATTAATATTATTATATTTGAACCATTAACATTTATAGTTAAGAATTCTAAGATTATTCATTTATAATTTAATATGTATAATATTTATAAATGGTTATTTATTTATTTTTTTCTGATAAGCAATTTTTATAGATTCCACCACTTGAGATGTTTATCCCAATCTTTTGGTTATGGTGTTATCTTTTCTTACTTTTTTTTAATAAAAGTTATTTCGGTTATTTTTCTAAATTAATTAAAGAAAAAGTTATGAAGAATTTTATTTATTTATTCTATTTATTTATTTTTAACCTTAATTAGAGAGATTGATAATGAAATGCACTTACTTGAATATGTAAAATAAACAGGATAAAAAGGTGGGAATAATTGCTAAACCCCCCCAATCCCCTTACTCTCCCCACTCTTTCATTAGGGTAATCTCACCTTGTGTTGTCCTAAATGTTTATGTCATCCAATATGTTTGTAGCATTCCTGAAGATGGAATAGGCATAATATTCCGAAACTGTCAGTTATTTTATCCTGTATATTTTGCATATTCAAGTAAGTGCATTTCATTATCAAGTTCTCTTATTAACTTCAAACACACACATTAAGCTTTTTCATTTATTTTTAAGCTTATGTTAGTTTTCTGCCTAATATTCAATAACATTAAAAAAAAAGATGACGATGATGAAGAAGAAGAAATTGAATTAAAAAAAATGGCCCACAGCAGAATTGAACCTTAGATTTTTAGATCCTCTGCTTAAGCCAAACCAACATTTCCTCTTGAATTGAACAACAGTAATTTAATAAGCTAATACTTGAAAATCAACAAAAACAATGTTAAATATCTCAAAATCAGTAGAGTATTGGCCCCCAAACCTCATTGAAGTATAGTTTCATCTCACAAAAGGGCATTGAATTCCATTGATACACAAGGAGTGCCATTTCCTTGTAAGTATGGTCCCTAGAGGTATTTATCAATGATATAAGGAACAAAAAATAGAATTATTATCATTTATTTGCTGTCATAGAAAGAATTCAGAATTGCTCAGGCTACCACAATTGAAGCCAATCAGATTAAGTCAATAAACCAAAAAATGAAACAGGTTTTTTAAAATTACGTATCAAAAAATAACAACACATGTAAATTTGAAGAATGAATTTTTTTATTGAAAGATAACATAACTATAATCTTGGAGGAGTGATTTGGGCACTTTGTCAACCGAAAGTATAAACATTAGAGTATGACTTAGGGAAAAATTTCAATTTAAAACAAAAAATGACTTACACTGATTGGCTTCTGAGCAGTCCAATTAAAGCTACTTTAATAAACTCAGCTTATCTAATAATAATATATAAAATTTCTTACTCCTGAGTAGCCAGCTATGTCTTCAAAATATCTCAAATAGGAAATCCTATTATTTGCTTTTTCTTGTTCTGTCTGATCTGTTCTGTTTTTCTTAGTTTTATGTGATTTCCTCTCTCTCAATATCATATTATGTGCAAGCTAAAGAGAAATGATAAAAATTAAATAAAGTGGAAATAAGGAATCCCCATGATCTACTCTTTTCATAAAATTAATAACTTATATAAAATGATTCCCGACTTTATTTATTTTAAGAATTTAAAATGCTCCACAAAAGCAGTTAGTTTTAATTTATGACATATTAAAAAGATCCAAACTATTAATTCTTTCATATATTTAAAAGATATTGAATGTTTAAATTAATAAAAACAATGTATTTATTCACTATCACTGTACAAAATCTATTGACATTCAAATCAGCTTTTTCTTGACCTTCTCTGATCTTTCATTAACACATTCACTGCAGCCATTGTAAGAGTTGTAAGTGATCCCCAGGTGACATTAGATTATTTTACGTTTTTATTGTATATGGTTAAATAAGAAGTCAGCACATATCATATCTCAACCTACCTACCCCACCACCTGCACAAATCAATTATCATGAGTCCGTGTAGGAGGCACCTCTGGTTAAACTGGTGCGTTAAGTGTCTCCACGATACTAGATTTTTAGTAGTTTTGTTTTTTTTGTTATGGTTTCCTCAATGATATGGTAAGGAAATCAAAAGAAAATGTAAATAGGATAGAATAAAAGCTGTATTTTTTTATTTACTTATAAAAATAAACGTAAATTCTCAGAAAAAATTTATACAAAATCAAGTCAAGTGTATGATGAAGGAATTTCTATTTTTTTAAATTCTGAATTCTAAAAATCAACATAAAATCAATAATCAACAAATTTAGAGAATTTAGTGTTTTTCAGGGCCCTACTACGTCACTCATTATTATGGGGACGAAAAGTTTGGAGCCAACAACTGTTTACAACAGTTCAAGGTGTCTACTGAGATGCAGCACACAATACAAGTTCCCCTTAAAAGCACCGACAATATAGTGATGAATAATGTTTGCGTGGCCACAGAAAACGGAGCAGTGTAATCGGCATGTCTACTACGAGCACCATCTTTATACTGACCTGTGTAGTCATTGAATGTGTTAAAAATCTTAATCACAATAAAAATCCATTATCAGAGCTGTTTTGTATCAGTTTTACTAATTACAAATATTTTGTTCCGTTCTTTCATAATGATAGTAATAATTTTGATGGATGGAGACCAAGAGATTCATTTGACCTCAAATTAACAAAAAAAAAAAGGAAAAATTCCATTGACAAATAAAATGTTTTGTTTTGTTTTTTGAGGGGGAAAACCAATATTTTGATAAAAACCAAAGAAAAGAAGTTTTGTGAAGTTAATCAAGGCAATGAAAGAAAAGGGGGGGGGGGGGGCAATGAAAAATAAACAGCAATTCAAAGTGAATGTCCAGTAAAGGAATCCTAATAAAGAATAAGAACAATAAGGTTATCTGTCTAGCAATCACCTTAAACATTGACTGAAAACTTTCCTAATAGCAGGTTACAGAATAATGCGTAATGGAAGAACTACATTCAAAGGAGAAGAATTTCAAATAAGATATAAAGCTCTGTCAGAAATGTATGACTATTTACAAATTTTAAAACAATGAAGAGCAATGTTGTCAATTCTGCAACTGTTACTAATTGTATGAAGGTTGAGTAGAAGTCTAATTCACAGAATTTACATACGAACACTGTTGAACATAGATGATAATAATGGAGATAGTGCACAATTCTGATCTACAAAAAATGTAGTTCAACTTCCCAATCCGCAACACATCTTCAAGTCAATAATAAGTTGTATGGAAGGAAGAAGAACATAATGTAAAAGATGTAAAAGAAAAACTGTAGAGAAAGAAGTAGTCCTTGACACAGATAGAAAACAGTTCTTATGAAGAAAGCATCTCTCTTATTAACAGTAAAATATAAAATTCTATTGAGTCAAGTTCCAGTAATTCATCTAATGCAGAATAAAAAAATGTCATCTCAGGAAAAAAGAAATGGCAGAATATATGATGTGTAAGAGATGGCCAGGGATATCTAACAAAATACAGATCTAATCATGTTGTAAAAGTTATAAAAATAATTGAAGAGAGATGGTAATTCTATTCGCTTAACCCTCCACATATCAGGTGAATAAAAGTTACGCCCTCAGCCATGTGGAGTTAATTTTATCCTGAACATTATCCATCTACAAATACATCATTTGAATAAAAATGCACTTTAAAATGATGTTTCATCGTTTTTATAATAAGGACAGATCCAAATAAAACAAAGATTTATCTTTTAAAAATAAACAATTTATTATAAAAAGAAACAAAAACAAAAATCTGTCAACTTCTGATTAACCGAAAATCAAAACTGTTGCCACTTCAATTTTTAAACTTTTTTTTTTTTTTGTAATATATTTTTAAAACTTATTACTATAAGCTAGACATATTGAACCTTACTTTTTTCACTACATCCCATACCATGTGGGGTTAAAAACGGCCACACACACACACACACACACTAAGCACATGCTCACACTATGACGTCATACACCGTACTGATTTGCTATAGCGGCACAAAACAGCAAAGTTTCAACTCCAGTTGCATATATTTAAAAAAAAATATACAGCAATATTTAAAACCGCTGGGGTTAATTTAACTTCACATGGTTAACATAAGACTAACAAAGGAAGCTATAATTTTCAAGAGACAAGTAAATATGGCTGAAATTACCAAAAAAGAAAAGGAAATCTTTTACTTGAGATAATGTTAAGATAATTTTCAGTAAATGACGGCAGAATCAATAAATAAAAGACTAATCTCTATATTTACAGTTGAACAACATTAGACAATCTGATGAGGTGGCCAACAAGAAATGGCAACTGACCTACAAGATGAAATCACTTGATAATCAATGTGCTTTAGGTATCGCTTAAGCAACTTCAAAATTGAAAAAAAAAAAACGTCTCATATAAATCTTATGGAACCTAACTGTGTATGTTGAAAGCTCTGAATCTAGACAAAGGCACTGTAGCTAGACTGTGCAAAGAAACCAAATGTTTCATTTATCTAAGGTCAATTCATATGTTCTGCTATGGTATTCTTGTAACATGATACAACAGTTTAAAATTCAAAATCTAGAAGAAGTTATTCCATAGAACTAGAAATGAAATCAATTTGAAATTATGTAATTTATGATGGAGACTTCCCAGCTCTTAAGAAATTAAATGGTTAAACCCATTCCTTTCTCTATTAAGAGGCAAACAGATGAAGGACCTTTTCAATTCCGACAGGAAGGTGTTTCAAATACTATAGACAAAACTGAAGAAGACACCAGTAATGGAATTAGTCAATTAAAGGTACAAATATTACCTTTTATTAATAAATGTTAGGCTAAGAAATCCAAGAAAAGATATTGGTACATTAGATTTCTTACATAGAACACCTTTGGGTTTGACAAACAAATACGTACCAAATTCAGAGGATTATCATTTTCTTTCCTCTGAATTCAATGGCGATAGTCATTAAAACCTCTGCACTTGTTCACTAGAGGTCTCTGAGCACAAAGGAGACACTGAAGCTTCAAGAATTGGATCTACAGTATATGAAAATCATACCTGCGTTCTGAAATACGACACATGTTTCTAACTGGTTTTCATAACATGCAAATGACTCCTCTTCCAGACTAATACCATCTTCATGGTGCACTTTTCATCGTAACATGACCTCAACCAATCTCAATACATTAGGTGGGTTGATCACCAATCTTCGAATCATTTTTCATTTCACTACATAAACAACCTTAAATATTGCGATACAGGCACCTGCACAGTCTCATTGGCACAGCAGTAGGTGAGCAATGGCTTTGAGGTTTGGTGGAACAGGCACCTCTAATGGACAACTGAAGAGGTTTACAGAAAAACAACTTCCACCAGTGAATTCAGAAAATGATCATCCTCTGAATGTTGATGCAAATTTGTTTGTTCGAACACAAAGATGTTCCTTGTTAGATGGTTTTACATTTAATGAATATTACTGAAAAAAATTCCACTGAAATAAATTTCATAATGTCTATGTTTATGAATATATACATTCCAGCAAAACACACATAAAAATTCACTTTCTAAAAGATATTAAAGTCAAGAAAAGTATAACTAGTAGCTGCAATATTTACATTTTACTTAAACCAAAATGAAACTGGGAAAAATGTTGTTATTCAGCCATGGCTGGGTGGCTGGATTACAAACTATAAATCTTTGAATGACTTTCAAAATAAGTGGAATCTAAATTGAAAATACTAAGAATAATTTAGTTTTCTATCCTTAAGGCTGATTGTTAATGCCAACCAACATCGGTCAAATAGAAAGAAACTTTCTATTAATCTGTTTTTTATATCTTTAAATTTTAAAAATTATGATTAAATTATTATTTATAATTATTAGAATATAAAAATTTAATAATAATTAAAATTTTAAAACTTTTAATAAAAATGATAAATTCTGATAAAAATTTTAATGTCAAATACCTTTCTAAACCGAAGTTTTAAATGATTTTCTGTCATTGTTTCATAAAAAGGGAAAGCTTCATAAATAAACAGGTCCTCGTCCACTCGTGCCTAAAAAGTAAAGAAAATTATTTCTACTTGTTTCATTCACAACAACTAAAATAAAAACTCTGTAAACAAGTACCTATGTAAATAAATAAGTGGGAGATCTTAATTAGGATCTTCAGTTCTAAGGAAGCAGATCCATTTTATTTTAATCTGAAAGGAACATTATTTTATTTATCATTTCAGTAACACCAGTTATTCATCTAAAAAATCATGAAAAGAAAGAAACCTAACTTCTACGCTCACAGTACAAATAAGTCAACTGAGCTATAATGAAAATCTAATGTATTTCACTCTGAAATCATGAATCATTTTAAATAAAACTATTCCCGGAAAGCTTTATGTTTCTATAGCTATGCCAAAGTAATTAGGTCAGAATATACAGGGTGTATCTGAAATGTGTTGCCAAAACTGCAGGTTGTATTCAATCACTCAAAACAACGAATAAATGTCATATAAACATGGATGTATATACAGAGGTGTCTGCCATACAGTTGCTCAGTTTCACAGAAAGTGCTCGAAATGTCCTTCACCGGCTGCAATGCATACAACACAATGTCGTTCCATCAACTTTCGAACATGGGTGAAGATGCCATGTGCACATCGAATTGTGTCCAATTCAATGGTCAGGATAACTCGGAGGATGTCCTTCACCGGCTGTATTGTTGCATCGTTCATATCTTGGAAATAAAGCATTTCCAGACCCAAATTTATATGACATTTATTTGTTGTTTTGCATGATTGAATATAACCTTTAAGTTTGGCAGCACATTTCAGGTACACCCTGTATATGATGTAATCTCATCTTCATTAAACATAATTGACAGAAAACAAGTGGAAAGATACAGAAATGGAATCTTAATTTTAATTATTAACATTTTTATTCTTCCATCTTCCTTTCTTTACATAGTAAATCAAAAACATAATTTGTGATTTTTGACTTTACTGTCTTCCTTTATCACCTTTTACATTCTACTACACAATAAGACATGTAGCCCTAGTGCCTTTGCTGTTCATCTTATTGATATTAACTTTAAGGTAATTTTCTCTATTACTTTTAGCTAAGTTAGAAGAACTTGCTTTATATGGTCATTAATATTTCCTTTTCTTATAACTCTGCAAATTCTTTTTCCACAAGAAACTACCCTGATTAATGATCTTTTCAAAATAATTTTGTTTTTCTTATTAAGGATATTATGAAGATCAGAAAAGCTGCTGGGGGACACATGAAAAATATGATACAAATATATCAATGTTGATTGATTCTTCACTAGTTTTTTTATCCAAAATAACTATCCTATCCTCTTTTACAAATCAATGTTAAAACTAGTGATATTTATAACTTTACTTAATCAAACTCTTCTCCTGAACTACAATAAATCTTCCTATAGAATGATCCACCAACAACTATGATTTGATAGTTTATTTGCTTGGAAATGGATTAAAATGTTCCATTGCTTTGTTGGTCTACTGATCAAATTCCTTTGTGATTGTCCTCCTTCACTAAATTATTTCAGTATTTATAGATCCTAAAGTCTGTAAGTCCACCAATTGTGAGGACAATGTAAAACATGCCATCACTTGAACTGTCTTTTGTGATGGTGAAGAACATCCTGAAGAAAGGATTGACTTCAGAATGATCAAACCTTCTTCATCAAAATCAGCCATGACAAGAACTGAAAACCCTATTATAAATCAAGAGAAATAACAAAGAAGCTGCAGCTACAAATAATGGCTTAAAATAATGGCAAAATTTACTGGCAATAGCATTGCAATTTTTACAATTCTTTTCTATTATTGTTACAGAATTGGGAAGACCAAAAGAGCAACAAAGTTAATATTGAGTGAACATATATTTTGAAATAGGAATTAAGCTTATGAATCACCATCAGTAAATTAACTGCAGTAGAATTTAAATATCATTAATACAGCTGTTTCAATGTTATATACATACTATTAAGACTTTTATTATTAAAAAAAAAAAAAAAAAACAATTAAAAATACCAGCAATAATGGCCGAGAACCACGATGTCCTAATCCCACCAGTAATATTTCCTTAACAACTGGCAAGTTATCTTGAGGTTTATCTTGTTTATCACTAGTACTGCTTAAAGAAAAAAAAAAGTAAGAAATATTTTCTACATTTAATTAAAGTGACCAATTATAGATTATTTTACAACAATACTATCTAATAAATTAATTAGGAACAGTATGTTAAAATACATATGAAAGAATTGTTAAAAAGGGAGAAAAAATTACCTTGGACCTGAGCTACTAGAGGCTGTGGCTTGTACGCTATCTACTAAAACCCTGAAACCAACAGGAAAATTTTTCACAAGATATACAAGCTTGAAATCAGGAACACTATAGATCTGAAAGAAATAATTTAAAAGCATTAAAATAAACTTGGAAGATATTCATCAATATTAATATATACATATATATAATTAAAACTGATAAGTTAATTAACTAAATTAAGTTTTTAGCTTAATTTAGTATTTAAACTATGTATAACTTCCAACATTTGAGCTGATATAAACAAAGAAATAAAGTGCTGTAACCTTTTCATGCATTTTGTCTCTTTTTTTTTTCCTGAGGATTTCTTTTTAAGAAAGGTCTATGATAAGAAGACTTGGGTGGCACAAAACTAAGTTATTTAGGGGATGTAAATAAAAGCATTAGGAATCAATCTAATTTCCTGAATTACATCCATTTCCATTGGAACGAACAAAACAACGATTAAACTAAGATTTAAAAAAGGTCCTATATAATCATTAAATGGAACAGCCCATGATGGAAGTATTTCTGTACAATTTCTTCAAATAAAAGTAGGTCAGTCAAGCTTAAAATGTGAGTGTCTAAAGCAAGATCCACATAAATAGTTAGGAATCAAAAGCAGTCCACTAAAGATGGTCTTAACTTCAGAACTATGACGACCTTCTGAACAGGCAATATTTCCATCGCTGAACTTTGCTTCGGAATCTTAAAAATCCTTTAGGAAAATAGGATCTGGCAGTTTCAAATATATACAGACTTCAAAGATCTGCTTAGGTTTTTTTTTCCATATTTTATAATGAGAAATCCTATTTCATGGAAAGCATTTGATAAATAAACTGCTTCTGAAATAACAAACTGATTAAAAGTCAAAGCATTTTCATTTAAAGAGAAATCCTACCTACACAATAGATACAGAAAGTGATAGTTGAGTCAAGATAACAAAGTCAACTCTCTTTTATTATAGAAACTATATCTATTTACACTTGTGAGGCAGATTCAGACAGATTGCGACACTCCCAATTCATGTCTGCAAGGTAGTGTTCCTTTGTTTGATTTGACCAACCATGTTACACAGTAATTTAACCAATTGCTTGCACTCTTAAGTATAGAGGATTGCTCCCTCTCTCTCTAAGAGAGCAGTCATAGCTCGTTTAACTGATCAAAAAAGAAACATCAAAATAAAGCAAGACAATTCAGAGAGATTATAGAGCATACATAAGAGTAAATGCAAGGAAATTGATTGAGATCAGCTCAAGAAGATAAAAGAAAATATGCTGAAAATGCAGCAGAAGAATTGGCCAAGTGTGTCAGCTAACAAAGGACATTATATAGAAATAAATGAAGGAATAATACTTCCATTAGGAATAAATACGAAAAACTCCCAATTAATAAACTGAAATCATACAGAAATGGAATTGAAGAATCTTTAAATATTGGTAGTAATTTAAACATTGAAAGTTAAATTGAAGAACTAAAATCATAATTTAGTAACGTAATTGAAACAGAGAGTAACAGGATAACTGAGGATATAGCAAATTGATGAAAGTCAAAAGAGTTATCAAAAATTGGGCAAAGCCAGCGATAGCGACAATATTGTGATTGAGATGCTATAAGTAGATAGGAAAAAAGCAACTAATGAGCTATCTAATATTTATAACACAGACCTATGAACTAATAAAATTCCTGAACAGTGGAAAGCAGCTGCAAAGAAAGGTGACCTTACCAAACGTGAAAATTGGAGAGCTATTAGTTTAATCTTGATAAAATATTTGGTAGAATTTGGTATATTTGATTGAGAGAATGAGAAAACACAATGAAAGTAAACTTCAAAAACAGCAAACAGGATATGAAGCACATACAATGCAGCATATCTTCAAACTCAGGAATTTAACTCAATAAAGTACTGAATATCACTGTATTTAAACTTTATAGTTTTTAAAAGTAATGCAGCTGATTGCATTGTTAGATTACTATGGGAAATTCTCAAGATACAATAAAGCTTATCAACATTATTAAGGAACTGTAGTAAAGGCTGTGTCCTAAGTGAAGGTGAAATATGTCTCAATGGTTTACCACTGTAACAGAAGTTCGACAAGGGTATGTTAGGTCAGAATTTCGTTTCAATATTGTTATTGATTGGGTAATAAAATAAAACATTCCTTTATTACAATAAAAATGAAATTCCATGGAACCTTATAGATGATTTCTGCAAGGTGAATGACTTAATGTATAGTTAGCTTTAAAATTAATAAAAGGAAAACAAAAAACAACAAAATTAACCAAAACACTGGGATTGGAAATTAAATTATTTAAGAAGTGGAGAATTTTTACTTATCTTGGTGTGAATGTCAGTGCAAATGGTGGTACTGATTACAATTTAGAAAAAAGGATTTTTTAAAGATAGAATTGCTTTTAGAAACCTGAACAAAGTGTGGCAATCAGAAAAAAAAATAGATATATATTTATTCAAGTAATGTGAGATCTGTATTACTTTAAGGGACTGAAACATGGAAGCCTACAAAAACCAAGGAAATAAATTAAATGTGCTTTAGACCAAGCCAAGCCAAATCAAATCTCTAATGCCGAGATATGCTCTTTATTCAAGTTGTGTTTTGTAAAAGTAATGTATTAAAGCTTCTAAATGTATTCTAATGTATTAGAAGATGAAGATGAATTGCCCATAAAAGTAAAACAAAGAATTAGCTGAGTTGACATTGATTCCAGAATGCAAAAGAATGTGCGGTAAATCAAAGATGACCTGCTAAAGGATGATGGAAGAAGAAGAGCTGGATGTAAGCAAGAATAATGACTCTTTAACAGGAAAGCATGGAAACCAAAGATCTCAGTCTTATGTGCCACCTAAGCACAAACAGGATATATATGTGTACTGTATGTATACAGGGTGATTAGTACAAAAGTGCTAGAAGGAGCTGTTTGGTAGCACATTAGTTGGTCAGTGTGAACCATCATCATGACAGATGTTGACTTTGTATGAGTAGGATGTATCGCTTCACTAATGCTGAGAGGGAAGATATGCACCTAGCCTATGGGGCAGCGATCGGAAATGGACGAGCCACTGTACAATTGTATCGTGAACGGTTCCCCTACAGACGTATGCCCAATCATCAAACATTTGTGCGTTTGCACCAGAGATTGTTGGTGGAAGGAACTTGAGCACCCACTGTTAACCTGTAAGTGTACACTTTACTGTCATATTGTAAACACAGGGCTAATAAACATGTTGTCTACCTTACTTGTTATCTTTTATTTCTGAACCTTAATGTACCTTCTAGCATATTCAGATGGCGTTGCAGACATAAGTACCACTATGAATATGGTTTGCTTTGTATCCTGACCTATCTTTAAAGTTTGTACAGAGAATTTTGAATCACCCTGTATATGAAAATCTAAGACTGAAATGTGAGAAGGTAAAAGTAGCAACAGAAAAAAAATATTGATGTGAAGAGGACAACTAGTCTGATGAAAAACAATACAACACAACATAAATTAAATGACAGTTACAATTTGTGTATGAAGCTTACATTATTAATCAATACATGGTTCTAAACTATTGTACAAGAGAATGAACTGTTGACAGAATATGCTCTTCATCATTTGCTGTCTGATAATCACTGATAGTTATTTCCAGTATTACAAATTTATTAATTGTTTTTCATTATTTAAACATTAGAATAAGAAGAAGTAGAAAAATAAAAAGGGATCTGAAAGTATGAGTGCATAACAAAACACAAAAAATTAACTTGCACAGAATAGAATGAAAGCACAAAAGATGAGTTAAAAAAACACAGGATTCAATTACTTTTAGCATTTAGGAAAAGAGAAGGATAAGGTCATTATTATATAGCCATATTGCACAGAATTGTTCAATAGTAAATAAAGATAGGATTTTATATCGTTTCTCTAATATTTTCTTATATAAAAATTAAAAAATAAAAAATAAATTACTATAAAAAGTTAAATGAAAACAGTGGTTACCTCAAGAATTCCATTCTCTCTGGCCAACACAAGCCAATAAGTAGGTTTTACTTCTGATGCTCCATCTGTATGACATGTTCTATGGACATGAAAAAGAAAAGAGGACAACTACACTTTACCTTTGAAATAATGTAAAAAGCAATTTTTAATAAAAATAAAACCATCTTCATAGTTATAGTTTCAACTTCAATTATTTTCTAAATTCTCATAACATTTTTACAAAGTATTTCAATTATTTTAAATATAATGCAATAATACACATATTAATTTAAAGTGGAAATATTTTGTTATGATTCAAATTACTGTTATTTTACAAGGGTTGATTCATAAGTCAGCCTAGAGGTGCACCTGCTGGTTTTGCAGCCAAAACCACAGGAATGAGAAGGGAGAAACGAAGCCTCCGGCAAAGGGCTGATCGGTTGTGGTTTCTGCATCCCGTTCTCAATTCAGAGAGGATGGATCCTGTTTTATTTTCCGAGGTGCTTAATTATTTACCATGAAAATAATCAAAAACAAGCAAAAAAAGGTATATTTACTTTATATCTAAGTAAATATTAATATGGAATGGAATTTAAGTGACGTTAAAAAAAATCAAATAAAATACATTATCTCAAAAAAAAAAATATCTACTTAACTTTCAACTGAGCAATCCTTCTCAGATATTCAAACATAACCTTTAATTTGAAATATCTCAAGTTATTTCTTTTCAAAGTTATAAGCTGTTAATAATAAACTTCCTTGTAAGTTACGATGGGACATTATTAATCTAATAAATATTCCTCCAATCCATAACTTCAATGAAATCATAAAAAAAAGGAAGTCAGGTTAAAAATAATTGTATTTAACTATCAAAGCAAATGATATGAAATATCTTATTTTATTATTTGCTATTGGGGTAGGAAGAGCTATTTGCTGGAGGATATCAAAGCACTTTGAAAAATGAAACAGGATCCATCCTCTCTGAACTGAGAACAGGGGATGCGCAAACCACAACCAATCAGTGCTTTCCCGGATGCTTCATTTCTCCCTTCTCATTCCTGTGGTTTTGGTTGCAACACCAGCAGGTGCGCATCTAGGCTCATGACAACTATATTTTATCTGCCAAACATGCAGTAAAACTGCAATTCTAGAATATATGTTTGAAAACCTGTTTGATGTTCTTCTGATTGGCACCACCAATGTGGTCTGGGTCAGTGAAGAAACGTCATGGGGGCAAGTGGAAAATACGTATTGGGTCATTCCACGCCAAATCAACCGATGAGTTCACCACCCCATCACAGATTTTTATGAAAATTTATTTGCATATAAAGAGTCATAAAATAAGACATTCTGCAAAATATGGGATTTTTAGGTCAAATATTTGCAGA
>JAFIDM010000007.1:33510823-33540562 GCA_023159025.1 Thereuonema tuberculata | reverse complement strand
AAAAAAAAGTTAAAGGATCACCACAACAGGCCTATGCAGGCCCAAGGGCTTGCGGGAGGTAAGGCCCCCAGCGTTTCGTGACCAACGAGACTAGTATGAGGTCGGGAGGTCAGTTCGACACCCGCCCGCCTTTAACTCCCGGGAAAGAAACTCGGTACCCATTCTACAGAGGGCTGGGTAGACCATAGGACCCGTTTGGAGGAGAATGGAGCGTGGAAAAATTCCCACCCTCCGCCGAGGAAGGGAATCGAACCCGGCACCTCCAACCTGCAGCCAAGCACCCTTACCCACTCAGCTACCAGGCCCTCTTAAAAAACTGTAATAATTACTTATTTTATAGAAGAAGAATTTGAATTCTACAGACGTGGAAAATGAAATGGAAGATTGAGAATTTCACCGTGAATTTGATAAGACTTCAAAATATGATTCAAATGAGACTCAACAATTAGTGGAAGCACAAGAAATACCCAAGGGTCAGTTGTTGTATTGATATCGAAAAAAGAAATAAAAAGACTCAAGAACATATCACTGGACAGCGACAGTCTTCAAAATCTATTGCATTATCTTCTTTTTATTATATATCCGTTATATATCTTTTAAATCGATGCATTTCTGATTATTTAGGAATTCTGAAAGGCAGAAGTCTAATGGAATCAAGAGAAACCAAAGGATGGAGTCTCTCAAATTGTTGTCTTAAAAATCTACTTTCCTATCTCCCAACAATACTGATGATGCCAAGTGCAGTCAAGGAATTTGTTCAACAGCTACTGAGTTTGGATTTCCAGAATGCACTGGATTTCTGTTGCGAAAATCTGTCTTTCAATGAGCAACATTCAGTTTCTCTGATACGTATACTAGCAAGGAAATATAAGAGTTCAACCAGTATGGAATTTATTTCTTCTTTTCGATGGATCTGAAATGGTCCTGAGAGCTAAAATATTTACAATTTTGTTCCAAGCATCTTCATAAGAAAAGATTCAAAACAGACAACAAATTTTCATTTAAACAAATAAGCACCAACTCCATAACATAATTCAGAGCTTATTTGGAATGGAGGGAATTATATCAAATGATGACTATAACACGGTAAATTTTCATTTTTACTGGAATAGGAATACTGAAATACAGATTTTGCAATAATAAAAAATGTATTTTACATACATCATCTTTCCCAAAACCATTATCAACAAAAAACCATCTTAATAACTTACTGTTGTGGTTCAGTGTTTCCATTTTCAGAAGCGTTGTTAGAATCTGGTTTGACGGAATCATCTAACTGTGAAGAAGATTCCCCATACAAAAGCTCATCTTCATCATCAAATTCCCTAAAAGTACATGGGGAAAAAAATAAACAAAAGACTAAAAAAGAAAAAAGATCTCAAATAAAAAAAAAGTTTTAATTCCATGATAAGTTACATAATTGGATATTAATCATTTATTATTTAGAATGTGATTTGAATTGAAACTGTTATTTTAAATGCATCTAGGAAATTTGTTATCAGATTATAAGAACCTTGACGATATAAAGTATGAATTTATAACAAAACGCGGGTTAACCACATTTATTTTGACAAAACAACAGATTAATTTTTTAAGCTAATATTAAGAAAAAAATAATAAATAGATATGTTTAAAATTACACAGGAGTCATTTAAAAATTAAAAATTAAATGTGGATTTTATTCAATTGGATTTTTATTTTATTTTTAAACGTGCAATTTTAAATGCTTTATATTTTTCAACCTACATTAAAATTAGTCCAATAGAAAAGAAACATTTATAAGAATGTAGGATTAATTTTAATATCTAGTTTGAAGTGAAATAGGTTACTTACTATTATTTAAGATGTCTCATCAAACAACTGTTGGATTGGAATGTAATGACTAAGGACCAGAACATTAAAACTTTCTAATTAACAAAAAAAATTAGGATATTTCCTATAAACATCTACTTACGGCCGATTCAATCCAGCATTTACGTCTTTAGTGAATAACTTTACAGGTGACGATTCTTTCACTGACGTCGACTGTTTTTCATCATAAGGACTGGTTGAAAATAGTCCACTAACATCACAGTAAAGACACATAGCAAGAATTTTGGATTTCTAATATTAATAAAAAAAAAATGTATATATGTTTATAAACATTTAAAATCAATTTAATTAATAAAATTAGTGTTCATGAAATTATTTCTTCAACAAATACTGACATCTTAGATAGAATCATTCATTATTATTTAAATTGTCTTTGGGCTCCTCTGTTAGAGGCTACTTTGTTTTCAAATATATTATTTCTAGAAATAACTTTTTACTCTCCTATTTCCAATGATGAAATAATCACAAAAATACTTTCACACTTTATAATATTCAGACTAATATCATTTTAAATGAAAACATCTTTTATAATTTATTGATATTTCATTTCTTTCACAAAGAACCACTTTTAGCTTTAATATTGATTTTCCCTACATAAAAATCAATGCTTCATAACAATGGCTGGTTACTGAAGGAAGTAAGCACACAAAACAAAAGTACAATAAATAATAGTAAAAGTTAAAAGTAAATTTTAAATTACTATTATTTAAATATACATTACTTATAATTCTTACAGATATGACAAATGCTATCTTTCTTCAAAATTTAAGTATAAAAACAAATGAAAAAATAAAAACAATGAACGAATGTTGAGCAGCACTTGCTGATAAGATGAACACTGCTCAGCAATTCTATGGTTGAAAACCTTTGTCTTGTTGATGTAACTGAATGAAATGTGGGAAAAAGAATGGTTCTTTATTGGTGCAAAGAATATGTTTTTTTAACCAATGCCCGGGCTCGTAGCTTGATCAGCTTTCTTTAGGCCACATCTAGGGGAGAGATATGATGCCTTTAACCGACGAATCGTTGCCCAGGATAGGCCAAGGGAGGCAGCATCAAGTGATACCCGCTGGAACGGACAGAAGGAGAGACAGAAGGAGAAAGAAACATCCATGCCATGACCGGGATTCGAACCCGAGTACAGGCACACTGGCCGCAACGGCAGACCGCCGTCTAGACCGCACGGCCATGCCGGCACGGCTGGTGCAAATAATATCAGACTATCTCCGTGGCAAAACAAAATAATTCAGAATATAATTTGTTTATTGCTAAAATAAAATTATAACAACCGAAAAGCAGCAGCAATTGGAAGATACATAATTAATATGAACAGACTAGTGATTTAGCATATTTGCTTTTGAAAACTATGAAGCAGAATTCTGCAACAGCAATGATAAAACAAAGTGTTGGATAACTTGATGAACTGTCTCAGAATATAGCATTGCTGTCAAATGGAGTAACTTTAAAAGAAACAATGATTGTGCGTCAAATAATGGTGTAATGATCTGGGAAGGTGTACAGCATCAACTGATGTCAACTGATTCTAAATTTGATCCAAAACTGGATGAAAGACTTTTTTAAGAATCAAAGGCAGTGAGGAAATTCCAAAATGGGAGAAACAGTGAAGACAAAAGAACTGAATTGATGTGTAAGGCCCAACTGATTTGAATTATCAACTCTGCCAGTAAACATGAGCAGTCGTTACTGACTTACTCAGAACTGTTGCTTATTCAACTGCTTTTCTTGCACTCCCTCATGTTCATCTGTCTTTGAAACAAATTCTTCAATCTAAATCTTGATGAAACAGAAAACAGCTATTTATTAATGGAATGAACAGATCTAATGTTCAAAAGGAACATTCTAGTAAAAACATTTCACACCAGCTGTCAACTAGGTAATGGAAAGTCTTAAAAGAAGGACAGAAATAAACAGAGCCTTCAGATAGTAAAAAAAATTAAAAACAAATTTACTGTAGAAGTAAACAAATAATCTTCCAACCTTAATCATTAAGATGTCACTTGTGAACCCATTTGAGGAGGTCAATTGATAGATTTTATAAGCTTTTTTTTTTTTTTAATTAATGCTGGATATAAAAAGCTGCTGCTCGAGTTATTTCAGTTTTTTTTTGTTTTTTTTTTTTTTATTTATTTATTTCTTGCAAATTTAAACATTACAGTCCTACTAGGTAAACTCACGTACCTGTGTTGTAGATGCTGAGAGTAGTTAAGTATGATAGATAATAAAGAATACAATAAGTAAAAATATTACAAAAAAATCTTTTGTAAACATATTACAAACAAAAATTAGAACAGTACATAATTAGAGTGGAGTTTTACATTGAGTTTGTTTTTGCTTTATTACTTCTTATTTTATTTCTTTCATTTCCACTTTATTTCTTAATAATAACACAGCTGATGAGTAAATGACACAATATAGGAAAAATCAACTGTTCAGTTTTCTTTGCAAATGGATTGCCTTTCTCTAAATAATGGTGTCACAATTCACACTTATTTTTAAATTCCTTGTTGTAACAATTTCCAATAGAATAAGTCAATAGACAATGAAAAAAAGCATAGGCCTTTGCTATTCCTTATCTGTAATTCCAAACAACATCTGATTAAAGTAAGTTTTGTAACAATCCACAGTTCACTACATCTACCTCCCATTTCCTACCCTTTATTTTCATCATTTTTGTAAGAAAAATCTTTACAAATCTTTTTCTTACTTTTTCATTTTCCCCAAACATTGGTCTAAATGTTTCTTTGTTTTCTTGAACAGGTGTCTTCCCAATGTTTTGTGCTGCTCTCTTGAAGCTTCTTATTTTATGGCATCAATTTCTCCAGAACTTTCCCTTCCCATTTGGGCTTGGTTTTATTTATTTCACCTTTCTTCACTTTATTGCCTTCCTTTGTTCCTTCTGTCTTTCAACCTGTCAACAGATCTGCCCCAGACAGGTCAGTATCATCTACTCCCAACCCGCTGATCTCCTTAGTGACATCAATTCAAGGGGGACAGGGCGAAATTGGAATATAGGAAAAGAAGCAGTGGGGGTATGAAGGGAGTGTTCTTGGGGAGCAAGGGCAAAAACCTGGCTGCTCTCTGCATTCCTGTTCCATCGTGAAAAACTACCGTGACAATGACCGATTTTTGGTTGGCCTGAGAATTAGCTGAGTTCTCTCAGAGAGCACATTCAGTGATATTAGTTTTCGAGAAGATTTGTTGCGCTAAAGAGTTTTCAGCAAATCCTTCCCCAGTGCAGAGGAAGACATAGTTGCAGCAAACCTTCGTTCTTCATATCTCCCAAACTTGCAAAGAGAAAGTGCATCACTGCATCCGAGATTCCAACGTCTCTGGATCTCACCCTTCATCTCATAGAGTATAGGATTTGTCTACGTCTGCCCTCCTATTCCCTCTCTCTGGTGTTGTGAAATGACAACCATCGTGAGCTTTAAGGATCCAGCGTCCAAGAAGCTTAATGCGTGAGTCTGTTTACACATTATTCCGTGCATCGTGTTGAACAGAACAAAACAGTCTAGGAATCTACAAGCTTGGCTCACCAATAAGTAAGCTGGAAACTTTGTTTCTCATGGGATATGGCTACAACTCTCATATCATAGATGGTGTAGATTATGGAAGTGGACTAAATGTTTGTGTGCCAAGATCCCGGCGAACTCTACACCAGCAGTTTCAAAGATGCATCTTGATGGACTTTCATTCATCTTCCTATTGAATATTAGACCACACCAACACATATCTTCTCAAAGAAGAAAAAAATTACAAGAGTTTCACAACATCCTTTAATTTTAAGACAAAGTAACATCATGAGAGAATAGAAAAACCAAGACTGCAGCATTTCTACTTTAGTACCGTAAACAACATTATTTGACATTTCCACTCAAAAAAAGAAGTTGATCTCTGAGTTGAAGAGAACCCACATTGTTTATGGTTTAAAATGTCACCATTGTCCCCTAAAAACATTCATATACATGAGTGAAATTAAATGTCTGCTACAAACACCTAGATTGGAACACATCAAAGCCATTGAAAGGGACAACATGCAGCATTGCCCTCTCTCACCATAATAAACTGTTCCAATCAGCTGAGCATTGCTCGAAACATTGAAAATTGCATTAACTGCAACTGCCTCATTGTTTCCTTAGACCCAAAGAAAGAAATCTTTAATTTGTGGATTTCCACAACACGTAGTAACTATTTACTGTTTTTGTGTTTGTTTTTTGAAAACTGTGCATGTTCTGGTCATCTTAACATTTATGAAAAGAAACCTCTTTATAATGAAAATTATATTTAGATATTTCTTTATTATTTCCAGTCAAAACAATGGATACAGCTATAATTATAAAATGAAATTAAAAGGATTCTAAAATGAAAGCTAACTACTCAGAGGATTACTGGCATTAAGGCACACAAGATGGAATTATCATGAAAAATATTCAGTCTGCAAAGATATTCAGTCAAACAAAAAACAAGGCTACATTAAGAGAATCAACAAAGTACTTACCTAGAAAACTCCACACACATCTTCATAGTATTTCAAAAAGTTTAAATTGCGAATTTTTGGGAAGTGATTAGCATCTTCCCTTTTTCAAGCAAAATAAAATATTTGGAATATATTACAACAAAACAAAATTGGTTTGAACCTAAACAAAATTTAAAAACATGTTAAGTCAACAAATTTAATTGTTGTTACAATAAATCACCAATATAATACATTTCAATTATTAAAAACAATATATGAATTACTAAACAAGCATTATAATGACATTATTAATTAAATGCAGCTATTGTTGCTACTTTATTACCATTTGTTTTTATTAAATCCCTCATTAAAATAATTGTAGTGGGATCTACATGAGATCCTTCGTACCTGTTAAAGTATTTTTTTTTTTTTTTTGTATTTTTTTATTACACAACTCTCTAGAATTTTTCTTAACTTCAAATCATATTCTTTATATAAAAGTTTAACATTATTATCCATAATGTGTCCCTTTTTCAAACAGTGGTCAGCAATATCAGAAATGTCCATATTTTTGTTTTTTAAAGCTCTACCATGTTCCAAAACACGTTCGAACAAGGTCCTTTTAGTTTCTCCTATGTAGAAATCGCCACAAGTTTTACAATCTGTTCTATAAACAATTCCCATTTCATTTTGATTTTTATTAAAATTTATTTTCTTGCATAACAAGTTTTTAATTTTATTTTTATATTTAAAAACCTATGTTTATATTAAAAGATTTACATACTTTTTTTAAAAATGCACTGTTTTCATTAAGATTTGGGATAAAAATTTTATTTTCAAACTTTTCCATTTCTTTTATTTTAAATGTATTATAGTTTCTAATTTGGTTATTCATAAATTTAACGGTGTAATCATTTTTCTTTAAAAGATTTATCTTTTATTTTTTCTTTACATGTATCTTCATTACTGGTATTTCTGTCCAACCGTTTCATGAAATTTTCTATAATATTCTTTTTTATATTAATATTATTTTGCTTGAAAAAGGGAAGACGCTAATCACTTCCCAAAAATTCGCAATTTAGTATTTAAAATAAACTTTTTTAAATACTCTGATGATGTGTGTTTTCTATGTAAATATTTAAATGAAATGAAAAGGAAAGAACTGGTTATCAAAGTACTTACTGAGGATATCTGTGGTTTAGTGACTAGCAGTCGAGCGCCTCCACTGAATGTATCAGTTCGTAAGGTTAACAGAATCAGCTGTCCTTCTTCACTCATTATTATTACGTAGGGATCATCAACTGAAGCTCGCACAATAGGAGAACCAACATCTAATGGAATATGTTGAAGTTGTTCAACTGAAATAAAAAACAAACTGTTTAGAAAATGTTTCCAAAAAACGTCATGAGCACAGGGATGGGAAGCAGCAGGTAAGAGTGGTATTAAGACAGTCAAAGATAAGGAGTACTGCATTACCTGTGTCTGGGATCAAAAGAATGGGAAACAGATTTGAAGAAACATGAAGTATGAATAATTTATTAAGAGAGCAGCAGAAGAAGAAAAAAAAAACTGAACAGAGTAAATTATTCGAGAGTACAAGGATGTCTGGTTATTGATGATTCAGAATTAATAAAACACTGACTTCATGTAAGGGTCAATAAAGTCACACATGTTGTTGTAATAATTGTTGATCGTCTGCTAATGTGAGTGCAGCAAAAGTAAGCACAGCGAGAGTTCACGTGTGGCTTACAATCATTGTGGGAGAAGGTGCTTCATACCTGGCAAACGATTCCAGATTCTGAAGACCTTTAATGCAAACTCCTGAAGTTGTTTCTGTGTCCATGTATCAACAGTAAACAATGGCAAGAAGAGCAGCTTGGAGTTAGGAACAAAGGGATATGGCTGTGGCCATTCTTCTTTTCTTCACTAGGCAGGCTATGCAAAAAGGTCAATGTCGGATGGACCTTCAAGTGCCAAGATTGTCTTTTTGAATAATGACAAAGGAACGGTCATCAGAATATCCAGGAACTAGAACAAATGGCTACCGATATCCACTCCAGGAGAGGGAAATTGAGTTCTGACGAGTGGTGTTGCATGTAGTGTGATGTCAACTCGTCCACTATCACTCAATACATCACCCCACACTGGTCTTACACCTAACCTCACACATTGAGGATCCAGTGCTTCACTGATCAAGGATGAATAGTGAGGGTATTTGTCCTACTACTGCTTCTGGTGCTCTGCCCAGACTGTGCAACATATTCTTCAATCTTCAAGACCAGACATTTCTTTTTGTTCTTTCCCCATCAAGGGAGAGCCTGGGATGAGGTTTATGAGAGGGGAAATTGAAATAAAGTGTTTAATAGCAAAAATAACTGGCTTCATGCCCTGGATTCTTTTGATAATCACTGATGCAGTTGTCAAATAGCTGTATTGTTTCACCTGAAAAAAAGCAGCCCTATCTTCACACGTCAAGAAGACAGATAGTAAAATGGTTGGAATGAAGGAAGGATGAAAAATAACAAAAATATTTATTCCGCTATAAGTATAGAAGCAAAGAAAGAAAGAGGAAGTAGAGCACCCATAATAGAGAGCACTCCTCTGTTGGATTCATCCTTGGGATTAAAGGGAATAGGAGAAGGGGACTTGAAACATATGTACTGAATTTTTATTTAAGCTTTTTTAATTTTAATTGTACATAGTGCTTTGATGGTTAGCAATTTTCCTATGATTTGAACTGCACGTTAAAATGATATTTTAATTTTAATATATATTTTCTTTTAGTAGCACAGGCTAGTTTAATCTTTCTCTATATTCCATTCAAATAATGGTTCACTTCAAAAATCTGGAGAAAGCATCAAGAGAAGGCATCAGTGGAATCCTTAAAAGCTGTCAAACACTTATTTCATCTCCAGGAATTTTAATGCACTTTATGAATTCACAAAATCTAGAATTCAGAATCAAACAGAGTAACTAATGAAGAGGAGGAAAGTACTCAAGAGGGAATTGGGGATTACAAATACAGTCTGCTAAATGATATTCATCTAATTAGTATTAAAAACTGTCCAAAAATGCTGGCAAATCACAATGTTTTCAGAACATAACAATAGGCATAAAAAAAGCCAATAAGAAGTATGGCTGCCTTAGAGAACCAGATAGAAGTAGATGCATTAAAAATAGGTCTAGAAATAGAAAATAACAGCAAATCATAATTAAAGCTTCAAGTCAAGTCAGATAGAAGAAACAACTGAAAAAAACACTACAATATGATCTTGAATTAATAGAAGTAATAAGTAAATAACAAATATCAACAGAAAAAAGCACTTCACATTTCAGGGAGGTAAAGATTGTTGTGAGCTGTCATTTATGAGAAGTCTTGAGCCATAGACTAATTTTAGTCCATGTAGGGATTTCATCAGACTAAAAATATATTATTTATCATAACCTTGATAAAAAGATAAAAACACACAAATGATCACATGTTAAAAAATTTTAAAAATTACTTAAAAAATGTGAGCCTTTTGGGTCCCTATGTGGGCAATACCCCTTTCAACACAAAATAAATTCCTTGGCAGGTTCAGTTAAATACACGATTACTATTGTTAACAACCAATAAAAATGCAAAATTAATAAACAACATATGATTGACTAAAATCTTAAAAATCTTAGGATCATGGATAACAGCATCATGATATCAATTGACACCAAAGAGTTATTTATGTCGGTATCCTATGATTTATAAAAGCATTAGAAGAATATTTCCAAACTTTGCATTCTCATGAGAGAACGATGATCTCAGATTTAATTGGTTTTTTATTTTCAAATCAATGTTTCATAGCCAACGGGAAAGTAGTATAGCAGGAAAAAGGCATGTTTGTGGGCCTTCCTTCCTCAGCGGTTTTATCCGAGAATGTTATGCAATGTTTAGAGAATAATTTTTTCACTCATTTTGTTAGTTCGGTTTATTTTTTTGAACGTTATGTTGATGATGCGTTTATTGTTACAGAATCTGGCAGAGAAAACAGTATTTTACAACAGTTTAATTCATTAGATGATCAAGTTAAGTTCACTATGGAGTTGCAAGAGAATGGGAGTGTCCCATTTCTTGATGTATTGGTCATTTTAAGGAATAAATCAATCCATACTGAACCTTACGAGAAGCCTACAGCGACCACTTCACTTCTGTCTTTCAAATCAACTATTCCCCGCTTTGTCAAAATTAATTTAATTATGATGAAAGTTAAAAAGGCTTTTTCTTTACGCTCTGATGAATCGAGCTTTAACGAGCATTTGCTAAAAATTAAGAACAGATTTATTACGAATTATTATCCCTTTTCATTCGTATCACAGTCATTAAAAAAATCGTTAGAAACTATTTATAATCCTTTAAAAAAGGAATCTATGAATATAATATGGACAGCATTTCCCTATCATCCTGTTCTTTTCAAAAGATTGCAAAAAACTTCCAAAACACAGACATTAGGATTGGATATCAGCTCAGTAATAATTTGTCTTATCCCTTACATCAGCACAATAACGATAAGTCCCATATTAATAGCAAACGTTGTATTTATTTAGTAACTTGCTAAGATAATGAATACTGCTTTTATGTTGCGAACAGCAAGCAAAGTTTAAAAAAGCAGTGGCCATCGAAGTTGCATATAATCGGGCAATAGCGACGGCTCTAATACAGCGCAGCACGTATATAAAAGGGGTCATTCCATTGACTTTACTGAATACTTAATTTTGGGGAATAATAATAATAAAGAAAATAGGGAAATTATGGAATTATATTTTATTGTTTCCTTGGGTTCCTGTAACACTAAGATCCCAGATAATAACATTCATAAATATATTAACAATTTTGAATTTCAAAAGAATTCTATTAAAAACAACAAAAAACATAATTTCTGAAAAAATAAAGGAATGAAGAAATAAGGAACTTTGATAAATGACAGATTCTAATCTGAGAGTAATATTTGGAATATTCTATTGACATGGCTCCCAAATGGTTCCCATTGGTGGCTAAGAACTCTCCAATCAAGATCTTCGCGAAATTTCATTCAATCATATGTGGTGTTTTAATTTCGCATTTTTATTGGTTGTTTAACAATAGCAATCGTGTATTTAACTCAACCTGTCAAGGATGTTAATTTGTGTTGAAAAGGGGTGTTACCCGCATAGGGACCCGAAAGGCTCCACATTTTTAAGTATTTTTTAAATATTTTAGCATGTGATCATTTGTGTGTTTTTATCTTTTTATCAAATTAATTTTAACAGAATAAAATTAAAACATTGATAAAAACTACTAGTTTCAGACCCCTTTTTTAATGGGTCCTTCCTCAAATGAATTAACGATGAATAACGCATTCTTATATAGCAGGGTCTAAATGCTTGTGGAAATTTAGGAAACTAACATGGTGACGTGTGGAACACGTTACTGGCATCGTTGGAAGAGATCATTTATTGATGGTTGAAGTGCACAGGCAGTGATGATGGATTCTTTAATTCTTTTTGTCCCTTGCCTTTCAAGATAAACAACAAAAATATGGCCGTTATTAGAGCTTTCAAGCTTTCTAGTGATCAAGCTACTTTTCTACGGGAAATTTAAGAAAAAAGGTTCCATATTTTTATCAAACGGGTATCCCCCTAATTTTATTGACAGACACATTACAAGAGCTTCATTAGCATATTACAACAATGATAACCCTACGCCACGAGCTAAATGCAAATACGTTTCTATTCCATATCATCCTTACCTCTGCCAAGCTCTCAACAAATTGCTCCATCCCCTGAGCTTAGCCGTTACTTCTCCAAGCAGTAATACTTTGGCAACTATAGTGAACTTCAGTAATCGTCATCAAAAAACTACAGATCCTCCGGAACAAATAAGAGTCATTTATGCTATCCCTTGCTCAAACGACCCACAAAGCAAATACATAGGAGAAATGATGCAAAAACTGGCACACTGACTATCACAACATCAATATGCTGTCAAGAATAAAGACTTCAGTTACAACACTGCTATGCACACACACCGGATTGGTCACAAAATCGATTTACTTCGGACCACTATATTCTCTCTGTAAAGAGAGTAATTCCTTCGTAAGGAAATGCAAGGAATCCCTTCACATCCTTACCTATCCCAGTTGCTAAACCAAAGTATTTCAGTTCAGAATATAGAACAATATGGCTTTCAAAAGAAAAATGAAAAAAAAAAAACAACTCACACTAATAATAACCCATCAACCCTAACATAAAATAGAATAACAAAGTAGTCCACCATCACTGCCTGCACACTCCAACCCCTAACTATCAATAAATGATCTCTTTCAACGATGCTAGTAACGTGCTCCACACGTCACAACTTTTGTTTTCTAAATTTCTATAAGCATTTAGTCCCTGCTATATAAGCATGTGTTATTCATCGTTAATTCACTTGAAGAAGGACCCATTAAAAAAAGGGTCCGAAAGTAGTAGTTTTTATCAGTGTTTTAATTTTATTCTTTTAATTTAATGACAAATGCGACATCATCCTTTTAGCATTTCCATACAGGCGCACGTAAAAAGTTTTTTAAATTTTTAATTTTAACACACGTTAAAAAACTCTTTTAAATTTATCATAATCGATAAATTCTATTAAACCTATTTTACAGTTGTCATTGAACATAAAGATACTACAATGTCAAAAGTAGACTATCAATGAAATAGCAGGCTTAAAAAGATACGTATTCGACAGATTTTTTATATTCATATCCTAAAGCAAGTAAATGGAAAGGGGGGGGGGGGGGGCGAGCAGACAACTTTCTTGAAAGGTCTGCGTATCTCATAAACAGCTTGAGTTGGAAACACGATATTTGACGAGTGTTCTTTGTCAAAATCAAAATGATACATACTCTACAGATTTTTGATATTCAAGTCCTAAGGGGTGTAAACAAGAGGGTCAAACTTTCATAAAGGGTGTCACGTGTTGTTTTGGGGGCGCTCGCCATCTGATGCATCCCTAAGCAAACCACGACTACGGGACAAAAGGGGAAAAGGTAAATAAGGGAGTGAATGAGGAGATTGGACGGGGAAAAGGAGGAGGTGCCGTGGAAAGCCAGCCTACCGACAGGGGATTTATCAGAAGACCCGCGCCTTTCAGTTAAAGAATAGTGAGGCTAAGACAGGAGTAAGATTTACAAGAAAAGATTTTATTTAATGATAAGAAAGATAAATGATTACAAATGCTTCCCGAAGTCGTTAAAACAGGCACAAAAGTTTCTAGGCGCCAGTTTGTCGGCAGTTAAAGCAGGGAACCCTATGAATACCGGCATTAGTTTTAGGTTAAGATATTGGAATTAAGAAATAATTATAAAGAAAGGTGACGATATATTATAGAAATATTATACAAAAGGAAAGGAGATGAGGGGATAAAAGCGCAGAGCGGGTGGCGAACAGCGTTCGTTACAAGGGTCTGCCTATCTCGGAAACTGTTTAAGCTAGAAACATGAAACTCAGAAAAAACACTCTTCTTAAAAAATAAAGAAATACATGTTCAACAGTTTTTCAAAAAAAAAAAACACTCAAAGGGTGAACATAAAGAGGAAATGAGGAGGGTGCAGAACAAATATCTAAGAAACCACTTAAGCTACGAACGTTAAGCTTGGAAAAATATTCTTTTTAAAAAATAAAGAAATACATGTTCAACAGTTTTTCCAAAATAAGAAATGCCCAAAGGGAGAGAGGTGGAATGGGGGGAGGAGTATTTTCTTGAAGGCTATGAAGAGTATCTTGGAAACTAGAAAAGTGAAACTTGGTAAACATATTCTTCTTATAAAATGAAGAAATACACATTCAAATGTTTTTCAAAAAATAAAAAAATACCCATACGGTGAACAGAGGGGGTGGGTTTCTACAGTAAAGTAGGTGTCTCATGAATGCACTGCTAAACATAGAAACTTTAAATTTTAAGGTTTCTTTTAGAATTGGGTTAAACAAGTTTTCTCAGGGTTTGACAACTTTTTTCCCTAAGGGCAAACAGGGACAGGAAGTCTTATGTCCTCTCAAATCAATGAAATTTGATATCTATGTGTTACAAAATATAACATTCATTTGTAACTATCACGTGACTTTTTACCAACTGGAAAGGTTCAAAGTCATCTCACAATTACAATTTCTTCCTTCTCCATATCACGACCACTCTTCATTTACCCAAGAGAAGCACATGTATTTTGCTAGTTCTATCATAATAGTATCATTTCTTTTCTATAAATTCATGAAAGAAAACTTGAATTAACACATTTCTTCAATTTATCCACAAACATTTACATCATTTGTTTAAATCATAAAAAGAAATACTCATGGGCAAAAATATTCTTTTCCCTCATTTTCAGATTTGTGCTTTGAAAGATAAAATGTTCTGGCATTAGAGGTCTCAAATCAGCTCCAATAAAAATTGAAAAGACACCAAAGCACAAGAAAAATTCATAATAGAACAGTTTTTAATAAAATGCTTTAAATGAACAAATCATCACTTTTATTTTTCTATAAAGGTTATATATATTCAAAATCGTTTAAGTTCTACAACTACTGAAATAATACTCACCTCCTTCTAATAACCTAACACCCATTGGTGAAATCTGAATAATATATTTATTATTTCCAATATTGCCAGCTAAGACAGTTGGAGCTTGTGTACTGAACCCACTGTGATCCAATTCATTAATTTCTTGACCTGTTTGAAGAATCTACAAATATTTTAAGAAAAAAAAAAAACATTTTAAATCTCAAAACAAAAAAAAAAACAAAAAAACAACATTAAATAATTCTTTAATATATTTAAAATCAGACCATTTGCAACAAAATATATTTTAAATTTAATTAATTCTTTTCCCAAAAATCCTGAAAAATCCTCTCTCTGAATTCTGTTCAGTCCAATTTTATTTTTCTTAAGTCTTTCAAGATCTCTCTCATGGAAAATCACTTAAGCAACAGTTATCTTTAGATGTTTATAAAAAAAGTTTAAATAGAAACTATTCAATCAATGGAATTCACTTGTTCATTTTGTTTTTAGAAATTAATGAGAATTTACACCCATAAAATAAATCATTCTCATTCTTATCATAATGATTATATTTTCAAAAAAATATGAAAAAAAAAACAAAAAAACAATGGGTTTCCTGACTTGTGGTGAATTCAAACATTTTCCAAGAAATATCTACATATAAAAAACAAGATCATTAACTTTAAAGCCAACAGAAAGAAACAGATCATCATATATTTTATAACAAATAATCTATAACAATACACATTCGATCATTGCCAAAAAAAATTAGAAGCCGCAGTCAAAATGGAATGACATAGGAAATGAGAATGAGGATGCAAATAACTGATTACAGTATCAGAACAAATGGGCCAAACACTACAGGTCAATAGTCCCTTTAGTACAGCATCATACTGCCTCTGTGTGGATGCATGCGGCCATATGGAGTCACAGAGATAACTAATCTCATCCTGTGGAAGATCATCCCATTGCTATTGCAACTACAGCTCCAGATTGCTCATACCTGTTGTTGGCTGAAGATACCATCTTAGTTGATCTCACACATGTTCAATACACAAGAAGTTTGGAGACTTGGCGGGCCAAGGAAGTGCATTGACAGCACAGACACAGTCCAGGGAAAGTCATGTTACATTTGGGTAGCCATTTTCTTGTTGGCAAATGGCCACTGTAGCCGCTCCATGAAGGGAAGCACATGAGGCTACTGAATCTACTGAAGGTAATGCTACGACAACAATGTTCCCCTGATCACTACCAGCGCAGACCAAGAATTGTAGAAGATAAATCTCCCCACCCCACCATCACACTACCAGTCCTGACAGTGTGTGTAGCTCAACAATGAAGTCCAGATTTGTGTCCTTTCCGGTGCTTCTCCGTACTCAAGTATGATGAGTATCTGCATCCAGACAAATATTGGATTCATCACTAATCATGATTCATTTCCAGTCCAGTCATCCATGCTACTAGCTCACTACACCAGTGCAAATGGAACTGCAGATGGGGAGATGTTAGGGGCAAACAGCACAAAGGGAGCCAGGAATGCAAATCTCTTTCTGCATGTCTTTGCAAATCATGAGAGTACACACAGGGGTTCCAAGTGATACCACTACATGTCTCTGGATGGTGAATAGGAACACTTTTGGATCAGTTAATGCCTGTTGGACGATGACACAAGTTTCCTTTCTGGTGATCTAGTGCCTTCCAGCATGTGTGTTCTGTCATGCTTCCACTACTTCCAATATCATCACACAATACAATCGGAATGGCTTAGGTGGCGGCCAATTCCACAGAACAACCAGCCTGCTTTCTCCAGTCCAATGATAAGACATTTCTCAATCTCTGTCAGTTGTTCAAAACTGCATCGAATGCATCATCTAGCCATGTTCAGGAATCAGAGACTAGCACTCCACAACTATACTGATTGTAAACCACACAGAGATCATATGACAGCTGTTCACATGACCACAGCAATAGTGATACTAATGACCCTGGTGGCAGTTCTCGGCAGGTAATCGCAGCCAACTGCAGTCAGTGGCATAACTACCTGTGATGGTGTCATATACTGAATTTCTTTGTTCCCAGATCATTCGTTCTGGATGCACTAAATTTTTTTGTAGCGAGTATATTTTACTTGTAATCATTATAAAAAAACAGATGGTTGACAATGATTTATTGTGATTTAAAATACGTAAGAAATCATTTTTAATATATATAAGCTCAAAATATTAAAATTTCTTAATTTATACACTTACTCTTGATAATAAGTAATGAAATATTAGTTTAAAACACCGTTATCAATAAACTATTAAGCGGCACGAAAAGAAAAAAATAATAATTAATAAAAAATTCCCCTACCATACTACTATCATGGCGACTTAATATTAGAAATGTGTGACCTTTTGCTACAATAGCTTCTTGAGTTTCAGGTTCTTCTTCATTTTCCAAATCCTATTTAAAAAATAAATACTAATTAAAAAAAATAATAAAAAGATTATTCTATAGGCAAGTTTACTTACATGTTCTAATTCTGAATCTGTGATATAAAGTTGAACATTTGTTTTGTTATTCAAAACAAAAAGAAGGTGGTTTCCCTAAAGGTGGACAGTTTTTTGGTCTTTTTCTTTCCTTACATAAGACCATTCAATTATGGATCATAAATAAGAGAAAGCTTCATTAAAACAACAAAATTAAATAAAGCAATTAGAGAATTAACTGAAACAGATAAACCAGGGAAGACAAGATTAAGATATTCTTAATGAGAAAAAAATCTTACCTTAAAAAAGTGAACACAAGAGTCCCAATGAATACAAAAAAAAGCTCTGTGTAGGGCACCACATTACTTTGTAAATAATATATTTTGTAGTTCTACTTTAAATTAGTTCTGTTTTAAAAATTGATGTTCTCTTTCATGATTTCAATCCATTAAATGTCGTGAACATTTATATAATCATGAAAATAAAATCATAAGACAAAAAAACATTTTGCACTAAATTTACTATTTTTAGAAAACAATCTGAGGAACATCATTTTTTTTACTAAATTTGTTATCATAAAAATTAATTGTTATAGTGTTATATTATTTCAGGTTTAGTTCAGTAATTTTGTTTTGCTTAGTTGCAGAAATGTAAAATATTACCACTTAAAATTCCCATCGCCAACGACCAACTGAGATAATATGAGAGTCAGTCAATAAGTAATGCCTCCTATTTTTTTTCTCCTGAAATAAGTTAATTAAGTGAAAAATTTGAATTTGGTGTAATTCCTCAAACCTTTTTCTCTAATCCACTGCAGTAGCAGCTTCCTATGTCAACAGGTGGCAGCACTACATCCACTTGCAAAATGTCTGTCATCGATGTTCTTACTAGACAGCGTTCTGTGATTGAATTCTTGAATGCGGAAGGTAAAAAGCCCATTTGCATTCATGAAAGGCTGAAAAATGTGTACGGTGATGCAACAGTAGATGTCAGCACTGTTAGATGATTGGTTCGTCGCTGTAACAAAGCTGAACGGCAAACACCGTTGGCTGATGAAAAGCGGAGCGGCAGGCCGGCGACTGCAGTGACTCCACGCAACATTCATTCGTGGTGACTGCCGGTTGACAACAGATGAATTGTGTTTCTCCCTCAGTAAAGGCAGTGTGATGACAACTGTTCGACAACTGGGGTACAAAAAAGCTTGTTCACGGTGGGTACCACGAATGTTAACCGACCAGAATAAAGAGACAAGAAAAACAATAGCTTCCGAACACTTTTAGCACTTCCATTTGGAGGGAGTGGAGTTTCTGGAAAAAATTGTGACCAGAGACGAAACGTGGGTTCATTTGTTTGAACCTGAATCAAAGAGGCAGTTAATGGAATGGCATCACACAAACTCACCTAGGAAGAAAAAATTCAAAATTTTGCGATCAGCAGGGAAAGTTATGGTGACAGTGTTCTGGGATGTAGAGGGTGTGATTATGGTTGATTTTTTGGAGCAGGGATGCACAACAAATTCTGTCCAACAAAACTCTCAAAAAGCTTAAAGCATATCTTCAGCGAGCTCGCCCAACAAAAGCTATGGCGGATGTTCTTCTTTTGCATGACAATGCAAGACCATACAGTCGTCAAACCACTGAAGAGATTGGGAGTAATACTCTGTATGTCTGTTTCACCAAGATACAGTCAATCTGATACTTGTCTTCGCGTGGGCTTGTCGAGGTATATCTTCTTCTTTTGCTGAATTTGTAGGAAATGACATTTTACAGAAAAGAATCATGCAAATAGAAGGTGGAGATGCTAAGTTTAAGGAAAGCCATTGAATGCAAAAGCAGCCCCTAGAGTTCAAACCAACTTCACCATAAAGCAGCACCATCTCACAATACTCTTCATTTGAATAACTTGCCATGATCTTTTTTTTACAAGATGCTATGTAGTCATTAACGGAATATTCAATAGTTGATGATTCTTTGTAAACTCACTGCAAAGTATGAGTTTTATCTGCAGGCGTGGCATCATATCCCAGTCATCATTTGCATATGGCATGCAAATGGGTATGCTTGCAACATCTACTGCCTTCGATTTGCACCATTCTTTTCTGTAAAATGTCATTTCCTACTAATTCAGTGATGATCATCCCAAGATCTACATATGCATATTTCGGGTCGATCAGATGCGTCCTTCCTGTTGTGTTGTTACTTATCTTCCATGATCTGACGAGGGCAGACTAGTTCCATAAGCCCGTTGACTCTCAAAAAGTCGAGCACAAGAAGAGGATTGCAATATCCTCCTTGGAAAGGCCCATGCAATTCATAATATGCTCTGCTGAAGCCTGATGGTCATGGCAGTTGTCAAAAATCTTCCTATCCTCATTAAATGAGAGGCATTTAATGTGACCGCTAGCAAGTCTAGAAAGAACAGTCCGGGAGCCTCTGTCACAAGGGAGGTACAAGGTCATTCCCAGTATTAAACCCATATACCAGTGACAGGTGGATGGCTTTCTCCACTCTATCAAAACTCTTGACTTTTCCCTTGAGTATAGTTCCTGAAAAGTTAAGGCAGAAGAGGAGGGGAAGGATTGTTTGCATCCCTCCTTAGTTAGTTTATCCGCTATTTCATTACCATGTACATTCACATGGGATGGTATCCATTGAAAATGTACATCATGGTTAAATTAAATCGATTTCAGCCTAAGCAGGATAGAGATACTGGTCTTATCACCAATAAGAAACCAATTTTTAAGATGTTGAAGAGAACTGCGACTATCAGATATAATCCATAGGTCTCCATAGTCCTTCTCATGGAGAATAGCCTCAAGTCCTAGGTCAATTGCTATCATTTCACTTCTGAAAACTGAACAGTAATTAGGATTGCGACGACATAAGATCAACTTGCCCCAAGGGGTCTCTATAAAGACGCCACTACCTGGTAGGTCGTCGATTTTACTGCCATCAGTATAGATCCTAATGGCATTATTGGGTATATGACTCAAGTTTTCCAAGGTCAGTTGGTTGAGGTGCTCAAAGATACATTCTTTCTTGTTGACTTGTGAATTTAAGTTTAAGTGGAAGTGTACCTTAGTGAGTCCCTCTACATGATTCAAGCAATATTGCAATGAGTGGGGTTCAACAATGCTGTTTGGAAGATGTTGGGATGCAACTTGACTGAATGGGCTGTTTTTCTTTAATCTATGGTGATTTCTCTAGGCGTTAAGGTACAAGGAGGTCTTATTGCAGAGACCATAACTAGAGAGTTTATTGTAATATTTAACAAGACCAGCTTGTCTTCTAGACTGGAACGACTGCAAATCAGCCTCAAAAAGAACAATGTGAGAAGGACAGCTGTGCCTCAACCTGTAATAATATGGTCGGCACTTAATTGATCTTGTTCTAGCTACTTCAAGTTAGTGGCAGAGGCACAGCAATAAATTGGGAATAGGGCATACTCAAGAATGGAAATAGGTCGAATGAACACCATATACGTAGTTCTAAGGGTAGCTGCATCAACTCCCCAGTCTCTACCCACAATGTATTAGGGAATATTAAGTAGAGTTCTATTCTTCTGAACAATGTGTTCAATATGTCTGTTGCTGATACACTCTGGGTCAAGAATAAACCCCAAATATTTGGGGTGCTTCTCATAAGATAGTTCTTGGTTATCTAGCCTTAGTTTCGGTTGTTGTACTTCTAATGGCCAGCAGTGTAGAATGAGACAATTACATTTATTAACTTTCCATTTCTTTGTTTCACTGCAAAATAAATAACATAACTTGACACATTCAGCCAAATAACTGTAAAAGAGGTTAAATAATCATTTAAAGGTCATACCTCCACTTTCTTTTCAGTCTTCTGAATAGGTCCTATAACTGTCCACATATCAATAACACCAGGCAATTCAAATGTAGTCACCACTTGTGGTCTGACAGATCTCTAAAAAAAAAAAAAGAAAGAAATTTATTCTGGGTTAATTAGTTTGTTTTACGTTATAATTAATTTAGTCATTGGTATATCGTCAGAATCAAAATTTTGACTTTACCTGAAGAACTGATAACGCTCCATTTTTCCCATATCCAGAAGCTATCACTAGTTCAACATCTGGATCAACATTGTTTGCAAATTCTTCAGAAAGAAAAGCTGGTTCTCCTACTGACATAGTGACACATGGACCAATATTGAGTAAACTGTCACATACCTGCAAATAGAGAGAATATCACCAGTAAGAGAAAGAACTGCAAAAGGCCAAAGCAAAAAGGATTGGTTGATTAATTATAAATAAAAATAATGCCTACTTCAAAAACATAGAAGGTAGCCCGAGTTGCTGTTTGAGTTTCACTTCCATAAACCTCTAATTCATCTGGATCTTCCATATGAGCAACATCAGAAGCTAACAAAAAAAAAAAAAAATATAAAACAATGAGGAAAACTAAACTTACATTAGGTTATTCACAATCCATATATAAACTTTAGTTAAAACACTATGTTAACAATGTCACCTAAGTTCCCTAACTTTTATAATGAAGTAATTTTGGAGATAACTCATTTATCAACAATGATCCCCCTCCCCCCAAAAAAAACATGTTTTTGAAACAGTTTTTACTTCATTTAGCAATGCTGTAGAATAATAATCATTAGAACAGAGAATGCAAAAATAAAAACTATCTAAATACTTGGATTTGGTTGGAATTCAAAAAATACCTCATCTACCCAATGATGCAGAATTAAAAAAAAGTCATTAAAAATTTGGTTTTGTTTTGTTCTTTTGTTTTCCTATTCAAGTCAATATAATAAATACTTGTGTAACCTTAACAAAACTTCAAAGATGAATGTGATCAGTTTCATGTGATTTGATTTTCAATCTAGAACTGTTCTATAGAAATACATAATAAATCAATCAATTACAGTTATGTGAAAATAATTATGACCTCTTTCCAACATCATTAAAAAATAAAAGAATGATTTTTCCTTTCATATAAATGCTTTTCTCCACTAAGTTACCATTTTACCTTCAACAAAGTTTAATCTTGTACCACGCTCTCTCAAATGTTCATTATTCTATTTTCATTTTTACTATTCTTCATACATTTTATTTCCTTTATTATTTATTTATTTTTCAACTGATATTAATCTGTACCAAATATTCCTCTCTTCATTGTTACATTTCTTCTTAGTAATACTTTGTATTTAGACAAGAAAATTAAAGTGCGTTAGAAACATTTTACTGTAAATAAAAACAAAGAACGCACATAACTAAACAAAACACAAATTCACTGAGCTGATATTTTGATGGAAATTGGAGACAGTACTGTTTCGAGGCTAATTGGCCTCTCATCAGTCCAATCTATCCAGCATACCAAGCTCAGTGAAATGGGACGATATACAAAACGTCAAACATACAAATCAATGACCCCTGAATTACAAAGACCTCTTTTTCTTTTTATTCTTGATTTTGTTTTGATGTTTTTGTAATTCAGGGGTCATTGATTTGTATGTTTGTCCGTTTTGTATATCGTCCCATTTCACTGAGCTTGGTATGCTGGATAGATTGGACTGATGAGAGGCCAATTAGCCTCTAAACAGTACTGTCTCCAATTTCCAGCACAAATATCAAAAAATAGCTCAGTGAATTTGTGTTTTGTTTAGTTATGTGCGTTCTTTGTTTTTATTTACAATAATACTTTGTATTTAATACAGATAAAAATACATCATCTTCATGATTTTTAACAGCCAGTCGTTGGATGGTAATCAAGTGAAAGGTAATCATTTACTAACAATGAAGGAGATGAAAGAAAAGCTCTTCCATATCCTATCTTCATCAATCCTTGTTCAGATGCAATCAATCCTAAAGCCACTGGTTTTTAGTTTAAAAATCTTTAGAATCAAATTCTAATGGAACTCCAAATAACAAAGAAAAAAAAAATCAAAAAATTGAGAAGAAAATCTATATTTGCAATTAAAATGAGAGTAGTAGGAGGAATTTTTAATTTCTTTTTGATGGGAAGCCAATCCAAGTATCAAGTTAAATTAACGGATCTAAATAACCACATCTGTGAATGTTATCAATGTGTTTGGTTTGGAAAAATCCTTATTAAAGATATATTTAAGAATGTTTTGCAAAGGAGATAAGTATTTAACATCTACAAAAAATGCAATAAATGAGTAAATATAAATGAAACAGAGAATTCATTTAAACTATATTCTTATGCTTTTTTTTTTTTTTTAAGACCACTCCAAATTTGAATGGAACAATATGCCAAAAAAAGAAGATTAAAAATCTCAATCAATCAGAAGACTCATTAAAAACTTTGGAGCCAAATAATCATCGCAACACTTACTGATGTCACATGGGTTTAAAGCTGTGTTGATTCACCTCTACAAATAAAATACTTACAATTCCTGTACTTTCAATCATTTTCAAATGGATTATTTTAGAAATTAATAAGGGACATACTGTATACAGTGAAAGGAGACAATTTCTCCAATCGCTTACTATCTCTTCATGAAGTTTGAGCTTTACTTTGTAAATCAAACCCCCTGTGGAGTGATAAGCTTATAAGGTTTCAATCATCTGATTTCTTTGACAAGGCATCAACAAGCTTTCTTTCTCTTTTTTGGCAACACAGTGAAGATGTGAGTAGTTTTGATTTTGATTAAATGGGTTGAGTTTCCTTAACATTTTAATTTGCATAAGTTAAAGATTGTCATTTCATGTCTAACCCAAGGCAAAGTCAACGGCACATAAAATCCAGTCAATATTGTTTTAATACACATTTGTACTATAAAACATTATCACAGAATAAATAGTTATTTCACTGAACTTTCATGAACACTTTTTTGTTCCCGTTTTAATTACTTATGCAAACATTCTCTCAAAATACAATCATTATTCATTATATTCTAAATTAGCTTGTTAGAAGATATAATGATATTATTATACAACTGGTATTTCTTTTATATGTTGGATATGTGCAGCTGAGTGCTTGTGTTTCATATCAACAAAGCAACTCTTTATTTTCAAATAAAAACAGTAGGATATCACTGGTGCACAGTTCATTTATAAATACTGATTCATTTATTAATAGGATTTTTCTTTTTAATACATCTTACTTAATTCATTTGACTGGCTATAAATCTAATGAACAAATTCAAATTGTTTTGTTTTAAAATGAATTTGTTTTTATTTTGAATGCTTCAGTTTTTCTTCTATTTCCTTCCTATTCTGTATTCATTCTCTTCCATCAATAGCAGGTTGAGTTGTGTAAATCTGCCCAGATTCTTCCAGATGATTCTTTTATCTTTTGTAATTTCAGTTAACAGTCTATCATTCTGAATATGTTGTTCCATTTAGTTTGTGGATGGCTTCTTTTTTTCCCCCTAGCCTTGCCAATAATGGGCTAATAACTGACAAAATGTATCATGATTATTATCACCATCCAATAAAAAAAAAATAAAAAAAAAATAGAATTATAAATTTCACAATTTATTCTACAATTTTTGGCTGAAGTAATAAAAGTAACACCTGTTTATTAGTCCATTACCATAAAAATGTACTTAAGCTACAGTTGAGTTCTTTTTTTTTCTTTTCTTAAAAAGTAGCATTACTGACTGGAAAATAAGTAGCACTTAATAAACTGTATTCTCTCCAATTTCAGTTCACAACTATATTAAATTTAAAATTTAATCTCTAAGGAAAAGGAAACTTAATATATTCAGTGCTTAGAAGAAAGTCACTGGACAACCCCATGAGCAGATGTCACATGTCTACACTCAGTATAAATGTGCTGTTGACATTCAAGGCAGAGGAACTGTGTCCAAGTGAAATTGCTACAAGAGAAACGACAGTTTGAACCAGGTGTTGTGATAGGATGTCATGTTGCAGGTCTATCTGTGCAGCAAATTGGTGAAAAATGGGACCATACAAGGTCGACAGTTAGATGTTAGACCACAGTGAGATGGAAGTACATGGGGTTAAATACAAGTAAATCTCCACATTGGACAATCACTGAAAGGGACCGTAAGGTGCTTCGAGGGTGCCAAAACATGATGGATACTGAGTTCTGTTTAGCAATGGTAAAACAAATCTACACAAAATCACTCAGAGTAAAGGCCCACGGTAGGACAGTAATATTATCCCCAAATCAATATGCAGTGTCGTCTTAAGTGGTGTAAACAGTGGTAAGTGGAGGCTTAGAAAGTTGTGTTATGGAACAACAAATCATGCTATACCCTTTTCTGATCAGATGGACAGATGTGGGTGTGGCGGATGTCTGTTGAAAGTCTCTTTAATACATTGTATAACCCCAACTGTAAAATTCTGTGGTAGCAGTGTGATGGTATGGTCCTGTTTTCCTGGTTTTGCTTCTGTTGTTGCACACTGAAACACCAAGAGGTATCTCAACAGTCTCGACAATGAAAAGCTTTTATATTGTAGAGTTGCAACAGAATGGACCCTTGTCTCTTTTAGCAAGACAACGCACCTTCACCTCATAAGGCTGCTACTGTGTTAGTGTGGTTTGTGGGCATCAGCACCTTTGGCTGGATTCCACAGAGCTCCAATTTGAACCCTACTGAACATCTATGGGACGAACTGGAGCATTGACTGAGGTCCAGGGACATCTGTCTCACAATGGTCCAACATTTCAGCTGATGACAATCATAAAGTGAAAAGTTTGTCCTGTAGGATTGCTGCAGTCATTGTAGCTAAAGGACATCTTATTCAAGTGACTTCCATGGCTATTTGTCTCAGTCTGTGACTTCTTTCTTTCTATATATATAAATATATCTGCTTTATTAGTATATAGTGAATATAAGAAAGAAACATTTACCCATCCAGTCTCCAAGTGTGTCCATGCGTTTTTTCTTTTGGGGTGGTTCTTCCTAGAATTAATATAAAATGAATAATTTGTATTTATAAATTCATCATTATAATTTATTACTTTGAGTTACTGGATATAAGAAAAAAAAAAAAAAAGATTACAGAATAAAAAAAAATGTCTTCAATGTTTAATTTAAAAACATCATTATTAAAACAGAGTGATACTGAAAACATACAAATTTAGGTTTAACTTTAGATCACTACTATCCTTCAATTTACACTGAAGATCATTTTAGATAATTTTATTTCTGGCTTCTGAACTAAATGAAAATCTACAACTTTAATTCAAATTTGATACATTTTTAAAGGCACTGTGACCCAATAACTGGTATTAGCTTTCTTATAATAAGCTTCCAAAATTCTCTAACAAAAAAATAGATGGAGAGTGAGAGATAAGGAAGAAAAGCAGAAGAGGTTTCATCAAATTCTTACAATTACTCCCTTACACTCCCAATAGAAGGTTAACACAGACACTATACAATGATTTGCCTAAAGAAAAAACCTGAACAAGCATCATGGTACCCTTCATAACTTACAGGTTAATGGAAAACTATGGATAACAGATCTCTGTAGAGAAGGAAAAGTAGGAGAAGGTGATGAACAACCTCAACCTTACTGGGTTAAAACTCCTCTTGGTCGTGTTTATCATAATCAATAACATTTAATAAGTCATCCTAATGCCAAGTGGGATGGAGAGGAGGAAGATCCACGGACAGTAGCTTTAAACAGTGACTCCATCTAAAGGAAAAGTGTTTGTGTGCTCACAAAAGACATAAGCCAAACTGACACTTCAAAAACTGTTGAGGTGAGAATCAGAAGTGGTAGAAATTATTAACCCATTAAGGCCCAAAGATGTGTAAACACAACATTTCACTTAATATTTTTTTTCTCTATAAAATGGCCCCTCGCAATTCTATTTTAATACTTAATACACAAGGAAGAGGTTTTTTGCAACATTTCTTTATTAATTTTTCATCATCACAGTCATTCATCTTAGAAAGCTTGAAAGAATACAAGTTTTTCACACTTCTGTTCAAAATTTCTTCTTAATTTATCTGAACTCTTTATAGTAACATTTAATCCATGACAATCTTCAATAGAGTTCTTATAGCTATAATATTGTTTTGTTTTAAGAAAAAAATATGTATTAAATTTCCTTTATACAATTTACTATAATGATGCATATATGTAACTTTGGGATTAGCAGCCATGTCCAGCTTCTCAATGAGCCATAAGTCAATTGAACATTTCAACATTGGTTTCAGCTTACAACAAGTCTACTGCTTGTTAGAAAATGTAGGAGCCGTAATAAGTTCACATCAATCAAACAAAATTTGTATTTTTCTGATAATAGCAAACTGGATAAAAATTATAAATTCTCAAAATTGACTCCGATCTGTCAAGAAAAATCTTCAATTTGGCCCTTTTTTCACTCAACCTCTCCAATGAGGAACTGGTACCTTATTTCGAGACTTTTCTGCAAGATGTTCATCAAAGGGAAACCAGTGTAATTTGGCACTGGTGCTTGTGTAGTTCAAATGGCCACCTGTATAGATTTGTGCATTATGGTGGCAAAAGAACAAGTTCCGAATTTAGTTTGAGTGAGCAAGTAGCTGCAGATATGCTTTTAGTTGTTCAAAACCCAACATTGTATGTGTTTTGACAACTTCTTTTCATCATATAAACGTTTTCGTACATTGAAACTCCAAGTATTTTTTGCAATTGGGACCATTCATAAAAATCGCACTTCAAAATGCCCTTTGGAACCCACTTCTACTATGAAGAAAAAGGCACATTCAATTTTACCTATGAAAATGAAGCAGTCATGATCGAAAAGTATAATGACAGTCCTCTTATGCTAGCAGCAATGGCACTATTAACTGTCAAAAGACACAACAGAAAAGAAAAGAAAACTGTTTCTGTGCCACAGCAGAGAGTCATTTCTGAATATAATCAACGTATGGAAGAGTTGATTTACACAACAATGTTAATTACAGAATCAGAGTAAGGTGCAAAAAATGATGACGGACTCTTCTCATCAATTTGACTGACGTTGTTATCGTCAATTCAAGGAAATATACAGAATTACAGGATATCGCAACTTGATTTTCGATTTCACTTGGCTACCACCCTGATGAAATCTGAGGCTAATGAAAGTCAAAATAAAGATGAAAATGAAGACAATGTTATGAATCAAGAAAGAGAAACATTGAAATACAGTAGAACTTCAATGCATTCTTTGCCCTTAGAAGTTTGATCTTTTCGTCTGGGTCATTTGAAATGAAAAAAAAAAAAATTAACGAGGCAAGAAGAAGCTGCAGGCTGTGCAAAAGTAAAATGATTTATAAAAGTAAAAAATGTAATTTCCACCCTTCAGACAATTGTTTTGTTGCATTTCACTCCAACAATAAATAAGATGCATTGTAACATTTTATTGCAGCTTAAGTGATTCATCAATATTTTTTTTATTATTACTTTTTGTTCTTTCTGATATATTAGTAGAATAAATAAGTGATTTCTGTTCAAAAATTATCATTATATCAATGCTTGGTCCTTAATGGATTAAACCACCGAAAAGGTTAAATTTAAATAAATAAATAAAAAAAGAGCTGTTGTAATAGTGGTTATTTCATGCTTCCAGAAGGTACTTGGGGGGTCGAATGTGGGTAGAGAGTAATAACAAACATCTTCAGACTGTCATTAGCACATCTGAGTTTCCTTCCTATGATATTTAATAAAACACTTTCCTCTTCTAGTAAATGGATTTTTAAGTTTTCTTTCAATTAATATCTGTTGGTGGCTTCTTAGGTAAATAAATCTGTTTTATTTTGAATTCAAAAGAAATTCAATGAATCTTAAAAACAAAATGAAAAATCCATTTTAAACATTAGCCATTTATCATTCTTAACATTTAAACATTAAAAACTTTATACTGATATTATATTTGAGGGGAAAAAATCTTAATGAAACCTTAAATCTTCAATCTCTAAGGCAATAATAACTAAGAAATTTACCACTGATAAAGGCTTTTCTTCTTTTCGAAAATCCTCCTCCTCAACACCTTTCTCAGAGTAACGAAGAAGTAAAGAATTTCCCAGTCGTGAACCAAGAAATAAATAACCATCGCCACAAACAGTCATCTAGAAGTAAGAAACAAAAGTAAATGCTAAAAATAAAAATCTTATAGTGGTTAAGTATATAACGGAAATTATAGAAGATTGATTAAATCCCAATTAAAAAGTATTGAGTAAGTAACTTACGCAAGTAGTGAGAACACTTGCTGCTGCTTTATCAAAATGAAAGCTTCTTACACTTCTCATACCATCCACAAATAAAGTCAAGACATATCTGTAAAGTTAAATATATAAATATAAAAACAGACAGATAGAAAATTGATTAGAAAATACCAATGAGTAAATGCCATAATTAAAGTATCGCTATTCAGAGCTCTAACTAATGCACACAATGCCATTGGAAATAAACCATTTGAGAAATAGAGAGAA
>JAFIDM010000007.1:33425881-33505823 GCA_023159025.1 Thereuonema tuberculata | reverse complement strand
ATATCACCACTTATAGTACACCCTAAGTATTTAAAGTTGTTCACTTGTTCCAATGTCTCATTCCGAATACTTAAGTTTATCTTCTTTGTCTTTCTTCCGATAACCATAGTCTTTGTCTTGTTTACATTTATCTTCATTCCATATTCTTCACAGCTGTCATTCAGCTGCAGTAGCATATCCCTTAGTATCATCTCCTCTTCTGCTAACAATGCCATATCATCAGCAAATATTAAGCACTTTATTCTTCTTCCTCCTACTATCACCCCTCCCATGTTCTGAAAACAAAAGAAACTGGTTGGGTCACTGGCTGAGAAGAAACTCCCTAATGAAGGATGCACTGGAAGGAATGGTGATCGGTAAAAAAGTTCGAGGCAGAAGAAGATTTCAGATGATCGACAACATTAGGGTAAATGGATCTTATGTGGAGACGAAGAGGAAGGCAGAAAATAGGAAAGATTGGAGAATGCTGGGTTTGCAGTGAAGGACCTGCCCTTGGCAGAGAACTATGTATGTATGTTCATTTCCATTCTGGCCGAAAATGTTACAGCAAATAACACTCATTTCTCAGGATCATCTTTTTGCAGCAGCTAGTGGCGGCTAATCTCCTATGGATAATAGTGGATTCTTGTTCTGAAGAAGTTTCCACGCAGTAGAAAAAGATATCCAATTGGATCAATACCACCCATGCATTGCTAGTTCCAATATACATGGATTGGTCAACTATATCTACTGGTCTCTGCTACCTTCCTTCCTCTTCCAGGATTAATTCCTGAGGATCTACTTTCCTCATATTTGTTAATCCTACTTCCAACTGCAAAAGCTGGTAGAGGACCTTTACGTAAGTCCTTTCAGCATCAAAACTCATGCAAAGGAGCTGCTGCATTGCATCTTTAAGGTAAAAGAACTTCGCAATTAAAGCACATTCAGGCAGAGGGAGGTGAATGTGCTTCAATATTTGCACTGAGCCTTTATAGTTCTCTGCTGTTGAGAAAATACAAATTTTCTACTCTCACAGGTGAGTACTTTTTTAATTTTGGAAATAAAATTTCAGGCCAATTCAGTTTGTCTCAGTTTTTGAAAAGAGCAAATATTAAAATTTAAAATGTCATATTAGCTCTGTTTTAGTATTAATTCCTGATGCCTTTGCTCTTGTACAACACCACATTTCATCCTATTGACAAATTTTGGAACTGAATTATTTTTATCCTGGAATCCTTCTCACCATGTCTACAGTCCTAATTGTGGTGGCAGTATTCCACTTATTACTTGGAAGCTCTGAATAGGGATACTTTAATTATGGTCACCCTATATATTTATAGAAAGAATGTACAACTGTGATGTAACATTAAATTATTTAATAGATCTGCTTAATTTTCAATTTAAACAACCGGGCCTGTTTTTATAAAAAACATCCTCTTACACAATAAAAGAATTCTCAAAATAAGAAAACTAAAAAGCTACTATTAATTTTCAGTATTAAAATAATTCATTTCATATTAACTTACAATTCACCAGTTTTCAACGATATGACTAGACGATCATTTGCAATTAGAGTTGCCTGAGCGCAATCTAAAGCCAATTTCACACCTTCTTGAATTCCTGAATAAATGAAAATATAAATTCATTTATAATATTCTACAATATAAATAAATAAAAAATACAGCACCCAAGTTCAAGATTAAAATTTCACACCAATATCAAAACATACACAAGAAAAAACAAAGGGTTAAATTGATTTTGACCAAAGCTTAATGAAGAATATAAAGAATGGTTAAAGTTAATAAGGATATAGCAATAATACAACACTTGTTTGTGAACAAATCTCAGAGTGAAGATTTTAGTTCATGAAAAATTTATGCATTTTTGTATATTAATTGACTATTGAATTAATTAACTAAATTTAGATCAATATTAAGAATGGTGGAGTTTAACGTGGAGAAATAAAATTAACTAACAAATAAAAATGTTTATAACACAGAATATAACTTCAAAAGGTGTATTTTGAAAATCAGTCTTCAATAACTTTTATCTTGAATACTATTATAATTAAAAATCTAAAACTTTCTACAAAAGAAGAGAAAAAAATTGAAGTTTCAATTATTCAAAAGCTTTTTGAATTATAATTGATAGTTCTAATAATACTAACAACCAAACTTATGATAAAAAAGTGTTTTAGTTGATATTTTTCATAATGGTAAGTTTTCAAATTAAAATCTTAAGTATATTACAGAATATAATTTTGTTTTCTAGACAGTGACATTTTTCATATTTTCTCAATTTTTTTTTTAAATAAAATCGATTTTAAACTTTTGATTTTCATCTTAGAGAATTTTTTTTCAGCTTTTCTATTCATTTTTATTGAAAAATAGCTAGAACAACGAGAAATAAGTGTTTATGAATCTTGTAACAATTTTCATTTACCAAAATAATGTATATATTTTTAAAAAGATATCAACAAAATTACTCCTAATTTTTACTGATTGAAAAAAGTTATAAATTCCAGCCCAGTTTGTGTAATGATTGCCAAAAGAATTTGTAGTTTGCTGGAAAGGGATAATTATTTGATTAAAATAAATTAATCCCAAGAGATAATCTGCAAAGATATTTCCACTTCTTCCAATCTCCAACCAAATGGAAGAGTCAAAGAAATCTGGAAAGAGCTTCCCCTCACGAAAAAAACAAGAGTGGCAAAAGTTTTTAAAAAGAAAAATCTCCGGCCAACTTATAAACTCGTATCTGGTTGATAAAAACTGACACTTCAGTCACCAATTGATAACAATTATCAAGGCAAAAAGAAGGGGGAGGCCTAATACTAACTAGAAACAGTGCCTTACTAGTAAAATGTTGAGGCAAAAATGAAATTCAGAAGTATGAGCAGCAGTCAGATGAAGAGGTTACTGTACAATTCCAGAAACGTATTTATTATAAAAGACAGACAAAGTTTAGAAAAAATGAAATAAATCAGTGGAAAAGCTAATCACAGTAAGAACATAATTGCCAGACTGTGCTAACACAGAATCAAGAAGCCTTTAGAAAGTGGATACAGTAAAATAAGAAGAAATTGGTTAGTTTGATAAGTATGTAATTGACAGATATTTATGGATGAAGTCAATCGAGATAAAGTTTCCATTGGATCTAAACGAATGAAAAGAATTAGTTGATGTTAAATAAGCAGAAAAACCTCTCTCAGAGGTAAGTGATTTTCTTTTCAATGATGATACGAGGGATAAAACACAAGATCAGAGAGAGAGAAAAAAAATGGAATGTGCCTTTTGATGACATTCTGTTTATTACTCTTCATTTGGATATTTTGATTATCATATAATTTATTGAATGTTTTCATTAGTAAAGAAAAAACAAATAAGGAAAATTGCAAAATTACTTACGTAAAGGAAATGCCGTGCTTCCTTCAGTTATACTGTTCAATGAAACACCGTATGGTGGTATACTCTGATTCAAATACAGAAGGGAATTGACTGCCATTATAAGGACACCACCTGCAATTCATATTTATTTACAGTTAATAGGGAAAACAATTAAACATAGTCATAACATGTTCTTCTATCAATGGAATAAAACACTTTCTAGTAAAAACTTTTTTATCACTTACAACAACTCCCTAACACAAGAGGTCTCCTCCTTCAAATACTTAGGAAACTATCTTTCTCATGATCTTTCTTGGAATTTAAATGCCCAAAAAATTGCTTACAAAGTCTCCAGAAACTTAGGTGTTATCAGAAAATTAAACTTTCTCCCAGCTCTCAAATACTACTAAATCTTTAATGGTCACTCATTCATTCAAATCTTTGCTATGGAGTTGTAGTATGGGACAGCCCTTCTAAATTTTATGAAAGCATGCTTCTAAAAGTACAGAAAAATATTTTCTAAGATTTATGGATTAAAAAGCCAGACACTATTCTACTCAATCCCTCTGGCCTAAATATAAAATCATCTCTTTCTCCCACATCTGTAAAATACAATTAGTGGTCTTCACTTTTAAAGTAATCAATTAAAAACTCTATCCTTGTAGCCTATTAACCCATACACCCATTCCTTCGATACCAGATCTGTTACCCACCTGTTACTATCCATTCCGAAAACTAAGTCTAACTATCAAAGAAGAGTTGTCAGCTTTGCTTCACCTCAACTTTGGATTAAAATTCCTAGAGAGATCCGTGAATATCCTCTTCTTAACCAATTCAAAAAATAAAAAAAATTAAAAAACGCATTCCAACTTTAATAATAGACTAACATTCCACATTCTATTGAAGTCAGGTTGAAATTGCAATCCAAATCTGTTTCCACCTATCATCTCCTCTATTCTATCTCCTTTCTGTATCTGCCTACTCCATCACTCTATTCCTACTTTCTTTCTGTTCCTTTTATTCCATGTGTTATAATACATAAAATATGTTCTCCCTGTCCAAAATAAACATGTAAATGTTTCTTGTCATACCCTGGTTTCTATTAAAACATTAAAGTTTCTAATATGATCAATGGTTTAATTATCAATCTAGTATAATTATCATTTTCTTGGAACAAAATATTCATTATGGATTCTAGATTATAGTTTTCCACGATGCAATGAAATGTTCAATCTGAACTACTGAAATTATTTTGAAGATAATCATTTTGTTCACTCTTGGATCCTTTAGCATTCTATGTGTTGTCACATCATTTACCTACTAACAAGTAAACTAAAAGTTTATTTTGTCAAAACTCAGCCTTTGGTGCTTCTTTTTGTTTAATTATTGATTTTGTTTTTGTAACTTCTTAATTGTATTTATTGCAAATATTTCTAATTTTTTATATAAAAATATAAATTATGCTAAATATAACTAATCTTTACATTTTGTATCCTCTTGAAGCTTTGACTTATATATTTATATGAGAAAGGAATTTGTTTAAAATGCTCTTGATAAACTCAACATTGATTTAAAAGTATTTTTTTTTTTTTTTTCATAGGAGAAGTGTTGTAATTCCTTGATATATAATTATAAACAATATCCTTTGTGACAGATAGAATGGTTTGAAATGAAATTTAGTACATGGTTTCTTCTGTATGGGTTTCTTAAATAAAACTCATAAGTTTAAATTATTATTATTTTGTCTTATGTAGTTTTCCAGATCTGTATATGTCTAAAAACTTCCTCTGTGTTTCAAAAATAATTTTAATTTCCTGTGAAAATAGAAATAATTTCTACAATGAAACGTACAAATGAAGGAATCGAACCTACAACCTTCTGATCTGATAGTAGACGTATTATCCCCATTAGGTCTCAGGGACTTCATTCTAATTATTTTTAATATCTCTTGTCACTCCCTCTGTGTGTGTTTGACGCAATGAGAGAAAAGCCAGAGAAAAAAAATAACTCATTAATTTTAGCCCATTAGATTAAAATTTAAATTTCAATGTTCATTTTTTTTAGCCTACTACAAGCACAGGCCAGACAAGCATTAGAAGGAGAAGCTAACCCTCAGTGATGAACTGAAGTCATTAAGAGACATTTCTCAACATGAATGAAGAAATTAAAAATAATATTTAAATATTTAATAGAAAAAACTTCTACTAAAAAAATATTTTATCTCTACTAAAAGCCGTTACTTTGCTCTTCCGTCACTGACGGATGGTGTACATGCTAGTTATTATTATTATTATAAATGTTTCTATTCTTGGGTTTCTCCAGCTAAGACAACATGGAGGGTCAAGGACATGTTGCCAAGTGTACAAAAGTGTTCAAGGTAGCTTAAGGGATGTTAGGGATGTGTGGTTGTAGTCAATGAATTTCCTAACTATGCGTGTTGTGTTGAGTACCACAGCCTTCTGCGGTTGTACATAAGTGTTTTTATGAAGTCCTAGTGTGCTGAGACTGTGGTGCAATGTGTGAGGCACGAGACCAGTGGCAAACAGGACAATGGGTACAACATGTACTCGATCCTGCCTCCACTGCTTCTGGAGCTCATGTGCTAGATCGGTGTATTTACTGATCTTGTCTGCGTGAGTTTTCTGCATGTTCTTGCTGACAGACACTGCAATATCAATGAGATAGGTCTGTTCGTTGACCTTAGATGTCAGGTCTGTTGTGATGTATGGTTTTGTCTGTGTGAATGGGGTGGTCCCAGTACAGTTTATATGAGGGTGACTCTAATACGCTTTGGGTGGTATGTACTTGTAGTACGGGATTATTATTATTATTAATATTGCTATTATTATTATCCTTTACTAATAGAACACCTAATAATGGTAGAGTTTATCTTCTTCATCTTTTTCTTTGGTAAACTTAATATTTGGATCAAATTCATTAATATTATTAAAAAATTTATTAAATTGCCTAATATTTAACATACCAGATTATCAAATATCATCAGCAAAGTGATAATCTCATAAAAATAAAGATACTAACATTCCTCAGAGATAATACTATTATTTTATTTTATTGATTCGATGTTTCTACAAAAATATTAAAACTGATCATGTTTGAAGATTAATATTTGTATTATTAACTCATTATATTAATACTGACATTAAAGGGAATGTTGTATATTTTCCAAAGGACACTGTTGCATTCTCCTGTATCTGAACAGAGGAGTTCGGGACCTTGTGATAAATGGCGATCAGGGGTCAGAGATCACAAATATATATACAGTATATACCTAGGCTTAAATCTGCTGTTTTTTAGGTAATAAAAAACAGACGTTTTTTCAATAGAAAGTGTTCCTCAGCAAGTGAGTGGCCCATCGGCGAAAACAAGTGATAGTTGGAAGGTGCCAGGTGTGGTGAGTAAACGGCAAGGGGTAGCAGTCAGTTGAGTGCCTCCAAGTAGTTGCAGACCATTGCTGACCTGTGAGTTTGTGCATTGTTGTGGAGAAAAATCAGCTCGTCATGTCTTTTCTGATATTCCGACCTTGTTTCCCGAAGAGCACGGTTCAATTTGATCAGTTGTTGGCTGTAGCGATGGGCATTGACAGTTTCCTTTGGTTTCAGCAACTCATAGTAGATGACACCCTCCTGATCTCACCAAATGCACAGCATCATCTTCCGTGCAAAGCGATTGGGTTTTGCGGACGATGTGATGGTTTGGCCAGGGTCAACCCACAATTTTTTGCGTTTAGGATTCTCGAAATAGATCCACTTTTCATTGCCAATAATAACAATCCGATGAATTGCTCAGCAAGTATTTTTTGCGATTGCATGTCATCCTCGTCCAATAGAGCTTGCAGTTCACTGTCCTCAAATGTTTTAGGCCGCTTTTCACACTCCTTGTCGGTAACATCGAAATTGCTGTCTTTGAACCGATAAAACCAGTCTCTGCACGTTGTTTACGATAGAGCACGGTTGCCATAGGCCTCCACAAGCATTCGGTGCGATTCGACCGCTGATTTCTTAGATTGAAGCAGAAAAGCAGAGCTGTCCGCAGATGCTCCTTTTTTGGCATAAAACTCCACATGATTATGTTGCTCTTTGAAATTGTTGTTGTTGTGCACTGCTTATTGTTGACAGATGTCAAACGCATGAAACTAACAATGTGGCAGTTCGATAGTCATTTTAAATGACAACTTACGTCATCTATGAGCAAACAGCAGATTTAAGCCAGTAGACCTGATTATGCCATTCAAATTCTTTTTCTCAATATATATATATATATAGATATGTATATATATATTTATTTATTTCCACTGTTTGATGATTTTTCCTACTGTCAAAAACCTTGCACTTACATTATTTGCAGAGCTTTCAGGGCATCAGTTGAACTAGAAATAAGTAATAAAAAAGTAAAAATCTGTTCAAGGCCTTAGAAGTGGGGATGACCTCAAAGTTGTGACATGGATAACTGCCATAAGTTTTGAGCTTTTGAGCAAAAACCTTTATAGGTGCTAGATACCTATAAGGTACCCTAGATACCCTCAAGGACTCGGCTGGTACTGTATTGCAGCCAAATTGGATCACCCATTCTTAAAGGGCAGTCGCTTGAAATTTAAACTTTTGACGTTTTTCCTATCTTCAAAACCTTATCTTGACATTGTTTTTACAGCTTTTGCTCCAAACTTTTTACAGCTTTTAGGGCATTAGTTTCACTACAAATAAGTTACAAAAAAGTTGAAATCTGTTTTAATTACTTATGTTTTGGCATCTTTGTTCACATTGAAGTATTTGTTGTTTGATGAAAATTAGTTAGACTTTTGAATTTAAGATCCATATTGAATGGGGAAAGGACTTAAATCATGTCTATCTAAGGACATACCGTCTGATAATAGATGGATCTCAGATTGTTAATGATAGTTTAGTTAGAATTCATGAAGAATGTCTAAGATTTGATTGTTTTTCTTTAGAATAATACATCACAGTCTTCCAAGATGAAACCTTTGCAGCTGGAGTCTGATGTAATGAAAACATTAGGAAAGTTTATATTCAAAGAAAAACTGATATTCTTTCTAGCAATCAAGCAACCTTAAAAACACTTGCTGGATGTGAATTCAATCCCTGTTAGTCTTCTATTGAATACAAACTTGCAATGTGTGGCAAAGCATTACAGTGGGAAACTAACGTCGAAAACAGACAATCAAAGAGATGTATTTCAACCAAGTTCTGAAAATTAATTTCTGGTCCCGAGTCAGTATTCAGAATTACAAAAGCTACTGACTGCATATGTGGCAATATCTGAATGGACAAAAAAGAAGAATGTATAGTAGGACAACAATAAAATAAATTAATGAGAGTTGGCAGTTTTCCACATTAATTACTGATGTTCTAAGACTAAATATATCTCCTATCAATTTATAACAGGATTGATAACTGGACACTGTCAACCAAAAAAAGCAAGTGCATATAATGGACATTTATAAAGAAAATTACAATGAAAAAGATGAAACAGCCACTCATCATTTTCAAATGTCAAGTACTTATCTGTAAAAAGTATGGCCAACTTAACCAGATGACAGGATACCAAGGAAAAATACCGTGAAAAGGTTTTAAACCTATACAGGGATCTAAGTTATTCATTTAAAAATAAGAAGTGTAGGAAAACAATAAGTCAGTTGGCTGCAGTGTGTGGATCCATATAGAAATATGTCTTTCTAGTCTACAAAATAGTGAGTTCTGCTAATGTTAGTCATTATGTCATCATAACATACCATATGATAACCACAATTGACCAGGGGTAGTTTGTAGAGGCACCTATAGAATGTTTTATGACCAGGGAGTAACCATGGTTTATATTTAGAAGTGTGTCATTGATGTGCTTTTTGAGAAAAAGGGATAAAAAATTTCAGCTAAAATGTATTGACAAAGAAATCTATAAGAACATTAGGAAAAAGCAACGAACTGTTGTTGCTTGAAAAATAAGAGACTTACCAATAGGTTTTGGAACAGCTATAGCTTGTGTACAATCAAAAGGTAAATTATTGATTGACCAAATTACAGGATGAACCCTTTGTTGAATATTGAGGGAAATAGCTACCATAGCACATGTATCTTGTCTAACAGCAATTCGACTACAAACAACAACAAAAAGTATTATAAATTAAATATAATTTCAAATAAAAAAAAATTGAAAAATCTCATAGTCAAAATAATTTTTAAAAGATATAACTGAAATATCAAAATTCCTGCTATCCTCTTTGGATTTTCATTTATTCTTTTTGCAACATTGAATAATCAAGATTGGACCCCCCCCCCCCCCCCTGTGTTTAGAGAAGCTCTTTGTTTGATCAAACCACTAACAATTAGAATTTTTTTTTTTTTCTTTTCTAAACATCGCACTTCTTAAATATGAGTTTCAAGGTATCTCACTATATTCTTTCAAGCATACTCGAGATAATGAGTTTTCTAGAGGATATGCTTAACTATCAGAGTGTAATATTGTGGTATATCAGGAATGTTTACTTTTATCAGGATCTTTTAAATCTAACTCTGAACCAATAATGCTACTACTAACTTTAATTTTCAAACTGCTTCTAAAAAGGTTATTAGAATAAGACTTTAATTCATTTCAAAGCCATTTGAGAATCTGATCCATGTTTACCATAAAAATTTGAAATCAGAACAATTTTAAACTTAAAAAAAAAGAGACCAGATATTGTTTGAAGCTGAGATTTGAATAATAACAAGGATTTTCAACTGTTCTATTTAATGGAAGTTTTTCTAGAATTAAAAACCTTTCATTGTCATCAGTGTAAAAAAATTACAATGGAATCCACATTTTTAATTCTTTAAAATTTTAACCAATCAGTTTTATTATTTAATAAATAAATATTATCTTAGAAATTAGAATTACCCTGGCCAAGTTTTTAGAGGTTCATACAATATCAACAGTGTTGGCTCATAGTAGCCATGAAGAAACTGCATGTCAATGATATTATCCATCTTTTCTTCCAATTCTCTTATATTTATAGTGTAAGAAGCCATAACAGGTGGTTTCCTGTGAAAATAAGAATTTATTTTATAATGACAATTTCAACTTTAAATTTCTGAGGAACATTTCAATTTAATTTAATCTCTTAATGATTTGATTTTCTTTTACAAACCCACTAATTCCTAATGGTACATCTGAATCCTCTGTTGTTGTGTCCTTCCTAAAAGGCAACACAACAATTCTGTTTCCATAGACTAACATAACAGCACAGCGGCCATCAGGATCGGTCCTTACTTCTGGAATTGGACATAACTGAAGCCTCCCATCCTACAAAAAACAACAGAGTCAAATGGTTTCAATTGTTAGAGGAAATCCCTCCAGACGCTTCCTATCTCAGTAATTCCTTCACTAACTTCCTAAGGACAAATGTTTTGAGATTGTCTCAAATAGTATTTATTTCTCCAACAATGTCAGATCTTAGAATTATATATAAATGTTAGATAAAAATTACATGGCAATAAAGTTTAGGATGTATGTGAAATTTTTAATAAGGTAATTATTTATTATTAATTATTATGACATCTCTTAAAGAGAAATTGCTTCAGACTTTATATTTCAAAATTATAAGGCAAAGATAAACAGTGATCTTTGTAATCATTCAAATACTCTTTCACTGCTTAAAAACAAAACCCCTTTCACTACTCTTTTATAAAATTTTAATCCATTTTATTTAATTATAATTTAGACCAACTACAGTATGGCCGAAATCAAACAACACTGAACAACTTGACCACATGAAAGGTGGCACTGAACATGAAAGGTGGCACTGTAAGATGAACATGTAGGCGAGTGTTGTATTCGAAACAGGAATAATTGTGGATGAGAGATTAATTAGTGTTGCTGTGAAAATGGTATTAACTACCGAAGACAAAGTGTTTATTGTGGAGCACTATTTTTGAACATATGGAACAGGCCGTGGCAATGGCCTAGGCTGCTAAATGTTGCTACAGAGTTTCGGGAGAGTTTTAGCCGTCCAGGACCCACGAACAAGGTTATGCTATCCGTCGTCAATAAATTCCGTCGAACCGGAAGTGTACTCACATAGTGGAAAGGTTGCACCGTCCGTCCCATAACAGTAACAACAAATGAAAATCACGGACGACTTTTTGAGCAAATGTTCCAGTCACCACAACAAAGTCTTCAATGAACTACAGTTACACTGGACAAGGGTCGCACATCAGTTCAACAAATGTTTAAAACCATTGGTGGGTTCCCTTACAAGATACAGACTGGCCTACCATTGAAACCTGTCAATAAAGCAGCAAGAATTGTGTACTGTGCTTTCATGTTAGCAATGGTGTACGATGATCCCGGATTTTTGGCTAATGTTTGGTTTTCGTACGAGTGTCGTATTCATCTGAATAACTACATCAACAAACAAACAACTCGATTTCTTGGTTTTGCCCGACCAGATATCATTACTGAAACACCACTCCACCGTGAACAGGTGACGATATGGTATGCGGTCTCTGAAAACGCCATCATTGGTCCACACTTCATTGAGGATGACCAACAGAATCCAGTGACTGGAAATCAGGTGCTTTACAGAGAGCAGGTAATCATGCCATTTCTTAGGGACCTCCAACATTTCTGCAGAGCACAATCCCAGTGGTTTCAACAGGATGGGGCTATGTGTCATATGACAAGGGAATCACTTCGACTACTTCATGACACCTTCAGAAATCACCTGATATCACGTGGTACAAACATTCCATATCCCTCACATTCCCCTGATTTAACTCCACCTGATGCATACGTTTGGGGAATGCTGAAGGAAATGGTTTTTCAAGGACACCCTCTGGCAAACATTGCTGAGCTGCGGCAAAAGACTGTGACAACTCTTAGGGGAATGGAACAACCTCTCTTCCGGAGCATGGTGGTCAACGCAACCGCTACGAGTACTACTTAGAGTACAAAGGAGATCACATTGAACATGTATTTGTCAACAACCACCTTTGATTATTCTTTCGGTTGCAGCGTTTTCTGTTCAAAACGGTTCAGTGTCGTTTGTTTTGGGCCATACTGTACTATCCATTCTTATGGGTCTGGTATTGCAGTGGTTTAGCTGCTGAACAGCAGATTGAAGGAGCCTAAGTTCCATTCCTAGCAGTGGTCGGGGATTTTTTTTATGGTCATTTCTCTCCAGATGGACCCTAGGATTCCACCCATCCCTCTGTCAAATAGGTACCAGGTTTCTTACTCAGGGGTTAAATGCAGGCAAGCTTCATGCTGACCATTCAATCTCAACTACTCCCGTTGGGAGAATTGCTGGGAGCCTAAATTTCTTGTGCACCCTAGGATCTGTATGGCCTGTAGAAGTACACTATCCATTCTTACTTTTATATAATTTTATAAGCAGACAGACAACATTACGTAAGACAATCAATATTTAATAGCTTTAATTTAATTTAATAGTTAAATTTGATAAATAGTTTCAAAATTGTTGAAACCATTTAAATAAGACTAATACTTGTTTTATGTCAGAATATAGATTACTTTAGATTTCAAAAGCAAATGTTATTTCTATTCTGGATAATAAAGACTTTTATCAGAGTGAAAAAAACTACTAAATAAACATTCAGGATTTATTCTGTAAAATAGCTGAAAAAATGCTCATCTTTACAAAGATTAAAAACTGGCACAACAGAGAATGCCGTATTTCTATTAAGTTTCTTTATTATCTACAAAAACAAATATTTTGTTGTTCTTTTTTTAAAACTGTTGTATTCAATAAAGTTTAATATACACTGATGAAGCATGAAAAACAAAAACAAATAATGAACATTCTTAATTTTCTACCTTTTAAAGTAATCATAATACACTTATTTCAGTTGGAATGCTTAAATTCTGAACCATTTCCGAAGGGAAAGAACTTATAATAGACATCTAAGCAGACAGATATTCTTACCTTCATGTCTTCTTCTTCAAAATAATGTAGTGACAATGTTTTCAAATCATGTGTTCCTGGATCGTATTCTACTATCGACAGCTTAAAAAAAAAAAAAAATGATGGTTTATAATCAAAATACAAGTCACAGTTTTTTTGATTCATTATAAATCATCAACCAAATACTGCTATAAAATATTAAAGCTTTCGAATGATTCAAATTCTAATGAAAAATCCAAAACTTCTGAATTCTAAAAATAAGCAAAATAATAACTTGAGTAAGAAAAATGGAAATTTTCTCATTAGCTTCATTTACCCATGTACACAAACACTGGAGATTTTTTTTTTTTTTCTTTAATCCTAGGATAAGCTAGTAAAATAATTACGCCATCATAAAATATTAATTTATTTGGCCTGGGCATGGCAGGACAATCATTTCAGTTAATACTACTATCATTGTTGCATTCCTTGTATCAGAGCCACTTCCTCTTCTATCTCTTTCTTTTGATTTTTCTTCCATTAATTTATGTTTCTAGACTTTCCTTGTCATGAACCTTTCTTGAATCCAATGATACAACTTCCTTTCACAAGGTCTAGAGCTGGGATCAGATGTGGTTACATGCATGAGGAAAAGGTCTTTTTCACACAAAATCAGCTTAAATAAACAAAACAAAACAAAAATACTCGCCAAAATTTGTTTTTATTATTTTAGCTTTGCAGGCTCCACATTGGTTCCGACGATGTTTCCTATAGGCTTGTGTACCAAGACCTGGTTGTGTACTGATGACTGCTCCTAGCTGATGATATTAGAATAAAACAGCTGTTGTAGAATGTCACTTAGTAAACCATTAGGTCTCACCCATTGATGTTTATTAATATTTACATGCGCATTTTTATTTTTTATGCGTTAAAAAAATTCATAGTAGCAGTGGAACACATGCACATGAATTTTCCTTTTGGTGAGTTTTTTCATTGTTTGTTTTAGCTTTGATGGCTTTACACTGATTCTGACAATAATTCCTATGAACTGGAGGAAATCAAGAATGATATTTATTCCAAGGCAAGGAGAGCCGACCTCATCTCTGCAAAATCTGACAGACCAATCAGTTTCTCCTCTTTCCTTTGACAGGCATTAGAGAGACTGGTTGATTGATATATAAGGGATATTTCTCTTGTTGAACATCCTCTTACTTGCAGGCTATATTGTATCAGAAAGGACTTTCAACTGATACAGCCTTACATAAAATAGAGAAATCTCTGTCCTTTTGGCAGATGGTTCCTTTCTAGATATTGAAGCAGCATTTAGCCAAACATCTTATGACTTCATCTGTTTTGCAGCTGAACAACATGGTGTTGCAGCATCTACTGTTAGATGGATTCAAAACATGCACCATTTATTTACACCTCTCCTGAAGCACAACATAGGTTATGAGAGAATGCCCACAGGGAGGTGTTATTTCTTCATTACTTTGGTGTATTATAATGGACTCCCTTACTGTGGATTTAAAGAAACTAGGATTCTACTCTCAGTCAATGCTGATGACTTCATTATTTTAGTCAGTGGCCAGGACTCAGGCACAGTTTTTGAGCTTATGAAAAGGGCTCCTAACTGTGTACAGAACTGATGTAATGTCACAGGCATCATATAATTCCAATAAGAATTCCACTGTAAATTTTACAAGGAAAAGAAAGAGGGAAAACTAAGGTTTTAAACATATTCAATCAACAAAAATTATTCTATCCAGTAGTGTCAAGTTTCTTAAAGGCATTCTTAACTCTAAATTGAGATGGAAGATTATCATCAAATCATTCAGTCCTTAGACTGCTTCACATTCCACAACATCATCTAACTCCATCTTCTGCTGCTCTCTTCAGGTCGCTGTTTGTGTCTTCATAGGTTCTAGACATTGAAGGTGATTCTTCCACTTTTTATCCTTCAAAGCACTGTACTAACAAATCCTCCATTCCTCAGCCATGACAGTCTTCTTCTTTTTATCAATGTCCTTTCTTTGCTCACTTTCTTCAAAGCTTTTTCAATCTTTTCGCTTTAACTCACTCCCTTCTGTAACCCCACGTTTCAAATGCTTCCAGTCTCCTTTCATCCTTTTTACTCAATGTCTCTACACCATTAGGGTTTATAGTTCATACGTAAGTCTTTAGTAATCTTTTTTGTAATTTCAGATTGATATTCTTTGCCGTCAAAATTCTCTGTTTCTCTCTGAAGACTCTTTTGCTAATCTTTCTCTTATCTCTTTTGTTGCATCTTCTGTTCCAGATATCAATAACTAATAACCTGTTTGATTATTCGACCTCCAATGTTGATGTTTACCTTTTTTGGATGTGCAGAAGGGCTGTTGGCAGTTCACAGAGTTTACAACCAAAAATTATTTCTTGGCTTTTGTGAATATTTAATATAAAAAAGCAAAGTTACCTGATAAGAAAATATTCTCTACAACTAATAACTGTGTGATGAAAAGTGAAATATATGTTAAAATATGCATCATTCTAAAGGAATACAACAGTGAATAAATGATGCAAAAATGTTGAAAAACCAGACGCTGCAACATAGTTTTGTTCAAAACAATTTAAAAAACATGTAAGTAAAAATATTTGTTATTTGGAAGATGATGTAGTTGAAGTCTAAAAATCGTACAGATCATATGGAAGAAACAGAATGATTCCTCCCATGTTCAAATGTAGATAAATGCAAACTTCATATATATAATATATTGCAATCAAATGGCTTCTTATCTTATTATTTCAAACTTAGTCTTGTAATTTTAATTATTTTAATATCAAGAGGCTGCTCAAAGTAATTCAAGTATTTATTTAGTCATGTTGAGGTTAATGAAATATATAATATTTATTAATACCATCATTTCTTCTACCACAGCTTTATATAACCCTTAATAGCAGCTATTGTCTAGTGAACCAGACCCAGGCCAAAGATGCTATTAAGTAGAATTCATCACTTGGTCTATATGGATATTACTAGAGCTATGAGGATAGTGTCTGCCTTAGAGGCTCTCTTTGATTGGCCACCTTCACATCTGAGCATCAAGCCAGAAATACTGCCTTTAAATTGGTTGACCGAGGTAAACAACTCCATCATTAGCTTTATTATTCCAATATCTGGGGAAAGGAGCAGGATTTGTGTCCTGTTTTTCCTCAGGACAGTTATGTTTAGACATTTTTACATGAAACATAACTTTATTGTTCAATTTCCTAGTAAAGAAGAATGGATGGTTCAAGAACATGAGCTTCTTCCTCCTTGTAGCATTGCCTGGCTTATAGACAGCTCCAAGGTCGGAAATAGGACAAGAGCTGGATTTATGAGTTAAAGAGCAAGAGCTGAGTTTTCTCATTCTCTGGGTCTCTACTGGCCGAGGTTTTTCTTATTCTTTTTTGAGTTTATGGAAACCTTAACCATCAAATGTCAATAGGACTACTTTATCTGCTCAGACAACCAGGCTGCACTGCATCCTCTGAACAGTACTGTTTGCACATCACAGCTTATTGCTGAACCTAGGGAGGCCTTAACCTATCTGGCCAGGGCAAATATGGTCAATTTGTACTGGGATTCCAGATATGTTGGAATCAATCGAAAAGAAAACCAGATCAGTTAGCCAAAAAAAATTCTTCTTTACATCTTTGCGGTCCTGAACCCTTTTTAGGTTTCTCTTTTGATCTTGCTAAACAATTACTTGGGACTGTCCTGGGAAAATAGTTTCATAGACATTGGATTACCTCTCTGGATATGAGACATGCTTAGTTGTTTATTATAAAGGCATAACCATAGGATAACAATGTCAATCCTGGAGTTAGAAAAGAAGCAATGCAGAATGATAACAGGATACTGCACTCTTTAAAAGATACCTGCATCTGCTCGGCATTTGCCAGAGTAGAACTTGCAGGAAATGTAGGATGAATCTTTCTAAGTTTTTGTTCTGCTTTGACAAGAAACAGATAGGAGATCTTTGGCAAGATTCGTCTTTCAACTGATACTGTCTCCACTTTCAATAAGAAGGTCACTCTATCCTATTGTATTTACTTATTTATTGTACGACATTCATTAGCCAGGAGATCGAGATGATTGTCTGGCTGCCAGAATTGCTAGTTCTTTAGCATTTCCCAGGTGCATCACAGGGCGTGAACTAGCTTTTACACCTGCAGAAACGGATGAAACACTGAAAAAGAAAGAATCCAAGCCCATCACCGAGATTTAAATCCAGATTTCGACATATCTGCTCATGGCAGATGCTATCTAGAACACAAGGCCATATTCTATTGTAAATTAACAGGACTTTTTTTTTTATGATCATTGGCCTTAGCCCATACTCATGTGGCTATCCATTAACTCTATCATAGATTTTAGGAGGGGGCACAATGGACCTTATACAAGAGATCTCCAGGTTATAGGCGACCCAACCTAAGGATTTATGTACTAACAAATGGGCACTTAAAGCTCCCATAAGGATAATTCATAATGAAATAAATAATTCAGGAACTAGTTTCTTCCCCACAGGTAAACAAACGTGCATGGCATAAGCAGTTTGTTGGCACAGCATCTTTACACTACTGGCTAGTCTCATTGCTCATGAGATCGCTTACGCACAGCATCACTTCCGTCTTAACTTTATTTGATTTTGTGAGGCATGATTATTATTATTACCGCACATGCGCTATTCACCAGGGATCCAAGTTACATACAAATCCGATCTAAAAATGTTCTCAGGAACATATCTCATCCATAACCCAGGGGACCGTCTGTATTATGAAGCCAGTGCTGAAATGAAATATTTATCTAACCCTCTTTTTATCCTTATGGTTTGAAGTGTTTAGGTGCCATTATGCACTTTATTTCACAAAATAAAATTTTTCAGGGAAATATGGTAATGCACTCAAGAGACATGAGAGGACAACATTGAAAGCAAAATACTTAAGATTTAAATGTTGCAAAATTGAAAATAAAGTGTTATACGTCTTTTTTTTTAATGTAAATATTGAAAGTGCACATTAAAGTATAACAATAAAAAGTAAGGTAAATATATAAATCTAACATAGATGTTTAGTATAGCTTTCAAGTACATATAAGTACTGTATCGTAAATACTGATACAGTAAATTTAAGTTTACTGTAAGTAAATACGTACTATGCCATTATATAGTAATTAAGTATTACTAAGTAAATACTTACTATGCCATTATATGGCTGGAAGTGCAATTAGTTTAGTGATAGTAGCTTCCTGTGGTATCTCATTAGTCGATCGACATTTTTCAACTCTGTGGGACCTCAGATGTTTCTGCGAATGGATATTAAGCTATGCAAGACTGTACTGGAAATCTATCAAATGCCCTTTGATGAACAGCCAATCGAAATGTTACATTCAATTATTTAATCTTCAATTTTATCCAAAAGCCACCAATGAGTTTCTTAACCTTTTCTTTGTAAAACGTATTTCCATTGGAATTTATTTCTTCAAATAATTGACCGTTTGATATATAGAGTAATTATTTAAAAATATTGATTTTTCATATTGCACTTTTAATTTGCAATCTCTCCTTCATTATTCAATGACTTATCAGGACTGTTTTTAAGCATATAATTCTAATTCTATTTTGAAATGGATTATGTGAAACTGAAGGTGAATGCTGCTTTTGGAAAACAATGGTTACTATTGTTAAATTCTATTATTACAGTAGAACCTCGATTATCTGAAACTCTTTAAACAGGAATTTCGTTTAACCGATGTCGGTTTCCTTAAGTTTTTTTTTTTTTGCTTCAAGGTCACCTTCAGCAGCAGCTATTCCTACTGCAGGCAGTGCAGACATGCCGATATCTTATCTATTCTATCTATCTATTATCTTGTTATTCCATTCAATTGTCCCCCTTTGCTGGAAATTCCATTCGTCTCCAAGACCATCTGCTTTTCTATTGGCTACTTTCTATCCAACTCAGAAGCGTTGGCTTTACCGAAATGTAGAACATTCATTTATGCCATGGAGCCCACTAAACGAAAACGCAATAGCGATGACGATAATAGCGAAAGTGATGAAGATGAGGTGATTGAAACTTCTAAAATAAGCAACTCTGATGCTTTTGAATGTTTTGCTAAAGGACTGACGTGGTTGGAGCAACAGACTGACTCTGATTCTACAGAACTTATGCTACTGAAACAACTTTGGGACTAAACGACATCAGTCATGCTTACGGCAGAGCAAATTTCCGTTTAAGTCAATGTAAAGTATGTATTGTACATCATATAAACATTTACATTGCATTTTCTGACTTGTGTGACATCTATTGAACAAATTTATTATTTATAATTATAGTAATAGGCTATAATTAAAAACATCACATTTGGTTATTTTGTACATGTGTACATGTTTAAAATCCAGTGTTAAAATTTTTGCAGCCTCCTGACGGCCATTTTTAAGTGCTCTCTTTTATCCTGATTTTCGATTTACCGATGGAGGTGCGGTCCCGACGACTTCGGTTAATCAAGGTTCTACTGTAATTACAAATTTACTAAATGTTAATAAAAATAATAACTTACTTTAGCATCTCTAAAACTCAGTAAAAGTGCATCATGTGTTGAACCACTTAACTGCACTGCTTTCATTGACATAACATTGCCAAACAGAAAATAGGTCTGCATACATTCCAACTTCATTTTCATACCTTTCATTTGATCTGGAGGCAAATAAAAACAATGAAATTATTTTCTGAAAATCTTAAAAAACAATGTAGACAAACATTACGGAAATATTTCAACCAAACAAATGGATGATTAGATTACTTATCCCGTCTTAACTAATTCTTCCTTAATGATAGAGACAGGAATATAAAAACTAAATTAAATTTATAATTAATATTTTCAACATATCTCAGTAATTATGATTCTGCTGTTTTTTAACATGATTTTGGAAAAGGATAAAACAAATGACTGAAGCTGCTTCAACACAAAGTAGAGGACAAAATGCAGAAGCTTTTGTTAGTTTAATTAAGACATTTATAAAAATTAAACCAAAATTAAGTTCTTTTTAAATAATGCACACTTTTACCTCCTGCATTGTTCTCTTTTGAATTCTTAATACTTGAACTTTCTGCCTCTGGAGTCAAACGAAAAACCTTTAGAATATTAACACCTGCGATTACGAGATTTTTTTCATGTTTATTGAAGAAATGGCAAAAGACACAATGTTCCACAGCAGTGGGTGGATGAGTCTGTTTGTAAATGGAATACATAGCTGTCAACGCCATTTTGAAAATCTAGAATCAAAAGAAAAACAATACATTAATAAGAATAAATCTAAAAAGTGCGATGATTCTAATAAATTAGAAAAAGTAAATAGTTTTGTTTTACTCTTGATATATTTGCAAAGATAAGTCAGTGAAAAGATTGAAGAGCACAAGCAACTAAAAAGGAAAAGCATTGAAAAATTCATCAGGCAGGAATTTAAGCTGTTTCTTAACAGTATGTCTTCCCAAGAATCATTTCTTAGGTTGCTTCTCTTCACAAGACTTCAAAGCTTAACTGAAAAAGTGATGATTGAAATTCTTGCCTTTCTATGTTTCAATAAGAGTTTTCTTCTTAAATTTCCTTTTAATAACAAATGAATATAATAATTATTTTGATGAAAAAACAAAACAAATAAAATACAAAAATTTGACATATCCTGGTAGTAATAAGACTTATTAGTTATGTTTATGCCTCTGCTCTTTTTCACATGAAATATACAAAATAACTATCATCTATTATTCTAATAATTTCCTACAATAAAATTTAAAATAAGAACAAAATAAGTTTACAATTTCTAAATAATCCTAAAACAATTATTTATTTATTTTATCTGCTCGGAAATAAATTGTTCCGTGAAGGTTTGAAAAGAACATCAATCACTAAAAAACCTACTAACTATTAGAAGGAAATAAAAAAAACCACTAATTTAGTCAAGTTTCTGCCTAATTAAACAATAACACTATTTAATGAAACTGATAATTAAAAAAAGGCCTTAACGTTCGTGTAGCAACATGACACAAATGTCAAAATAACAATTATTTGATCTTGTAAGATCAGAAAGTTTTGAGACATTGAAAATATCGCAGATCATTAATCCTAGTTTTAAAAACAAAGAATCTGAAATCCTCCTTTCAAAGGAAAAGAATTAAAATTAAGGACAATAAGAAAGTTGGATGGGATTTTAATGACATTTCAGAAAAACTTCTTTTAATATAGGCGAGCCCTTTGATATTTCATTTGTAAAAAATAAACAAACTTTTAACTGTTATTTAGGTTTAAGCAACTCTGTCTAATTTCTATTAAAAGTCTTTTATTACAAAATCCTTCGAATTCTATTTTAGTTGATTTCAACTTTTCTTTTCGGACAACGAGAACTTCAATTGTCGAGTGTTCATCCATCAGCTCCATTTATTTACACATTTTAAGATATGTAACAATCTTCATTTTATTTTATTTCTTTTACTATCAAATTCTTCTAGGAAACACGATCTTAGAATTTGTTTGTTCCCACTTGTTTCTCAGACCCACATTGTTTGTAGAACGAGGTGATTCAAATCCTTTTACTTATAACAAATCATTTCCAAATAAAACAGTATTTATACTTACGATAAAGAGAATTAAAAAAAAAATCGTTCAGTTTATGGATTACAGGTAAAGCATAAAATTAATCATTTTTTGTTTGTATTTTTGTTTGTTTTTAATTCATAATAAACGGAACCGGCTTCGTTAAACCATGATTCTAAGTGATAATTCGAAAAGGCGGTTTATGTAAAATTACGAAACGAAATAGTTTTGTAATTAAATAGTCCAATACTTCTGTTATCTTTAAAATTACATTTATTAATGACAAAATTTTTTAAAAATGTCATTTTATAAGATTTTTAATGATTTTAATTTTATACGTCATTTAAAAAAAAAATTCCCTTTGACATATTAGTGTAGGTTTTAGAAATATCTTCAAGTTCGGGGATTGTAATACAAAAAAATAAAAATAAAATAACAATGTAAATGTTACAAGGAGGAAAAAAAAAACTATTCCATAAAATTTTTTCTTATCGAACTTTAGAAAATTGTAGTCAATTCATTGTTTTAATTTTAAGTAAATCAAGGCAAATTGAGCGGTTTAGTATTTCATAAATTTTGAAGTTTTTAATTTTCTTTTTATATAATTCACCAACAAAGCCAATTTTTTTTAATAGTGTTTTGTTTCTGTTTTTTAATAACTATAAAGGCACATCTGAGTTGATAAATTTAATACTAATAGTTCTTTTGGAGAAGAACTACAAATATTTCAATAGATTTATCCTTTGGTGCCTCTTAAAATGTGGCCACAGCAACACTAGATGGCGCTGTCGTTACAATGGCTTTATAAAGTCACTTTCGTTTGTTTTGTTTTTATAGGTGGATGCCCGATTATACATAGGCTGACCAGAATTTTTCCGACGTCAATCCGGGACAAGATAACTTTAAAGATAAAAAAAAAACGCCATTTGACGGAACCCCGCTAAAGAGAATACAAATAATGCCGTCAATTGTCGTCGCCCGCAGTGAAAGAGTTAAGGAAATGTCCACAGTAGTTGAATATTTATTAGACTGTTTATCCGATGATTGTGAAGGCGGGTCTTAAACATAATAAGTAAAGATCGATTATTGAATGTATTTCTGTTCTGATCCCACAAAAATATGCCCATCTTTACATGGACTGGCACTAGTAAAAATTCTCGTCAATTATTTAAAAATCCGGGACACAGTACTCACGCCGAGAGTTGAAACTCCCAGAATGCAACGTAGATTATAGATTTTCCTTTCCTGGACGTTCGCTAACATTCAAATAGAAGAGGTCGCTTCTCTTCTATTTGAATGTTAGCGAACGGCCAGGAAAGGAAAATCTATAATCTGCGTTGCATTCTGGGAGTTTCAACTCTCGGCATGAGCACTGTAAAACCGGGACGTCTGGTCACCCTATTTATTATACAGGGAGATTCCAGAGTCATTCCTAATGGTTGCCAAAAAGCTGTCACAAAAATTACAAATTCCTACTTTCTTTTTCCTAATTTGTGAATCTTGAGCAATAAATAAATTACTATTCTATAAAAATATTTTAATCAAAAATAATTTGTGCTAATGCTTCAGAAAGTCGTTTGGCATAAAAATAATAGCAGTTTAGAAGAAGAAAAAAATCAAAATACTGTATATTTTTATAATTTAATTTTTCCCCCTTTTAATTGACTGCAAAATCTAACTATTCCATTTGATTATTTTTCAACTGCAGACTAGTAGCGGTTCTTGTATTTACAATTTTAAACTGTAACATTTCATCTACTTGTGTGTCATTTTTACCTGATTTTAATTTTTCTTCTGATTGTCACTTTTAAACGACTGGAACGGCGTTCCAAGAAATTGGAAATTTTACGAGGATTAAATGTAAGACAAGAATCCCCCTTTATCTTAGTAGTAAATATTGGAACTACATTTCACAATGTTTATTTGATCTGAATTTAATGAAATGAAGCTGGCTACCAGCGCCACCGCCTACCAATAGAGCAAAGGAGAATGACTTTGCATCGAGACTCGTGGAAGAAGCGCTTTCGATCCAAGGAGGCCGTAGAATGGCGTACTACAGTCAGAGAGGTAGAAGCTAAATTTGAATTTAATTAGATAAAAAAAAAGTAATACTTCTAATCAGCTTCAAATTTTGATGGATTGAAACGTGATTGAAGATATTAAATTGTAGAATATTTTGAATGTAATAAATGAAAATTATGTTTCGGAAAAATCCATATAATTTGAATGAATGGAATTTAGAAGGTCCTTTGGAAAACAGAAGCGGGTCTAAGGGGATGTTTTCGAAATTAAGGGAACTTCTGAGAAATGTTACAAGAGATTACAGGATTTGAAGTTATTTTTCCTTTTTCTGGTCAATTGTAAAAGGATTACTTCAAAATTTGTACGTTGACCAAGTTTTTTATAAATCTTTTCACTAATCGTAAGTGTCCTCGGAATGGAATTAAATTTCTTTTTTTTTTGCTTCCATGTGCGTATGTTGTGACCTGTTTATGTATTACTTAGAATTTCAACCGATTTCTTATCCCACAAACCCAATTTAAATAAAATGTCATGTGTATGGGATAATGTTGATGTATTGTACATATAAGCATATCTGTTCTATCTCAAGATTTAGCAAATCCTTTGATGAAATATTCCCATAAAGCAAAAGGATTAACAGAATAAGGTTACTAGCAGAATTAGAAAAGTGGTAACAGTAGAACAATGTATCTTTTCATATTATAACATTTTGCCTTTTTGAAACTTCAACTTAAAAACATTACAGCATTAAAAGTTAAAACAGAAGTAAAGGGTTCAGGGATGTTTGTGAAAAAGAAAATAGACAAGAAATTGAAGAGTAAATCTTCTGGTTATTGGGTTGTTTGTGAAATGAGAGATTGAAATATTAGACGATGTGAAAAATGTCTCTACAGATTCTGGATACATAAGATTAAGAATTCATTAATACTTAATCTTCCAAGATCTATTATTTTACTGAAATTAACAGTTCCACGTTTTCCAGTGTTAAGGTGATCATTTTTTCTAAAATGAAAAGGAGGACGCAAATAAATTGAAAAAAAAAAAATGTTAAAATCTGTTCAACCAAAAAAAAAAAAAAAAAAAAACAACGTTATAAACCTATCAGTTCAACCAAAAAAAAGGTTTTAAACTTCACATATCAAAAAGGAGGACAGAGCTTCAAAAAGGAGGACGGTTGGTCACCTTACCAGTGTAAATAGATGAATACACAAGCCATTACCATTTCTTCTTTTTGAAACATAAGAGACCAGGGGAGGGATGTTACAAAAAAGTTCTGCCACTAGCTTTACAATAGAAACCAACATTTCTTTTATTTGCATGTCTTAGCAGGATCTAAATACTTCGGCAGACTTTAACTCTTCTTCCTCAGTAACAATACCATTAAATTTGACTTTGTAAGGAAAAAAAAATGCCTTTGCATATCATAAGAGAAAAAGTTAATAGTTTTGATTAATTAATTGTTTGTTTAAATATTGAGTGATTAATTAACAACTGAACTATTTTTAGATAAATAAATAGCAGTAAAAAAATCTAGAAACAAAATAACAATTTGACCAGTTGTATTGATCAGTTAAAAAACTTCAAACATTAAATTAATAATGAAAGATTAACCTTCATTAATATTTTGATATTTTTTTCTTCTAGTGGATTTATATGGATCTTTGGATCATGATATTGAGCAGCAAGCTACAAAGCTAGGTTTACTGGTTAGTATACTTCCTTCCATTATAATTATACTCTCTGCTTTCCTAATCAACTACTGTACAAACTTAAACTTTTTTGATCTGAAAGTGAGTTGCGGTGAAATAGATCATTTAACATTACATATATATTTTAATTTGAATAAGTATTTAAATTGTAGTGTTAAGTCTAAATTTATTGGGACATAAAAACTGCTTCAATTATAACTAATAATAATTATAATTCATTCAGAAAATTAAGTTTTAATCACCCAGATTATTAATCTCAGGATTATAATAGATTTAAGAATATAGTGAAGTTGAGTACAAACCATTATAATTAAACTAGCAGTTGTTATATGAGAATTGGAAGCTTCAGAATCTTAGTAGAAATCGCTAGTTATTGAAAAGGCTGTTTTGGTAAGATAGTTATAAAAATGTTCCCATTAGTGTGTGTGAATGATTTATATGTCATTTATAAATGAAAAGATGTAGTAATTCCATGGGAAACTTTTAGGTCTAGAAGAAACCAATAGCATACATTCCATCTATCTCTGCATTCCTATTCAGTTGTGATGAGTAGATCTATTGAAGGAATCATCCTTCTGGTTATAAAAAGATAAGTCATTCCTATGTAGTAATTTTTATGGAGAGAGTTTTATAGTAGATAGAGCAGAGCATCTCAAAAGACATTTCTCTATTAAAACAATTCATCAGTTGAAAACTTACAATGAAAATGGAACGACTCAATGCATAATGTTTTTATTAATGAAAGAAAGATCAGTGAGTTAATGAAATTGACATCATGGTAAATGGTTTTGATCTGACATTTATTTATTAAATAAATGCATTAGAAAGTTGACCTTTGTTATCCAAAAGGACCTTCCTATCCGTATCAGTTGATCCCAACAAAGTGTTCACCCACTAGGAAGGAAACTTACTTCTCATTGATGAAACAAAGGGACTACAGTCTTCTATTGTAGTAATAAGCTCATATGTTTTTGAAACCAAGAATTAAGAAACCTATTTTATTATTATTTATTTATTTATTGTCTCTGAGACATTGAGTTAAAGAGTAGATTCAGTTGTGATCAATCTATTAGCTGTACTTTAAGTATTTTAAGTGTTTTACAGACAAGTAATCAAAGAGTTCCTCTTGTTAATTATTCTGATAGGAAGGATTGACGAATGGTCTTGAAATTGAGACAAGACAGTTGTTGGCTCTCACTTTCACCAGTAGTAATGATTGCAATTGGAGCTAAATGGAGTATTTTGAGTAGATAGGCTTAGCAATAATGTCTGTTACTGATAGCACAATTGGAACTCTATTTATCCTACTGATACACTCCATTTTGTTTAGTTCCAATTCTAGATCTCTGTATTTCATTTGCCTTTGTTGGAAAGTTATTGCAATTAAGAATTGTGATGTCTATTAATAGGGCTGTTCTGTCAGTTTTGTTTACTACTGTCAGGTCTGTTCTGGTGAATTGTTTTATCAGTGAGGCATGTTCTGTCCCTATACAGCTTGTAGGTGTTGTTTTCTGGTATATACTTATAGGAGGGAGCTTGAATTTCCTTGGAGGCACTGCTGAGAAATGTTTTCAGTGTGTGTGGATTATCCTGTTGTCTCTGTCTAAAGTGGTACAAGAGACATGGTCTGTTCTGGAATGTGTTAAGTCCTGCTTCTGTCTTGCAGCAGTTGATCGTGGCATTTGCGTAGGGAGAAGGAATGGGCAGCCCTCAACTCCTGACGGTATTGTTGAGAGGCACGCAGCCATTACAGCTGGTGTAATGGTGTGTGGAGCCATTTCTTATGACGGCAGATTCCCTCACATTGTGATTCAAGGAAGTTTAGATGCACAATTGATATTTGTAAGAGATCCTTTTGTTTTCATTTCATGCCTGCCAGCAGCAATTTTGCAGAAGGATAATGAACATCCACCTTTGCACCCAGTAGTGCCTCCAAGTAATTCCAACTTCCTTGGCCACCCAGATCCCCTCACTTGTCTCACATAAAGTGAAAATAAATAAAACACACTTACTTATAAACACATAGGAGAAAGAATTAAAAACAATGGCAATAAACTGACAGTTTTGGAATACTTCGCGTATTCCTTCATCAGGTGAAGGAATATGCAGAATATTCCAAAACTGTCGGTTTATTGCCATTGTTTTTAATTCTCTCTCCTGTGTGTTTGTAACTAAGTGTGTTTTATTTATTTTCACTTTCACTTTATTTTAATACATGAACGTTAAGCCTCCTTGTTTCACATAAAGCATGTCTGTGACGGATGTTTGATCATTGAACAGCCTACATTTGCAGAAGCAGTTGCAGCAAGGTTGATGTAATCTGCAATAACACAACATCATGACTGTTTCACTTCATATCATGCTGTATATCAGCAGGCATAGTAACCAGAGTACTCAATACTGTACTAATAATGATACTGCTGTTCTTTAATAAAAATTTGTTTTTTCACTGAAATTCCAATTCTCTTGATCCAAATGACACTTACAAAGTTTCATTCCAATTGGCCACTTCCTTCTTGATGTTCCTTTTTTTTTGGTAAATCAGTGTATTGTATATCACAGGTGCTGATGATGGACTTGGTTATTTCCATGTCAATAATCAGCTTACGTTGCCCCTGTATGCCCCTAGGAGGTCAAACCATGGTCATTATTTGGTTTTGCTCAGGTTTTAACTGGCAGTTTTGATATTACTTCTTATTGGAGATTACATTTCTTGTAGGGTGTTATTCAATCCATTGGGTTTCTCTGTATAAATTTGCAAATTTGATGACTAAGTACTTAAGAGAGCAGCTTTTTTTGCATTTTCTTGGTCATATTCAGGTGAAGTATTAGTAGGTAAAGGCTGTGAAGAAGATTCTTTAGGATTAGGCAGATTGCTGAGAGAATGATTGTATGTGAATTTTTATCATGTGCAAGTGTTTTTGAATTTCTTTAGCAAGATTGAAGTATTTGGATATTGTATTGATAAATTGAAGGTTATTGCTTGGGATGGCTATATCAATCAGAAATGCTGTTTTCTGTGTTTTGTCAATCAACGTGATGTCTGGTCTGTTGTCTGCAATTGTGTTGTCCTTGAGAATAGGTCTGTCCCAGTATAATTTGTAGTTATTTTCTAGTATAGTTTCATGTTTATATTTATAATATGAGGAAGGGGTAACATTATTATTATGAATTTTTTTTTTACCAAATTAGAAAAAGATATATTTAATAGTTATAGTATTATTAGTAGAATTTACATGACAAGATTTCACATTGATTGGGATCACTGTCATTGAAAAGCTAGTGAATTATTTTATTTTTTTTAACTTAAATTGTGAATATTATAATTTACAGAACTCTGATGGCAATCAATTTGTGAAGAACTTTTTATGGGAACATATTAAATCAGATCATTACAAAGATGAAGAAATTTCAGATTACACTGTATCTTTCGAAAGTAAAGGAGTCGTGAAAACGCCATCAAAACGGAATCCCAAAAGAAAAATAAAAGCTTCTCAACTCAGACGACTTCATTTGTATGACTTAAGTCCTTCAGAAACTAAGTAAGTATCATTCATTGTGATTTTGTTTTTGTTTTTTTAAAGGGACAATCGCCCATTCTAAGTTTCTGAAGTCTGCTTTTATTTATCTGTTTGTGCCTTTGATTGACTTGAAAATAAATTGAGAAATCAGTAGAAGATTAACTTGTGGTGTGTTTTGTGGATGGTTTTATTTAATCTTTGAATTATTTTCTTCTATAGACCTAATAGATGTTATTCATAAATATCTTAGATATGAATCATTTTAAGTTTAGATAGTCAATACAAATGAAATAACCAGTGCTTTGAATACTTTATTTCTTAAGTATGTTTCTTGTTTTTGTTTGAGGACTCCCTTCTAGATGTTTCTACAATTTACTTGTGATACAAGATGCCAAAGTTTTTAACATGTTTGTAGGTTGTTCCAAAGCCCATTCAAGCTTTGTATTTCTCCAAAACAATTTCCCCTGCATGCGTAATGTAACTTGGAATGTTGCTAGGTGATTTTTAATAGGGAAAATTGCTTCTGTATTCTTTGAAGGGATATCCTCTATGTGATAAAGAATGCATTCAGTTGCAAGATACAATGATGTTCATGAATCAGTGGTTTATGCTTTCAAATGAAAAGTTCCTCTCAGTTGTTGGGAAATCTTTTTGTTACGTGAATGGAAAGTTAATAGTTGTACACATCATGACTTTGAAAATCCTTTGTCAATTCCATCTTTCCAACTACTAATGTATGAAGGTTCTCAACAGAAGTTTAATAGCACAATTGATACAACTCATGAGCTTATTCGCCATTATGGAAATTATATCATAGAAGAAACAACTAATTTTGTGTATCTTAGTCCTACTAAAAATAAGCTCAGTTATAATGAGGTTGTAGCTTTAAATCGGATCATTTATTCAGACTGGTTAGCAATTGTATCTTCCTCCAATTATAGGATCTATGTAGTTATAGAAATGTAACCAATCAGCTTTTAACAAAAGTAAAACAGACCGAGGAATTGTCTCGATGCCATTGAAAGAGCCTTTGAATGAGATTCAGTCATTGACAGGTTCTCTTGATTTTCTAGCATTGCATTTATCTACATAAACAATTAAAAAGTTAAGGATGGCATTTTCATGTTATAACAGTTGAGTTGACTCTGTGCTCTTGTCACAGTTTTTAGCTCTGGGCTCTTTTGGTATTTTTTGGTGGAAGATGTTTCTGACATGTCTAATTGTTATTAATGTATCTCTTTATAGTTCATAGTGTTCTGATTTAATTAGAAGGATAATCCTCTTCTCTAGGAACTTGTGATATAATAGGAACAAATCAATACCATACATCTTTATACAGTCTGTTTCATTCATTTTGTGTCTGATTTCCATCAAGCCATTCTTGTAATTCTTATTTACAGTGACCATTATGTGCTATCCCTGTTTTATTGCCGGGCTAAATGGACTAAATTGCTGTTTCGTTAAGATTACTCTTCATCAGGAATCCATAACCACAGACAACTCAATCATGCATCTGTTGATTTTATTTCTTACATTCATTTATTAAATTTGTTTATGGTTGTCATAGTTTCAAACTGATTTAGAGATGTTGGCATATTTCAAAAAATGTATTGGAATGTTTGTTGTCATCCAATTACTATATTTTATGTTTCAATGAAACTGTCTGTTTTGCAATCCCCCAACCAAAAAAAATAAATGTTTGTCTACCTCCATAAGTTGGGTTTTTTTTTTCTAATAATTTTGTTGGATTCAAGTCCCCAAATGCATTTTTATTGCTTTTCACTAATTGGCAGTATTGTGATAAAGTTTGTTAAAATATTTCAAACAACTATAATGTTATAAAAAGATTCCAGAAACTTATTGTAATATATGAATATATGTCTATAGTTTACATGAATTCTGCAATGGGTGAACCAAACCACATAGTCAATCCAAATTTAAAATTGAACTCTGTTATTACTACTTTGCAATAAAAGCTAAATGATATCTGCTGTTCGTTCCTAAACATAATATCCTATTTGCATTGGACATTGTTCTGATTGAAAATACACTTTTTGCTGGTATGAGAGTTCTACTAAGGTAAATAAAAAAACATGTATTTAGCATTATTTAATCATGTAAGTTCTTCTATAAATCCTGTGCCTATCCAGTTAATATCCTATCTTGGTTTCAGCCAAAGAATTTGGATACAATTCAAAAGCCTAATTAGCATGATAACTTAAAAATTTATGTTACTGAACACAAAAAAATAAGCACGTCATCATTATGCGTGTGATTCATGGCCGTACTTAATTTTGTGTAACAAGTTCTATTTGGTCTAGACCACATTGGATTACATTTGCTTTGTGGAAATTATTATTCTCAATTCAGTCTCCAGCTTTTGTTTCTTTTCATTTCCTCTCTTAAATATCCCACGATTCATTAAAACTGTAATGATTTCCATTTCCCTGAGATGTTTCTCCAGTGGATCTTTTGTCTCTTGGCCTTGTCTTATTTAAAAAAAGACCTTAGAAATTATTCCCCAACTATTAACAATTTCTCTTGAATATTCATTTTCTTTATATATTCTCTTTTAATTTGTAAAATTACTGTGTAATAAAATGTTTGAGTTTTAAGAATTGTTATTTTGAAATTTAATTCTGTCCTTTAAAAGAAAATGAATGGAGTGGCCATTTTCAGTCTATGGTTGAAAGAGAGAAATAATGATTTAAATTTTGATTTATTCACAAATGAATATGCATTGTAGCGATTGAAACTAAAAAATATTAACAAACATTTCTTTTTAATTAGGTATCATCTTTATGAACCTCTACATAAACTCTGGTTACAACAAATGAGAACATTGTTAGAAAGCCATCATCAGTAAGTAGACATTCGTAGGAGATGTAGCTCCTTTATGGTTTAAAAGATGATTAATTCATAACAAATCCTACTTATTATGATGAAAGATAATGCTCTTCACAGTTGTTGTTCAAAATTATTAGATTTTTATGAATGAGAAACCTTTGTTTATCTTGTACTTTTAGACACGAATTAAGAATAATATTCCTACTTGTATTCCTAATATTGAATCATTGAATAAGATTTAAAGAAGAAAAAAAAAAAAAGAGAGATGGGTTCTATTTCTGCAGCAAAGTAACCACTGTGATGATAATAAATTACAGGTGTTCAACGGGTTTTTATTGTGATGAAGTTATTAGCTTACTTTCCAATAGAAAAGAGTTAAAGCAGCTGTTGTGGTTCTCTATGCAATGATACTGCTTAGTTATTGATGAAATTATTAATTGTAATTTTAATTTTTCTACATGTTGAGAGTGAGCAGTGACAAAAACACCAAAAGTAGTTTTTATGGCATTGCTTTTCTAAAAATTGGAAAATAAGAATAGTTACTTAAATAAACATTTTAATTTTAAGAACAGCTAGTGTTGTTGATCTACTTTGAAGAAGTTCAAAACATGACTTTGTATCGCTGGTCTTTGCCATTATAATTTTAGGGTAAATGATGCTATTATTATTATCTGCAATTTTATCCACTTGATGATAAGTTTCTTTTTCCTGTTGAATATTGTCAGACCTACCAATATGGATCCGATGTACACTTCACTGATGAAGGCTGACTATCATGGATGTAAAATGACAGTCACTCGCTCCAAGTGTCCATCCTTTGTTGGAGTGACGGGAATCTTACTTCAAGAGACACGGAATACTTTCAAGTTCATTACTAAAGAAAACCGGTTGAAAAGTAAGTTAGTTAAAATTAAAATAAAATAAATCTTCTGAGTTTTGATTATTTGAAATTTATTTTGATTCTTTGACTTTCTTCTTGATATTTTTTTTTAATATTTAGATCTATAACTATTACACATAGTTTGCTTATTTTTTAATTGATTTAAAAAAAGAATATCCAACATCCTAGTATGTAAGTAAAGGATGTAAAATATATTTTTAATTAATCATTTTATTAAGCTATGCTAACAAATCAGATTAATTTTGGCATATTTTTATTTGTTGAATGATGCTAAAGTAGTAAACTTAACCAAAAAAGAATAAATCTCCGATATGGAGACTGCCATTTTCTTTGATTTTCAGTTTACATACATAGTTCTCTGCCAAGGGCAGGTCCTTCACTGCAAACCCAGCATTCTCCAATCTTTCCTATTTTCTGCCTTCCTCTTCGTCTCCACATAAGATCCATTTACCATAATGTTGTCGATCATCTTAAATCTTTTTCTGCCTCGAACTTTTTTACCGTTCACCATTCCTTCCAGTGCATCCTTCATTAGGGAGTTTCTTCTCAGACAGTGACCCAACCAGTTTCTTTTTCTCTTCCTGATTAGTTTCAGCATTATTCTTTCTTCACCCACTCTTTCTAGCACAGCTTCATTTCTTATTTTGTCTGTCCATTTCACATGCTTCATTCTTCTCCATATCCACATTTCAAATGCTTCTAGTCGTTTCTCTTCACTGCGTCGTAATGTCCATGTTTCTGCCCCATACAATGCCACACTCCACACAAAGCACTTCACTAGTCTCTTCCTTAGTTCTTTTCCAGAGGTCCGCAGAAGATGCTCCTTTTCCTATTAAAGGCCTCCTTTGCTATTGCTATCCTCCTCTTGACTTCATGGCAGCAGTTCATATCACTACTTATAGTACACCCTAAGTATTTAAAGTTGTTCACTTGTTCCAATGTCTCATTCCGAATACTTATGTTTATCTTCTTTGTCTTTCTTCCGATAACCATAGTCTTTGTCTTGTTTACATTTATCTTCATTCCATATTGTTCACAGCTGTCATTCAGCTGCAGTAGCATATCTCTTAGTATCATCTCCTCTTCTGCTAACAATGCCATATCATCAGCAAATCTTATGCACTTTATTCTTCTTCCTCCTACTATCACCCCTCCCATGTTCTGAAAACAATTCTTCACTAACTCCTCTAAGTAGATGTTGAACAGCGTAGGTGATAGAGGGCATCCTTGTCGCACCCCTCTCCCTATTCCACTTCCCTCTGACAATTTTTCTCCTATCCTAACTTTGACTCGTTGTTTCATATAAAGATTAGTTATTAGCCTTCTCTCTTTCCAATCCACACCAATTTTCTTCAAGATTTCCATAAGTTTATTCCAATCTACTCTGTCAAAAGCCTTTTCCAGGTCCACAAATACTGCATATACGTGTTTATTTTTTTCTAGATATCTTTCGCTGATTGTTCGCAGCAGTCCAATTGCATCTCTCGTACCTTTTCCTTTCCTAAAACCAAACTGCTCTTCTTCCAACTCTCCTTCCACCTTAGAATATAAACGTCTGTTCAGTATTCGCAGAAGAATCTTCGCTGAGTGCGATATAAGGCTGATAGTCCTGAACTCACTGCACTTCTTTGCATTATTTTTCTTCGGTATTGGTAGCAATACTGTTTCCATGAAATCATCAGGCCATTCACCTTTCTCATATATTTCATTGCATAATGATAGTATTTGCTTCTTGTCTTCACCCAAGCATTTAACTAACTCAATGTGTATTCCATCAACTCCTGTTGCTTTCCCATTCTTCATTTCCTTAATCGCTAGCTCAACTTCTTCCCTTAGAATACAACATCCTTTTTCGTCTTCTGATACAGCTGTTTCATCTTCTATAGCTAAGTAATCTGGACGATTCCCTGTCTCATTTAATTCTTCTACATACTTCTTCCATCTGTTCAAAATTCCTTGTTTGTCGGTTATTTCATTGCCGATTTCGTCTTCTATCAACCACATGGACTTCTTATTCTTATTTGTGAAATCCAAACATTTTACTTCGCGGTACATTAAATCATATTTTCCTTTTCTCTCTAGATCCTCTACTTCTTCACATTTCTGTTTCATCCAGTCTTCCTTCGCCTTATCAGTTACTCTTCTTAGTCCGTTGTTTAGTTTCTTATAATTTCTTTTACCTTCTTCTGTGTTGATGTTTTTCCATTTTCTCCTTTCCTCCATTTTCTCCAACATTTTCCCTGTGACCCAAGGTTTCTTAATACTCTTACCTTCTCTGTATCCTATTGTTTCTTCTGCTGTATCCTGTATACAGCTTTTTAGATGAGTCCAGTATTCATTACTATTTTCGGGTGTGGATTCTAAATTAGAGGCTTTCTTTTGAAAATGTTCTTCAAATTTTCTTTTTTCCTCTTCGTTCATAAGTTTTTCTATATCAAACTTCTTCGTCACTTGCCTTCCTCTTATCTTTTTCAGACGAATATCTACTTCGCCTATCAGTAGGACATGATCTGAATTAATATCCGCTCCTGGTAGAGTCTTTGCATTTTTTAAGCAATTTCGGTATCTTTCCTGTACGAGTATATAGTCTATCTGATATCTACTGTCATCCCTTGGGCATGTCCACGTGTATCGTCTTCTTGCATGCTGTTGGAATAACGTATTTCCAACAATCATTTCATTCCGTTTACAGAAATTTACCAAAGATTCTCCTCTGTCATTTCTTTTTCCCAGTCCATATTTTCCAACCGTTTTTCCATCTTGTCCTTCTCCTACTACTGCGTTCCAGTCTCCCATTAGGATTACACATGCACCCTTCTTCTCTTTCTCAACTATTTCTTCTATCTTCTCGCAGTATTCTTCCACTTTCTCGTCTTCTAATCCACTATGTGGCATGTAAATTTGCACTAGCACTAAGTCCAATTTTTTCCCTTGTAGTCTCACCATTATCATCCGGTCATCTACATAACGCACTGATATCACTTTATCTTTCACACATGGTCCCAGTAGTACACCAACACCATGACTTCCTTTACATTCACCATTTGAATAAAACATTCTAAATTCATCACTCACCAACTCACCACTATTTCTCCACCTCACTTCTGATACTCCCATCACATCCACTCTGTTTCTTCTCATTTCTTCCTTCAAGTTTTCCAACTTCCCCGCTTGAAGAAGAGTTCTCACATTCCATGATCCAATCCTCAATCTTCTTTTCTTCTGTCGGTTATTTGCTTCATAATGTAACCTTCCTCAGTATCCCCCTCCCGGACATCCGAATGGGGGGATAGTTTACGTCCGGAATTTTTTGCCGAGGAAAGATTCATCATGCCATGTTTGCAGTTTTTCTTGGGAAAAGTAAATGCGGTAGCTTCCCGTTGCTTTCCGCACACCACTCTCTCTTTCGCATCTTAAAAGATCCCAGGGGGCCCCGCGTGGAGGTGAGGAAAGTGGATTTGACCAATTAGGCCCTCCAGACTTCACCGAAATTCACGCAAGAGTTAAATATCAGTTCCATCAGGGTTTTTGACCCGATCAGAGACCGGGAAATACTAATTAGCCTTTGCCCCCCATTTTCAGTTTATCATATTTTAATTGGGTTTTAATTTAATATCATCATTGTTTTAATCTATTTGGAAGTAAAAATCATTCCCTTCCAGAGTCTTTTGCTTCCAAATGATTCTTATCTTTTATATCCTGTTACATTTTTTTTTAATTTACTGCCTACATTATCTGTTAATAAATCCTTTTTTTTTTTTTTTTTTAACTACTTAACTTTGTGATCTGCATTATTATTCCATTATGTCTTTTAACTTTACTTTTATTCTTTATATTTTATAGAAATGAATTTAACTTATTGCTATGTTTGTTTGTTTTTTTTTTAATTACTTTTATTTTTGCACTGAGCGTATTCTTGGGTTAGTTTTTTTACTATTGAAAATAATTTTTTTGATGAAAAAATTACTAATGTTCCTGTTTAATATTTTTAGATATTCCAAAACAGAATAGTGTCTTCACATTTGAATTAGATGATAAAGTGTTTACGATTTATGGGAATCACTTTCGAGTAAGGACCAGAGACAGAACTTCCAAGAAGTTTAAAGCAAAATCTACAATTGATCTTTAGATGTAAAACATTGGTGTATTTGAAATAATTAATAAATTAGCAAGTTCTGAATGTTTAACAATCTTTGATGTCTATTTGAATTTTAGCTTTAAAAACATAAAAACAATCCAGGGGGTGGGGGGGCCAAAGACCCTCCCTGTTTACAGGTGTCTCTGTTGGGGATTGAATAAGATGTCTCTTTCAGTCTTATCCATTAAGCTACAGGATTGTGCATTCTGTGGATTGAATGCACAGAAGTTTTCCCCCAAGGATTTTCACTCCCATCTGGAGTGACAGGGGGAGTTTCCCATTTGTTTTTTTGGTCTGTTTTCTGTAGCTTATTTTACAGTTCACTTTAGTAGTATTAGATGCAAAACACTAGCAATACATTTTTATAATTTTTAGTTCATAATAAAACCTTTTCAGTGAGTTGTTTTTAGCTTATTTGTTCATTTAGGACTATCCAGCAAACAATGACTCAAAAGACTGCACTGGAAAAGTGACTCTTTTAATGAATAGATTATTTTTACAAGGGGAAGAAAAAACCTATTCATAGAAACACAAGGGACCCTTCAAGAGCCTAAATAAGCTTGAAACAGCTGTCCTAGGTTTGACTCAAAAGAACTTCTTTTATCATGAATTGATCCCTTTACTTTAGACCTATTAGAGGGTTTTTTTTTTTTTTATTATTTGTTTATTTTTTTCCTTTGTGTTTAGTTATCTAGGATTTGATTACCATATTTTGATGATTCTTAATTCTTCAGGGTCATTTGTGTTTCTATAAATAATTTTTAGTGATAATTTAAATGAAGCATTTACAAGAACTAAAATTCATTTTAATTGATCAAAACTAATAATTAACATTTATTTGAGGTGATATCCTGTTCTTTGTTTATTTGTTTGTTTTTTGAAAATACACACAGCTGTCATCGAGAGCATTTTAGGTGTGGGAAGTGAAATATTTTTTAATGCTCTAAAATGAATATGCATCCGATTGCAAAAAAAAGTAAGAATAAGTTGTAGTTTGAAATGAAGATATGCCTAGCCAGGAACATATCTGTTGCCTCTGTGTATAATTGAAGTCGCCAGTTGTTAGGGAAGCATAATAACAAATGATGTCCTTTTGCAGGGGAAATAAAAAAGAAGAGTTATTGATATTGGTTGATGTCAAATTCATTAATACAATACAAACAATGAGTAATTTGAAGCATAAGGATAATTATGTCTGCATTGGGATTGAAATTACAAAATTTTAAATTGTGTTCATTAGCACCTTCAGAAACTTTTTAATACAGATTTTCTTTGCTGAACATATTTTTTTGTTGATTTAAGGTTGTTCATCCCCGACTTGGGTGGAAATTAAAAATTGTTAATTATCAAGTTCATAATCATCACTCCTAAAAACCAAATTTTTATGAAAAAAAAAAAATAAAAATTTGTTGTCAAATGTAAATTTAGCATTGAAATTCCATAGGGGCAGACCAACATTTACAGTTCCTAAACCTGGAAGGGTGAAAATAAAATCCCTATTGCTGCAATTTGATTCATTTAAAATACTGGTATATCCTCCAAGTCCCCACAAAATGTCAGGTTTGTATCATAAAAACTCCCAACTCTTACATTACTTATACCTTCTATTCAAACGTCAGAAAGGAGCATGAAATATTAGTGAATGTACGCAAAAGAGGTTGGATAGATCAGCGGCAAAAACAGACGGTGATAAGGTTGCATGTTGACATTAATGAATTATCCAAGATATAAATATCTACAAAATAATGATGTTTTTTAATCAGTTTTATCATCGTACTGGTCACTGCATTTGGTACCTTATTTCACTGTTTAATTCATAATTAATTTTATTTTTTTATTGAGTTTTATACTTGACAAATTTATTACATTTATTTTTTTTTAAGACATATATTGCTCTATTAAGTTCGTTTATTTTCCAAGTAACTTACTGTTCTATTTGTTTTTTTTTCTATTTGTTCTATTTGTTCAGTCGGACCTCTATTTAACGAAGTCGCTAAATCCCGAAAAAAAGTTCGTTATATGGAAAATTCGTTAAATAGAGATTCACCTTTTAAAATTACTTTAAACTACATAAAACAGATTTAAAATACATAAACAATAAATATTATTAAAAAAGGTATTAATTGTAATGACATAAAGCATACATTACCAATGCGTATTTAAATTTTACTAAAGAAGTTTGTTAATTTTGTCTGAGTTTTTTTTTTTTTTTTTGAAAAAGTGTTTTCGCTTATAGTATGTCTCGCATCTTTGCAATGCAGCAAAAACCCCTTCAGTATTTTCTTCAAAATTGTAATCCGCGTCGGATTGTTTCAAATGATTTTAGCATTTCATCATACGAAGGTTTTTTTTTATTTCTGCATCATGATCATTTCCATTTTCATCATCTTCATCGCAATTCATAGTTGCATTGTTTTTATTTTTCACACTGTCCAAAATATCCGATTCAGTTAGTGTTTCCGAGGTCCCAACTTCAAAATCAAGTAAAGATAATCATCAATCAGTTAAACCATCGTTAATTTCTTCTTTTTCCCTCAGCTGTATCCACATTTCTTTCATTTCCTCTAAGGGAATGTTGATAATAAAAACATTTCAAGGAGGAAAAAAAAATAGATACCACGAAAAAGTTCATTAAATAGAAAATGCACTTCGCTATTTGGAGTTTATTTTACGAAGAAATTAGCAAAATGTTCTTGGTTCCAAAGAAAAGTTCACAAAATAGAGGTTCGTTAAATAGAGGTCCGACTGTAGTTTGTTTCTAAGGAAATTTCATCATCACTGATTGTTGTGCTTTGAAGTCATGCCATCAATCTTGTGACTGTCTAGGTCTTTGTTGCTCATTATGTTGTAACTCATTAGACCAACTTCTATAAATTTCACAAACTAATAGAAGTCAATTACAGTTTACAATCGAGTAGTGACATCAATTTCCAGTCAGTTATGACTCTCTTCTGAATATTACTGCAATGGGAAACATTAGACAAATGTAACCACCTCTAAATGTTTCTATTTCCATTCATTCTTCAAAGGCCAAAATTCATGGGAATAGCAGTGGAACTACCTCAATGCTGTAACGAATGCATTGGATGGCAACTACAGAGTCAGTAGGCAACACACCCAACTTTCATTTCTGTGCAGTTGTTCATTCAAGATGGCTGCACATCAGGGAGTTATCTGACTTTGAACATGGCATGATCATTTGTGCTACAAGGATAGATCATGCAATTTCAGAGATCGTGCATGAATTTGGTTTTTCCAGATCTACAGTGACAAGAGTGTCTCTTGTCTATATACAGTCAGACTTCGATATAAGGTCACCCGCATATAAGGCCACTTTTCTAAAGTCCCGGCTCACTGAATAGGAATTCTATGATATGAAATATCGGATATATGGTCATATCTTAAATACCGTAATCGCATATAAGGTCACTTTTGTCTGTGATTTCAGTGCCACACTGATTCAATTCCAATAATTTTTCCGTGGGTACGATCTTTTTATCGGCATCATTTCTCCTTCTGACGGAAGGGACAGCTTTCCTACGCCTGGACGAGTGGGAAGGATATTTCTCCGTTCCCATCGCGTCACGTGTCCATTGTTGTTCACCAGGAAGTCGAAGGAAAGGATCTCATTCCAACCGTTTCTGTGCTTGTGTTGTGATGTCGACAAAAAGAAAGAAAGAAAATATCTGAAAGAAAATGAATGATGTTATTTTTGTGAGTATAATTGGATTCCCAATATAAATAAAATTCAAATAAATCGTTATTGATCATTACCACGATAGAAAATGGACAGAACTTTTGTTACAACGTAATAATACAGGTGAGAACCACGAGGCCTTCTCTGCAATTCTTTTTATGTAGAAAATAGACTCTACTTTCTTAGAACAGAACGTAACAAAGTAGAGTCTATTTCTTTATAATTTATTGTTTAAGGAGACTTTGATGATGACTTTCTTTTTGTTAGAGATTGGCAAAGTTGGCCTCCCTACATATTCCTATTCCTATATATAAGATCACAAGACCTTTAAATTGAAATGCTAATAATATTAATAGAAAAAGCGCCATTGTATTGTTGTTATCGGGCTGTGTATTTCCTAAGACGGGGTATACAGCGCTGTACCAATATTGATTATTACAAAATAAGTTGGCTAGAAAAAAGTGAGATACATTGACTGCTCAACTGAAAGTGGACACTTCCCGTAGTGGAACAACCCATGCAAATTCAGGCAATAACTTGAACATATAAAACAATATTATAAAACCATGTGTAGTTGGAGCATTTGGTTTCTAACCACGTGCTGAGGTAAAATGCCACCATCTAAGCAGCTGAGCGATTTTCAATGTGGAGTAGTCATGGGCTGCCACATTAGTAGCCAGTGTGTGTGAGCCATCGAAGCGACACTGAACCTGCTAAAGTCCACTGTGGGTGCTATTATTACGAAGTGGAAAAATGAAGTTATGGAGGTGGCCGAGCCCGCATGCTGACTGATAGAGACCGCAGGGCCCTGAAGCGGTTGAGACGGCAGAACAGGGCTGTTCCAGCGGAACAACGGTAGTAGGAATTCAGCAGGCAATGGGAACAATTGTCAGTACCATGACGATTCGTCGGGAGCTCCATGCCTTAGAGTACACTGGCCGGGCTGCTGCCCACAAGCCTAACATCACTCCTGTAAATGCCCAGCGTCGTGTGGCCTGGTGTAAAGAGCGACGGTCTTGGTTGATGGACCGCTGAAAGAGCATTATGTGGAGCGACGAATCATGCTTCATACTCTACTAATCGGATGGTCGCACCTGGGTGTGGTGTTTGCCAGGGGAGCAGCTGCTACCTGTGTGTATCATCCCAATAGTGAAGTTTGGCGATGGTGGTGTGATGGTGTGGTCGTGTTTCTCCTGGTTTGGACATGGTCAGTTGGTTGTGATCGAGGGGAGCATGGCATCCACACAGTATCTGAACGTTCTAGACAATTCCATGCTTCCTATGTTGTGGTCGCAGTTTGGTGAAGGGCCATTTGTGTTCCAGCACAACAATGCGCCGTGCCATAAGGCCCATGTTGTCACGCCTGGTTTCCGGAGAATAATGTTCAGAAACTTCAGTGGCCTGCCCAGAGTCAGGACCTCAACCCTATTGAACATCTGTGGGATGAATTGGAGCACCGGATTCATGCGCATACGATGCGATCACAAACACGCATCCAACTTGTGCAGGTTTTGAAGGAGGAGTGGGCAGAAATACTGGTTGCTTGCTGTCAGAAACTGGTGGAGACCATGCCATGGAGTGTGGATGCTGTGCTTAGGGCAAAAGGCCACAGTACGTGCTATTAGACACGCTGTCAATAAAGTGTCTGTTCCATACAGATGTCCTGTTTCAATTGAGCAGACAGTGTACAATGCAATCAAAATACAGAAATTATAAAATATAACTGCGTGTAATTCAGTATAATATAAAACAGAAATGAAGGTAAAAAAAAGGTGGCTCTCTTTAACTCTATGTATAAAGGAAATTGTTAACGATTCAATCCCTGGTTTAGTTGAATTGTAAGTGGCCACTTTGAGTAATCAAAGCAAAATTTTATAAAATGAAAATACAGTATTTAGAAGTTGGAATAATTAATAACAATGAATTAAATGATAAAATTAATACTCAAATAAATAACACATGTCAGATAATCAACCCTAATAAAAATAATTTAAGAAAGTAACTAAAGTGTAAATTATTATTAACTTATTGTGTAAACAAATGTAAAACAAAAAATACAAAGATCTCAAGCAATAAGCAGTCCATTGTCAGGCATTGGTTAAAAAGAAGAAATGAAATCAGCCAATTGAAGGATTTGAAAAAAAAATACAAAATATAAAAAAGGACTAATAGAACTACATGATAATAATAACTGAATATTAATTAAATGAACTGCAAAAGGAAAAAATGAAATATTAAAGTTGCTCCCACTGATGATGGAATAGTAATAAGAAAAGGTTTAATGTAACTGCAGAATAAAAGTTAAAAGATTTTAAAAATAAAATAAAAACAAAAATATAAATTTAAACTAACAATTTCGATGGCTTTTAAGTCATTTTCAAGGTAAACAATGTATGTAAGGACAAATGAGTTATTCTCTCAATAGGACAGTTTAACGAGCAGGAATATAACATGAAAAGGAAAATAACATTGACTTATGAAAAAGAAAACACATTGAGTTTGCTTTAACGCCTTCATCGACGATTGTCTGGGACAACTGTTTCGTCCTTGCTAGGACTCATCAGCCACATTTACCCTCGACGATAAGCCCTTATAATTAAATACGGTATCCTTTTTGCCTAACAGGCTAAGGTTTTTCAATCTCTACTAGTTACAGAATTTATTATTGTTTTCTTTTATAGGGTTCCACTTCTGGGAGAGTAAATCTTATCATCGAGAGTAAATCTGGCTGATGAGTCCTAACAAGGACGAAACAGCTGACCCAGATTCCCGTTGATGATAGGCCAAGGCGTGAAAGTAAACTCAATTTGTATTCTTTCTATTCGCCTTTTCAAGTTATTCTCTCTTTCAATATATGGCAGTAAATGATCATTTCCGTTCGCCTGGAAACCATGACGTCAAACATAGAAATGACGTCTTTGCAACAGCAAGTTACTGTCAGTATGCAAGGGAAGACGTTACACAGCCAAGCCAAAGTTATTAAAAAATAAATTATTTAAATAATAACAATAATTTAAAAATATATTCGTAACTATATAAAATACAAAAACCAAAGTGTTTCGTTATGATTTTTACTTAAGAATTTTAGCAATAGATGTCGCTGTTACGTCCTGGAAACATCAATCCATAAGCAAAGGTCTTACAGTGATGGATGAAACTGTTTGACCAAAATACAGTATTTTTAGCTGGGTGTTGACAATGCTCTTCTCTTAAATTTTTACATAAACTTAACTATAATCATAAGCGCCTTAACACTTTAAAATCTAGTTGAATAAATGTCACTAGATAGTTTCAATTATAGCATCTCCAATGTATTTAAATTAAGTACGAAAAGACTGTGCCTCAATGTCAATGACACAGGTGTTTCTAATTCTTTCTTCATTTCTTCTGAATAATTAACTACATTATTCTTCTCTTAATAGGAACTGTGTTTTTCATTCTTCCTTTTTTAACTTAACTCGGATTCCTTATGGAAAAATTATATCCACGGTCGCTCTTCGATTAACTTTAAACATGAATTAAAAACAGTCCTTAATCTATTCGGTTCTGTATTTTTTTTTTATTTTTTTTTTTACTGTTTGTCAAATACAGTTTGATTGTAGTTAAGTTTCTCTTTGTTTTTTTTAATTAAGTCATTGGTACCAATGTCGGGGTTCATTCAAATTTCTGCATTTTTCTTTGCTATAATTTCAATTTGATCTGTTAAAAGACAGAAATTACCCAAGTTGTCTGTAATCTTCCTACACAGTTTATGAATCAAGAGACAAAACAAAAACATTCGATCTTAACATGTAATAATGAATGAACATCTTGGAGTTTATCCAAGGAAGAAATATCTTAATCTGTATTTTGACCAAACAGTGATAATAATCATTACGAATGTAAAAAGCTATGGTAATTACTAGTGTGATTGCTTATCAACAGACTGCTTGTGAACTTGGATATTCCTACATTGTTTTTTTTTTTACTTTGGCTTCCGAGATTTCTTTGTTTCCAATAGTCTGTGTAACAATTTAATAGAAATTCAGTCTTTACTTTGTTAATCTTACATTGCCAATATATCTTTTATCTTTTCCTGCAGGGTATTATGTGTCATTCCCTAAAATGTTTATTTCCATTGATATCTTGATTTTACAATTTGTTAATTTTTTTTTTTTTTTATTTCAATAGTTTGTTATTGTTAAAACTGAAAATTTAAAAACGTCTGCGTGAATTAATTACGCGACCTTAAAATAATGCCTGCGTTTTTAAAAAGTATTTTTATTTTTAAACCTTGAGCCCTACTAGCTTCAACTGCAGCTGTTCAGGCTGTGATTTTTTTCTTTCTGCGTCCTGAAATGTCTTGGTATGGATTAGAACCTCTAACTGCATACGTAAATAGAAGACATTTAGGCTTTTAGATCTGTTTTTTTTTTTGTTTTTTTCGGTAAGAAAGTTGATCGGTTTGTTTGTAAATCCCTGCCTCCTCCCATAGGACACGGCGGCTTCTTTGGTTGAACGACTGCGGTAACTATCCTGGCCCCTCCCATTCTAAAAATCCTATAGACTGGCATTTAATTTTCATCGTTAAGTAATTCTAATGAACAGGTCCCAAATAACGCGATGTCAATTCAACAAAGGAAGAGTTATTAATTGGATAAAATTCAGAGTTGTTTAACGGACAAATTATTTTAGCTTATTTGAGTTTCAGTGATTCTGCAAATTAAGAATTTTATTTATAGTGAGAAATTGTAATTATTAATATTTCTAAATTCTTGATAAGCAGATGATATTTTAAATCTAATAGTTAACTAAGGTATTCTTTGAACTTAATTTCAGTCTTGTTTTAGGCCCAAAGGTGATTTGACTTCAAGGGAACGTTCTAGAAGCTGTTTAGAAAACCTACGTTTCTTTCGTGTACTTCGGCGAATGTTTGAAATCCAGCCAATGTCCGTCAATTTTTTCTAATCTTGTTAGTGTAGGAACTGCAATGGCTCTGGATATGCTGCCACGCGAGGTAAGCCCTTGTGTATTCGTTGACCACTTTTTAATTAGATTAATTAAAAAAAGGAAAATAAATCCTTCCAAGTGAACTTGATCTCTTGAAGTAGTGTCTGTGAAAAGATGATTCTTTTTAAATATCGTCTTGTTCTTCTAATCCCTTCTGTTGATCGGAATACTTTAATTATTATTATTTAATACTAATTACATCTTAAATCGCAAAGGAGTTGACAATTTTCTGTGCTTATATTAAAGTCTATTAAGAAACCAAATCATTATTACCATTTTAAAATAATAATAATAATAATAATAATAATGAATACAAACTGTTTTATTTAACCTCCAAGTGTTAGAGTTTTTTTTCCCAATTCGTTTCAACGTATTGTCTGTTATTTAACAAAAACAAAATAATAAGAAATATACAGTAAAAGAATAATAAAACGGCAACTTTGTAGCTTTTCTAAGTTAATCCCACTGTATCCAATAAATGCAATTGAATCTTAAGTTAAAGGTTTAGTGAGTGCCAAATTACAATCATAAATAGAGATGCTTTGTTTTCTCATTCTCAAAGAGATACGATTAGGTACCAAGTATCCTTCTGGGCCATGTTGTGTATAACACATTGCTTGAACTATTTCTTTTCTTTTTTGGATTGGCTGATAGATTGAGAATTCTTAGATTGCTGTTGCTTCTGTTGAGGAGATGATATTTAGACAACTTTATTAATTTTGCATTTACATTCAGCTAAGATCTTAAACAAACAGCAATGAGATATTTTCACATTATTAAGTTTCTTTGGATATTGTTTGTACTTGGAACACCATATCAGTTACATTCATAAATTTATTTAATTTATCTATTATCTGATGTATTATATGACATAATACTGTCTTAACTGTATGGCACGATCAAAAGAGCAGTCCAAATTTTGATAGGTAGCTGCCTCTGTCGATTAACACTAGACAATCTCACAGACAGCCAGTTAGGACAAAAACAATAGGTGTTGATCTGCTAATAAATAGTAATAGAATCACACTTCTACATTTCAATCGTACAACATATTGTTTGAATTAGTCTTACTTCCAATGTTAAGGTCCAAAATATTTTAAGTTACTGCACTAACCAAAATAGAAATAAATCTAGATTGATATGAAGTTGAATCAGTGAACAAGTAAATCTAAAATTGGATAAATGTCAGTGATATGACCTCTGTCAGTCTAATTTTAATAATATGATAAATAGTTTTTGTTTATGTAAAAATAAATCCTCAGTCTGAATCCCATGCTTTGCTCATTACAAGGAGATATTAGTGAAATAAAACAAAACCAATCATTTAAACTATATTTTATTCTCTAACTATGTTAGACAATCTACCAGTCCTAAGAAGTGAACAATATAATTCAACAAAGATAGAAGCTTTCTAATGATAATAGAATAACTAACAGAGATAAGCAACATCTCTCTCACATGGATTAATATCAAATAAAATAAAATTAGTATCCAAGCTCTAATACAGATACAAGGTACATGATTACAACAAAAACAAATTAATAATAATCAATATCAATAGCCTTTCCGGCATGGCCGAGTGGTCTAGACGGCGGTCTGCTGTGTGGCCAAGTGGTCTAGACAGCGGTCTGCCATGTGACCGATGTTTCAGAAGCTGGGTTCGAATCCCGGTCTTGGCATGAATATTTCTTTCTTTTTTCTGTTTCGTCAGTTTCTCCCTGGGACTTACTCTCTCAGGGTTATTCTGGATGGGAGGTGAATCTCGTCCTCGCTTCTTGACTTTCACTAGCTTCGCCATGACGTTGAGAGGTTAGGCTAGTTCCGTGGTCCATAGTTGGCCAAATTTGATGAAAGGAAATATCAATAAATAACAACGAAAATTCTAAAGTAATCCTATAAATTAATGACAGTATTCGATAATAGTTCACTTCTTCAGTGGATGAATTTAAAATAGTTAACACTAAAAATGCTGAAAAATTCATCCATAAATGTATTCACACATGTTAAATTTTTATCCTTCACTTCTTCAAGTATCTGACATTTAAATCCCTTTCCATTTACATAATTATTAAAAGGGCTAAAAACTACTAGTCAATGTCTTGCATACTTATTTTTTTCTCCTAAAAAACAATATAGAAAAAAGATTATTAACATGTTTTCATTAAATGAATCGATACAGTATGAAGCTATTTTTCACTTTGCTTCTGACACAATCTGAAATATTGTTCAAAGACTCCATTGTAATTGGATGCATTTTTCTCTAATCAAATTTACTTTAAAGATGATCAGATGTAAACAAAATAGAATCAAACAAATACAATAGTCACAAAAACAGCAAATGAATTTTAAAATGACTTCTTTGAATTACATAAAAACTTCATTCTTTATTTAAAACCATCCCTTAAGATTTATCTACTTAAATTTAATAAGATATACAAAAGAAAAGAATTTTGGTACTTTACTATTTTAGATGTTACAACTGGAACTCCTTTGTCTTCTAAAATAAGGCTCCAGTGAGAAATAAAATACTTTAAGGAGGGTTGTTTTTTTATTTTTCAGCTGAATTATCTGTTTTATGAAATAGAATGTGTTTCTTCCATTTAAACTATGACTTCTTTGGAAATTATCAAAGGTTAGATTGAAATCACAAATTGACCCCTTTGACAACCAATAGCAAATATACATGGAGTTTTGTAAACAGTAGACAAAGTGAAGAGATACGCGTTTGAAAGGTCATTTTGAGCCGAAAATGTTCTATGACATTTTGTTGTAAGGGAGGTAGTTTCAGAGTTAAGAAATGAATGCTTGGGGAATGGTCCTTAATCAAAGAAAGCTCAGTTCATATTAGGGAACTGTAAGTAAATAAGGTAAAGGTTTATTATGAAAAGCAATCTGAATAATAAATATCATGACTGAAAACAGCTATGATAATTAAAGAAATGCTGAAAATGGCCAGAACTGAGCTCTCTTTGATTAGGGACCATTCCCAAAGCATTCATTTCCTAACTCTAAAACTACGGCCAGTACAACAAAATGTCATAGAACATTTTCGACTCAAAATGACCTTTGGAACCAGTATCTCTTCGCTTTGTCTACTATTTCTGAAACACCCTGTATATATTCTTTATTGGGCAATCTGTCTCTGTTACTATCTATCTGTCTACTAGAGAGTAAGTGAAGATATTATCTTTCAACAAAATTTTTCAGAGTTGTATTTGGATAAGCTGGAAATGGTCTCTTGTTAGCCTAAAGGAAATGAAAGGTATGATTCTTTTTGTGTAGTTATAAGTTATTCAAAGGAAATCTTAATGTAGAATTCTTTGATTGCTATTTGTTCCTTGACAGACAGACAATACAAAAGCAGAATCAGTTCCTTTTGACTTGATTCTAAGATTTCTAAAAATGATTTCTATTAAATGAACACAGATATTTTTTTCTCAGTTGAAAAAAGCTTTAATTGATTAAGTAAAGGCTCACCACGAGTCTTTCATTAAGCAATGGATCAACATTATTGAAAAAATTACCCATGACAGTTAAATTTGGTGTGTTATTAAACTGTTTTAATTGCCTTTGATGATGGTACTTCAAAGTTTGCCATTTCCATTACATTTATCCAATTCTACATATATATATAGAAAGCAAGTTTAACGTCCGTAATCATTCATAAATGGAGAGAAATCGCCAACCGGACATGTTGGCTCTATGGGCGAAGGCATATTTATTGTCCGGTTGGCGATTTCTCTCCATTTACATATATATATATATATGATTTTTATTTTTTTGTCTTTCATTATTAAATATATAAAATATAAATATATATTTCTTTTCTTTCAGTTAATAATTCACATTCTTCAGTTCCTATCATTATCTGACAGAAAAGCTGTTGGACTTGCATCTACCTACTTATATGAAGCTACTTTGGACTTTCAGCTTCTGCAAAATGTGATTGTTGTTCTATCTGATGAACTTAATGCTGCCGTAAGTGTTTATAAATGTTCACGTCTTCCAATCCAACATCTGGTTTTTAAAGAAGTCGAAATACAAACGGAAACAATTTCTGATTGGAAGGAATTCTGGGAAAATATTGGTAGGAATTTAATCTCCCTATCTTTCCATAATTGTGATATCAGCGAACGCAACTTTACAGAAATCATTTTATTCTGTCCAAAACTCGAGAGTTTACAGCTTAATCGATCTGACAGTATTTTCATGTCAGGAAACCTCTTTGCGAATGAAATTCACCATGAAAACTTAAAGGAGGCTTTACAAAATCTCTCTGAGATAAAACTGAATAATAATCGTTATTTAAGTGATTCTCTGTTTAACAGACTAATGATGGTGATGCCTAATGTAGAAAAACTTTCTCTAGCTGGTTGCCAGATATCATTTCATCCAGCAATTTATAAGAGATTTTATCCCTCTAATAGAGAATACATTGCTTCCGATTCTGTTTTTACATTTCAGAATGTTCTTAAGTATCTTAATAGGCAAAGTTCGCAGTTCCTAAGCATAGATCTCAGTCAAACAGATGTAGATGGGAATTCCCTTGTAGCACTTGCTCGTCTGTCTGGATTGAATTTACAAGAGTTACATCTTGCTCATTGTGAACAGTTAAGTTCAGCAGCTATTTCTACATTGTGTGCTGTTCAAACAAAATTGCTTGTTCTAGATTTAAGTTACTCTTCCAAAATTTCAGATCATGCTTTGAATGCTATTTGTGAACACTTAACTAAATTAGAGCATTTGTATTTGAGATCATGTCAGCTCATATCAGACTTAAGTACATCAGTTTTATGGAAGCTGGATAATCTTAAAACTTTAAATCTGAGTTCTTGCAAACAGATAGCTTCCATTGGAATTGCAAGTTCATTAAGTGGAACAGCATTTTCTCATCTAAGAACACTCAACTTAAGTGCAAGTTTTATCAATGAAAATTCTATAGTTGCTATTGCTGAAAAATTGCCAGATCTTTTTCATTTAGATCTCAGCTCCTGTAGAATTGGTGTCAGAGATTTGGCTTTGAGAGCAATTTGTTTGAACCTCAAGCATCTAAGGACATTACATATTGCGTGGTGTGATGAAGTATCAGATTATGGATTGGGAGTTTCAAATACTGAAGACAAATCTTCAACTTCTACTCAACAAGTTACTGTTACTGAATCTCTTAATAATTTGAAATCTCTAAAAGATTTAGATTTGTGTGCATGTGCAAAACTAACTGATGGTGCTATTAATTCGACGATTCGTTTTATTGAATTACAATCTCTGAATCTGAATCTGTGCAAAAATATCACTGACAAAGCTATTGCCTGTTTAGGTCTCTATAATCCAAGTCTTGAAACTTTACTTTTGAGTCAGTGTCACCTGATTACTGATGTTGGTGTTGCCAATATGGTGAAGTATTTACCACGACTGAAGTACCTTGATCTCCAGGTAAGATATCGGTAATAAATGTATCATAAAACCTATTCAAATTCAATTTAAAAATTTATTACAGTAGAATATTACAGTAAAGGATTTGATAACTTTATAATACAAATAAAACTTAACTACTAATTTCATGATTATAAATTAGTAGTTTAAAGAATAAGGAGGCTTAACGTGCGTGTATTAAAACAAAGAGAACGTGAAATTAAATAAAACACACTTGTTAATATGATGGAAAGTGAATAAAAAAGATAAAATAAAAAAAAAAATAAACACGTTTGGAATACTCAGCGTATTTCCTCATCAGGTACGGCACAAACATACAGAACATCACAAAAACATTTAAGACGACACAAGGTGGGAATACATAGTGAGAGTGAGGGAAGTTTAGCAATAGTGACGGGCGTTTTGACAGCCGGTGATAGGCTTGTAAGCCTTAAGCTGGATTATATGAAAAGATTCAGCTAGGAGTCAGTGGGAAATTTTATTGTGGTGAGCAAGGGGTTTAGCAGCAGAGAAGTTGGGTAGGGGGGGTCCAGTCTCATTGAAGTACATAACAGTATACGAAGGTGTGGGGTCTGCAACATTTACCTCCAAACACACAGTCTATTCATGGGCCTTGCTATATCAGGACCCATTCCAGACCTCACATTTCACTACATTGAAAAACAAACGTTCTTTATCCACCGCCCACACTTCAAATTATACGGAAGATATGTCAATGATCTCATCATCCTCAAAACACATCACACAAATACAAGACCATCTCAACTCCATAGATCCCCACCTACAGTTTGAACTGGAAACTCCTTCCACAAACACATTAACTATCTAGATGTCTCAATTACCTACAAAAATAATTCCATACAAACCACTGTCTACAAAAAAACCCACCTGCTCAACAGATACATACATTATAACTCCCACATACCTCATACATCACAGGAGCAACAAAGGCTTGTGACATTCAGTATCGTTTGTTTTGGCGCATACCATACTCATGTGATGGACAGTTGACGTAGTTCTACACTGTAGGTTGCAGCACCTACATTTTTTAAAAAGCAACTTATGCTATATACAATTCATAGTAACTTACGCTGATTATAAATTAATGTTAGTGAAGGGGTAATATTATCATTGTTAGTAGTTATTGCTAGTATAAGTTTGTGATAGAAAAAGTCAGAGATGTATCCATAGCAATGTAGGTTATCGACGTGTTTTCTGAATACCATTTCAATGCAGGATCCTCCCAGTGTTGTAGGTGATTTGTCAGATGAGAGATGAAAGCCAAAGTTGTTCTGCATAAATACTAAAGAACTTTTCATTATTGCACTTGCATACATCCAAGTTGAAGTCACTGGTTAGCATGATGGGTATATAGTTGCAACCTTTCTTTTCCAATTTTGGGCTTATTTTACCAGTGTTGGGGCTGTAAAGCAAGTACATTGAGAAAAACGAATAATTCTATATTCTTCAAGGAGGTGTTGGGATTTATGTGAATGGACACCAACAAACATTTCTTATTGCAAATTCTTGCCTCCACTGACATCTCTGTCAGCAGCAGCTAAATCCTATTTGCCTCAGTTTATCTTAACTTTGTAACGCATTGAAGGGTTAATTGGTTGAAAGTTGTTTTGTTATAAATGGGATGCTATCTAATTATGTATTACTTATTACTCTATGATTATTAGTTTCAAAAATATAAGCATTCAAAGTGTGACATGTTTACATTGCATCCATGCTTCCAAGAGTACCCCCTATCAAGCACAGAGAAGATGTAGTTGTATGTCAGAAGAAAAGAGTTGCTGAACTACAAAGAACCCTTTCCTAGGACGCTGGTCTCCATACATGGCAAATGCACAGGCAGGCATTTAGGACCTGTGGAAAAAGGAACCCTCCGTGAGTGTTCCCCTCACCATCTCGAGATACCCAAACTGAAAGGTCTTTCCTATATCTTCAGGAAGCTGGTTAAGTATTTAAAATTGGTTCCATGAAAGAACTCCCCTTCAGTCATTTTGTTACTTTTACCTGAGCTCAAGTCATCAGGCAGTTGTCCCCATCTAAGTTAATCTGTTAAATGATGTTTTGAAGCCATTACAAAATACCTGCTATCTTAAGCTCTGTTTCTCACAAACCAAACAAGAATTAATGAACAGACACCCTCTTGTGTATCTGACAGAGGTAGTAGTAGCTTATTTCTCTTGCCCAGATCAGACCTCATGGCCAATTTAATAATATTTATTATTTTTTTCTTTTTATAATATATATATTTAAAATGCCTTCAAGATTTATGAATCATTTATTTGTCTCTTGCATTTTAATCCAGGTTTCATTTAATATTGTAGGGTTGCAAGATGTTAACCAATTGCTGCCTTGATGCAGTTGGCAGGTATTGTTTATATTTAAAATATTTAGATGTATCTATTTGTCCTGGCATTACTCAAGATGGAATAGATGCTCTTGAACCACTTCTCACAGCTCCCTATACAATACATAAAAGACACATCCAACCTAAAGAATTGTTCTGACTTCAAACAGTGGCTTTAAATTAGTTATTTATTCAGATTTCAACTTTACAGTTATAATGAATTTGTTTCTTGTGAATAAATAAAATGTTTAGTCAAAGTAGCATAGACTTGTATTTATTTCTATTGATGTAAAGAGGCTTGTGAAGAAAACAACCCAATCTCAGTTATGTTTAGTGATTGATTCACAAATGAAAACTAATCAAAGACGAACTGTTTGTGAGCAAAACAGTGTCATTATGTTTAAGGGAGAAATCAAACACCTGTGCTTCTTACAGGCAGGTAAATGGATGGAGAAAATTCCTTTACTATTTTTTATGGCTGTTTTACATGTTTTTGCAAAACTTGCCTAAAACATGCTAGAAACTTCAGTTTACCAGTTGCAGAGCGACAAAAATAACATCACATGCCAGTGGCAAATCTCGTTTTGTTCTCGTAAAGGTCATGATTAAAAATGCTGTTCTGCAAAGAAGTTGATTTTACAGCTTTTTTTTTGCTATTAACTTTGAACTCATTTTACAGCAGAAATAAAGAAAAAAGAAAGAGAGTCTGGCAGGAGAAGGTAGTGGATGGAAACAAAATAAAGGACATCCAGATTTCAGCCTGAAATTAGCAATATCCTAGTTTTTCAAATAAACTTTTCTTGCCAAAAGGGCACTGTTGTAGAATTGGTTTCCAAAGCTGTCTGAAATTAGATTATTACATATTTAGAGCAAGTTATTGGTTTGAGGCAAGTTTGGAGTGTGTGTAAAGCAGCCATTACATAAAGAGTGAGTAACTGGCTGTAGGTTTTAGCACGATAAGACCAGAAAACATTGGTAGGAAGCCTTCTCTGCCATATTTCCTACATCAGGGATCTGGTAAGATCTTGGAGACATCTCCCTTAGAGCATGTACGGTTGGAGCCATCTTACCATTCGCTTGCAATTAGACAACTGCTATTGTGCAAAACCACATGAATGAAGCAAGGCTATAGGAGGCTTCTGTTATTATCTATCATTGCTGAATGTATTGTCAACCAAGGTGGTGATTGTCTCTCAACGGATGGTCTGATATCATCTATCCGTTTGTCTGCATTATCCTTGGGTGTTTTCATTGAGTAACGAAGAGTACGTAAAGATTATTATATTTACCTTATTTGCAAATTGGAAAGAAAAAAAATCTGCAATTATAGAAAAGAATGGTTTGATTTTATCTTGTAGAACAATTCTTTTAAACAAAGAAGACTTGATTGTCAACTTCCTAAACAAAGAAGCATCTTTAGTTTTACTTGAAGAAAAAAAAGATTAATTTCAACAAGTGGGAATCTCTTTGAGAAGGAACTCTTAAGGGAAAACATTGTTACAATTATTTTAAGTAGGGCCTCTTCACCTTCATCCCAATGGTTGAGAATTGTTGGATCCTATACCTCCAGTGCCTCAAAAGCAAAATAAACAAAAAACTCACTAAGAAATATTAGTAAGAAACTTCATGTGCCAGTCTGTTGGCCTCAATGATTTTTTTTTTTTAATACTTAAAAAGTTCGTTATAAAAAAACTTCACTAAAGAAATATTATTGTTTCGTTTTGCTTTTGAGGCACCACAGCGATGCCTACGCTTAATCCTATTAGCCTTGGTACTGAGACCTCGTTTATTGGTGACTGCTCCTGGCTGATGATTGCCAAAGAGCGTGAAACAGCTGTTCTAGGATGTCACTTGGTAAACCATTAATGGTCTCCCCATTGTTGTTTAAATTTTCTTTTATTCCTATTAGTCTTCTGATAAGATCAGCAGATTAATATTCTCGTTTTGTCTGTCATGTAGACAAGTATCATTAAAATCTCATTAAATTATCATTAATAATAAGAAAATATCATTGATATTGCTTTAAATTCCTTATCAGAAGACGTTGCGAAGCATTGTGATTGGTTTTCTAATCACTTTCCCTCCCTTGTTTTTCTATTTTTATTTGTATTAAAAAAAAAAAAAACAAGCCAAATAGTGATGGACAGTGCAGTGATAGGAAGATTTATTGAAATGGCAGCAAAACAACAGAATAGAAGCTACTTATATACAACTGAAATGCATTGAGGTTCTTGTTTCTCTACAGACAGACACTTCCATATGCTACCCAATTATTTTCTTTACCAATTGGCAACAGCCTTGATGAGGTTTATAGCGGACTCATAATTGTACGAGTGAAAGAACTGCAGTTGATTAATTATATCTAATTATGAATTTCCCTGGAAGCAATGACATGAGATCAAAGATGTTAACGGAAGGATTTAATCTATTTTCTCTGCCAATATGTCGATTGAATAATAACAAGACGCCTCAGTTATCAGGAGATAAATCACCAGTGTTGAATCATGTTCAGAAACAACTGGTTCAAACCCCTTGTAGTATATAAAAAAAGTATTAAAATTTAACAAATAGAAAATGATGTTTTTTATTATGTTCTGGTGTGTTATTAATGCCTTAGAAATTATTTTCAATCCCTGAAAAGACTCATGTATAAATGGTTATATTTATTTAAATATGTATACATTAAACTTTTTTTTAAAAAATGAAGATATGCATTAACATTTTCTTTTCAAATTATGGAAAAATAAACGTGCCAAAGATCTCTTGATATATTTCTACAACAAAGTTGAAAATTTTCTGATTGAAATATTTTTATCATATATAATTAATATATATATATATATATATATATGTATGAATATATATATATTTTTGTGAAATATAAAAATCAAGTAAATTACATTTCAAACAAAAAACTATTATACACTGGTTTTTTTTTAATAATGACTAGAATTCGGAGAGAAAAACAAGGCAAAAGATAGGTTTTATTTTTGTCTTCAAAACATACTTCAGTGTCCTAAGTAGGGAATGGTTGTAGCCATAGAACAGGCAATTCTTCTTGTCTTTTATTTTATATGAAATTTTCCAGGACTAAACAAAAATTCATTAGCAAAAAATCTATGAATTGAAATATGTTATTACTTCTGCCTTGTTCTTTATATCATTTCTACAAGTTACTCAAATTCTGATTTATTTCAAAAAAAGGATAGATTAGTCTACACTAATAAAACCAAAAAGTTCTTTATATTTTGTGTAATAACATATTAGGAAAATTAAGCAAATGAAATATACAAACAATGAAGAGGATTCTTATCAAATTAAACCTCATCTCTCTCTTGTTTAAAGGAATTTTTGGTATCAATGCTTCCACATTAAAAAGACATCAAAAATTGTTAGTTTTGGCTAATTCTTCACTTGTATTTGCAACATATTCCCATAGGTTTCACAATGTGTTTTTTCAATTTTTATTAACAAGCAAATTGATTTTTTTTTCTTCTTCTTAAGCAAATTAATAGAAACATTTGCAAAAATTTAACTTTTAAAGTTTCAATTTCATTTTAAGTTATAAATTGATGATTTACTTTTATTTTCCCTTCCTAATGTTAGAGAAGAGATAGTTTAGATATTACATATCTTTTAATTCACTTAATATAACTGGTTTCATCTGCAGAAAATAACCAAATTAAAATGGTGAAAATAGTAGGTTAATTATTTACAAACCTTCAAATTTCAGTTGACTAATTACATTACTATCTCGATGAGTTCATATGTTTTTATCATCAAATTATAACATTCAGAACTCAAGCCACTGATCCAGAGTGGAAATCCATTCCCCTTACCTTACAAATTTAGATTGTATCCAAGTTAAAAAATAAAGTTCAACCATTTTAAACAAATTGCCATTCTATCTATCCATAAAATCTCCTCTTAAAACAAATTGGTAAAATATTTATAATCTAAACAATTAAAAACCATCAAGTTAAAAATATTATTACAAGAAAATAAACTTCCTTTCTGCTTTAAATGTATTCAACCTTTAACAAAACATTTTGATACCGCTTTTGTGCGACAAATAATTCTTATATTTATAGACATATAGGTTTATTATTATGGAGACAGCTGTTATCATCTGTTAATGCTGCAGATTAGACAAAAAAACGATAGCAGAGTTTATTCAATATACAACAATATGAAATGTATGAACACTTTGGAAAAACAGGAAGAAAAAATGAAATCTGAAGGGTATCAGAAAGTGTTTTGTATAGACAAAACTCTTATGGTTCAGTTCCTATCGCTGACAATTTGCTTCTATTAAAACTAAACCTTAAAGTCCATTCTCCCCAGTTTAAAAGATGGCCTGAAGAAATGGAGATTTTGATGTTAATTCTATCAGATAATTAATAATAAGAAAAATAAACCTCTTTTTGTATTAATCTATCCTTGAATGAAATGCATATTGTCTGTTTCAATAATGAAGAGACACTGAAGTTTACAAAGGAATATTTCATACAATATTTTACTTTTTTTTAAATACAATAAATAATAAATACAAAATAATTAGAACAAGAAAAACTATATGAAAATAAAAAAAATATGAAATCCAAATATATAGTTTTTGCTTTCTAAGTCAGGCTTAGATGAAGAAAAATTAAGTTTCTACAAATATTACCACAAGGAAAATTAAACTGTAAGCATAGGCAGAAAATTAAAGCTGTGTGTGATCCACATAAGATTATGAACACTGGAAAGACATTTGTTTAATATGATTACTGCTGCCAGATTAACAAAAAGGCAAAGTGCAATGATTCAACTGTGAGAGTGGAATAGAATCAAAGAAAAAAATTAAACCATTATAGCAGGAGGAAAACAATATTTACAACCTTCCTCAAGTATCACTGATAACTCTGCAGAATAGAACCAATTGATGTCAAAAAAACAAAACCAATACAGCATATCGACACTGTAAATACATTTAAAATTTTAATTCATGAAGTCTACATCTATAAAGAAATACTTATATATTTTACTTTCTTTTACACAAACAAAGTTAGCAATTTCAATAATGACAAAATTTGAGGAACTGGTGGCCATATTACTCCTGAATGCAATCAAGCAACAACATAGAAATCCTAAAACATAAAGTGATAAAGTCAGTTACACACTGAATATCACATGGAGTTGGTCAACACTTGAAATGGAAGTACTGCAGCAACCTTCAGTGGGCTAAGAGGAAAGGCTACAAATCCACACAAGTTCATCAGAGCTACATATGTTCGTCAGATGCTTCGTCTTCTTCCCAATTTATTAACAGATCCCTGAACCACCCACTATTCTTAGCAGCAACCACCTCCTTGATTTGCTCCTGGGCCACTGGAAGGCATGCTGGGATTTGTTGGGGAATGCTGGGGTCCAATTTTTATACCATTTGCCTGAAAAGCAAAAATGCATAAATATATAAGAATTAGTAGTAAAAAAACAACAACAACATTGAATTATAATAACTAGCTGAAATATACATTTTTCAATATAAAAAGTTACAAAAAAATAAAGATGTCTTGATGTGGATGACAAAGAAATTGAAATTGTGAGATTACTTCGAAGTTTTCCCACTTGGTACAAAAAACATGTGATAGGTACGAAGTAATGTTATAATCAAATTCTGTAACTCAAGATACAAAATCTCAACCATTACTTTGTATTTCCCCAGTTTGTAAAAAAGTCCTGTGATGAGTACAAATTAATGTTATATTCTTATTGTGCAACCCTTAAACCCCCTAGAATTATCCTTCAACAATGTTTGCCTATCACCTCTGTTTACACCCTTTTCGTAAATAATCACGTGATCATTACATATCTACATCTCCCATAATCCTTGTAGAAATATCCAACAATGTTTGTCAACAATAAATGCTTCTTCAACATTGGCTGCAGTTTCAGCTGATGTCTCCATGAATATAAGACCGTGTTCCCTAACAAATGCTTCACTTTCTTCCTTCTTGAAAACCCTGTAGAAGTATCCAACAATGTTAATCGAAATCCCAATAGCTTACTTTTTCCAAATACTTTGGAAGCTTTCTGCCAATTTCAGGTTTTTGGCTATATGGGAAGTAGGAGAATTAGATACGAGTCAGTCACTGAGGGCTTTCACATTTTTATATATAAAATAGATAATAAAAGTTATTTTCAGAATTTCATCTTTCAAATGATTGGGAATTGTATGTGTTTTTATTGGCTTTTGCTTTCAAATAAAGGATTAACAGATTTTCTCTCTCTATTCAAATATCTTCTTCTTACTAAGGCATCCCTTTACTGTGATATACTTCAGGAATATTTAAATATTATTAAATTGTTATTATTTTTTATTTAAGGACTTAGTTTTTTCTTTACAGATGACTATTCTATGAAACTGCTTAGAGGGGATATAAAAGGTTCCACATGATCTGCAGTTAGAAATAAAACCATCAATAGACAAAAATAATATGAATGCGGATTTTTTTTTCTTTCTTTCTTTCTTTTCCTCCACTGTATTTTGTGTCGTCCTTCATTTCCCTGACCATGAAATACACAAATCATTTCAAACTGTCAGATGTAGCCATCCTATCTGTTAGCTCAATTTTATTACTCTTTTATTACCAAAAAAAAAATATGTTAAATATGTTAAAATATGTTATTCTTCTGTACCTCATTATTAATGTCAAATACTCCTTCCTGAATCTTTTCGTAGATTTCTTTTGCTGTGTTAATAAATGCTTCTTCCACATTGGCTGCAGTTTTAGCTGATGTCTCCATAAATATAAGACCGTGTTCCCTGGCAAATGCTTCACCCTCTTCCTTCTTCACATCTCGCCGAGATTCTAAATCACTTCAAATAAAAATTTATATTCATTAAAAATAACATTTATAACCCTATCGATAAGAAATTATCAATTTGAATTGAAGAATTAATCTAAAAACTTTATTCCCTCGTAAGATTATCACAATAAATACAACATTCAAGGTTGCATTCACATCAAACAAAATTTCTCTTAAATATAACAAGCAAACCAAATGCAACAAAAACACAATGAACAGAACAACTTGTTTGTTCTGTTTCAGAATATTCTCCTAGTGGATTGGACAGTGCTTTCTTTGTAAGTTATATGCAAAAAAAGAAAAAAAAAGAGCACAAATGAATACCTAATAAATGTAATTTATAAAAGGATTAATACAATGATAAAAAAAAAAATAGTAAAAATAGGAAGATTATGAAAAACATAACATAAAAAACATATAAATTGTTTCTTAATAGGATAAGTGACCCCTCAGAAACTTAAAAAAAATAAAACAACAACAAAAAGTGGAATTCAAATCCTTAACACATTGACTTGTGCCATTATAAGGGTTGGTAATCGCAAATTTCATTATTTTATGTTTTTATTAAATACGGTAAAATAAGAAATCACTCCACCCCATCCACATGCACAACTCAACTCTCACGGCTTCATTTAGATGGCACCTCTCATTACATTGATTGCTAAATGCAGTTTAAAAGGCTCCTCATTACTATATTTTGAGTAGTTTCCTTGGTTTCGTCAATGATATGGTAAGAAAATGTCATATCAAATATGATAATAAATAGAAAATACATCCTTTATTCCAATGAAAATGAATCTAAATTCTCAGAAAACATTTATACAAAATCAAATTAGGTGTACAAAATCAAGGAACTTCTATTTTTGTTTCTTCAAATTTTGAATTCTAAAAATCAACATAAAATCAATAGGAGAATCTAGTGTTTTTCAAGGCCTGGTACATCATTATTATGAGGAGGAAGAAGAAAAAAAAACCACAAAATTCACAACTGCTAATTCAAGGTGACTACTGAGATGCTGAAGACAATACAAGTTCCCTTTATGAACACCAGCAACATACTGATCAATACAGTTTGCCTACAACACAACGCTGTTCAACTTATTAAATCCTCCTTCCAAAAGGCATTTCACCACAAAGAAACAAATAATAATAAAAAGAAAAACCCTCTAATGGGTAAAAGGAACAATCCATGAAGCCTTTTCTCCTCCTACATCTTTTGAGTTGTTGTTTGCTGGGTAACCCTGGCTGAAGAAAGCATCATAAAAACAGCTTCACTCAAAAGGCTTCCTTTTAACAAATAAATTGAAGCTTAAATCACCCAACAGCAGAAAAAAAAAAGTTGAAAAGTTAATGAAAATTAAAAAGGAGACAGATAAAACCTTACAAAACACATTTAATAAATAAGTTACATAACCCCCCCCCCCCCCCCCAAAAAAAAAGGGGGATTTAAACTAAATTTTTTGAAGAATTCTTTTGACTATTGAAGAAATGAAGAAATTTTTGAAGTGAAAAAGATTTAATGTGCCTAAAAGAACATGAAAATGACAAATAAGGAAGCACATAAGAACAAAGAAAAAAGTTCGCACCTCCAGCCATCATTGGCAGGAATCCTATCATCCTCTTTAGGACTTAAAACCTTTGATGATAGGCTGCGAAGGTGCGAAAGGTTCGAGACCCACTAACACTCTTGCCAGTGGGACTCCCCAAAAGAAACAACAACAAAAAATACATAGTAATCAAGGGAGCTTAAATTTAGATCCAGGCTCTAAAGGAAGTAAACAAAAGCATTCAAATTAAATAGTTGAAATGAAAAAGATTTAATGTGCCTGAAATAACATGAAAATGACGAATAAGGAAGACAAAAATAGATTGAGTCTTAACTTTTTTGCATTTTAATTTTTTCAGTTTTTATTAATATTTTATCAATTAACAACATTGTAAAATTCATTCATTTTAAAATAATATTTTTTAGAATTAATTAATGAATAATTTGAGCCTGACATTTCAATTTTTACTTTAAATTATACAATGGAATATCGAAAAGTAAAGCACAACAATTTTTTTACGGAATATTATTTTGGTCCGGACATTCAAATTGTGGAAGATTGTTAGTTTGAATCTTGCGCTACAGAGAGCAATTGTTCTATCAGGTGTCACCCTGGCGGAATGAGCGTGAACTACTGAGTAAAGATGGCACATTTGTTAGCATCGTCGACTTGTATAGAGCAGTGAGGCGTATTCGTTTTTTGTGGGCAAAATGACCCCCCCCCCCCCCCAGTGAAATTCACAGAGAAATGTTGGAGGTGTATACTGCTGATTGTCTGGACTGTAGCAACATCCCAGATGGTGCAGGTTCTTCGAAGAGGGCCGAGTAAACCTTACTGATGAAACACATTCCGGCTGACCAGTGACCGCTCCAACACCACCCAATGCAACAGGCATTGAGGTGGCAATTTGAAATGATTGGCGCATTAATCTGCAGACCTTGACACAACAATTCAACATTTCATATGGCACAGTGTATGACATTGCGAAATCTCAATCTGTCATGCACAAAGTCAGTGCAAGGGGATAGCCAAAGATCTGTCAGATGTGCAGAACAGCCAGAGAATGATGTCATGTTAGACCACTTGGAGCATTACGCTGAAGAAGGTCATGACTTTCTGGAAGGTGTAGTGACTGGTGATTAATCTTGGGCATACCACTACATGCTCAAAATAAAACAGGCGAGTATGGTATGGAAACATTCTAGGTCTCCGCCATCGAAGAAATTCAAAGTCATCCAATCAACAAAAAAAGTTGTGGCGAGAGTGTTCTGGGACATGCATGGTGTACTTTTGGTGGAGTTTCTTCCCACCGGGACCGCTGTGAATGCCGGAACTTATGCTAGAACACCTACAAAATTGTGTCATGCCCTTTGAGACAAACGCCCTAACAGAGACACTGCAAATGTGAGACTTCTTCACGACATCGCTCCTCCCCATGTCGCGGCTTCTGTTCGTGAAAAAGTTGAGAAATTTGGCAGAGAGATGCTCCAGCATACCCCTATTGTCCAGACCTCACACCATCTGACTTTCACCTCTTCGGACCACTGAAGAAATCCTATGAGGCCAACGCTTCGGTTCGAATGAAGAAGTGAAATCGGTCAGGAGCAGAAAACGGAGGTCTATGAACGGAATACTAAAGTTGTTGTCATAATAGGAGAAATCTGTCGAGAGACTTGGTTCATATGTTGAAAAATAGGTAACCACTTGTAGTTTTGTTTGTACATTACTTTTTTTTCTTACCTATTAAATATTTTGGAAAAAAAAAAGAAATATTGCTGTGCGTACTTTTGGATCTCCCCTCGTGTCATAATGTACAATATTGAAAGAAACATAAAAGAATAATTTATTATGTATTTAAATTTAAAAAGTGAGAATATTTAGAACTTTTTCTAAAGGAAATCTATTATAAATAAAATAAAGTAACAAACAATAGACAAACAATCCATACTTCTTCCTTAAATCTTCTCTTTTATAATAAATATTATTAAACATCATCCACCAGAAATAAATGTCACAAAAACTACATTTATTATCAGAAAAAAAAAAATAAAAAGAATTTTCAAGGAGATAATTCACCGTCTCCTCTTTTTCAAGCCTTTTACATTATAATAATAAATAGGCGAGATTCTTTTTATGACAATGACCTTAAAAAATTTTTCTAGTATCACAGTGCTGTGAGGGTGCCATGTAGAACTACCAAGGATCCAGCTATCAAATGAAATGGCACCCCCAGACCGTAACTCCCTGGCATGTGACATGTGACAGTAAGAGTGAACCCCTGACGATATCTGGGCTGTCTCCAGACACGTCTACACTGGTTGTTAAGGCTCAGTTCAAAATGGGACTCATCACCGAAGACAATTCGTCCTCAATCAGCACAATTTCACATTAACTGTGCATAGCACCACAGCAATCACTCTTGACGATGCATACTGGTCAGTGGTAGGTGGGGTAATGGACGCAGCTAGTAGATTCTGCTCCACTAGTCTTCTACTAATGGTCACTTCAGCATTGGTCATATGTTGGATGGTTGACAGCAATGAATTTGGAGCTGTAACAGCTACTCTGACAATCGCTGTATCTTCCCATTCTGTTGTAGCCCTAGGCCGTTTGCTGCCCTCTTGTTGCCGAAATCTTACATTCCGGACCCATTCCTTCCTGCATTGTCTATTTGCTACATTGCTCCGACCCAAACGCCAAGCAATTCGGTGGTTTGTACATCCAGCCTCATGTAGTCCGATGGCATGTCCTATTTGAAACTCTATCGTATGGTCGTAGTAACCGCAAATGCACCAGTGAGGCAATGTTACAGTCAAGATAGGAAAACACAATCAAAATCCACTGGAAGCAAAATTCATTCTTTATATCCACCATCATGATGCTCAGTTCCAATGCACTGTATCTCTGGCTATTCATTCATTGGGTGCAAATTTTAGATCATTTGCATATTCGGTCGAAAGGTTTTTTCATGTGAAGTTTCATTATTTTCAGATTATTTTTTTTTGTGCGTGTTTACAATTTTTTGTCAAAGAGTGTAACTACTGTTGAACAGCTAGTGTATTGTATGAATGAGATTAATGACCTGTCCATCTAAGAAGGAATCATTAAGACTGAGAGATAGAAGAGATTCCTTACAATTAAGATGATCTCCACAATGATAAAGTAGAGAATGCTTTTGCTGGAATAAATCATGATTCAAGGTTCAGATGGATTTACATTCTTTCCTAGTACAAATGATGAGCAACAATAATTTACAACCAGTAGCAACAAAATATGCTGTGTCTCAATGAAAGCATCTCCAAGATCTATTGATGACTTCAATTCAAAATTGTCTCTTTCCTCTTGGAAATCTAGACACAACAGTTCTTTCTTAAACTAGGAAAAAAAAAAGGATAAGAGAAGCAAAGAAGTCTTTTCTATTGACAAGTTTTTAAAAGAAAAGGTTTGATTTAATTGTTTGAATCTAGAGCAAATCAATTAGTCTGATATTTATGGATTATTTTCTAAACATGCTTTCCAATCACCGAGATTCCCTTTGGTAATAGGACAAGTGTTTCTTAAAATAAATATTATTAATAATTGCCACCAATCTACTTACGGCAAAAATACACAATGTTATTTACCAGCGAGTCTGCAACAAAAAGAGTAAACACTGCAGCTACACATTAAAATAAAAAATCTATCATGTGACTAAAGGGTTGGTAGGTAACGAAAGCATTGCTACAAACATTGTGTTTAAAACTTTGAGATAAACACTAAAAATAAAAAAGTTCCAATTTTGCATCTTAGTGGAAAAAAAATTAATTCTTAAATTTTCTAATACATTTATCATTTGCACAATTGTATCTGTTATTCTCTGTTTTGGAATATTTTTCTCAGAAACACACACACACTCCTTTCATGACTTAGAAGTGATTCTGAGATAATCCATTCTCCAGGAGAAAAAAATAAATCCACTGAGAACAGAAATAACTTACATAAATAGATAAAATTGTCATGAGATTTACACAGAAATCATCCACAAAAATCTGAATGACATCTAATCTAGGAAACATTTTTCATCAAATTCAAAACAGAAAGTTTAAGAATCAATTAAATGACTTGGATTGAAGCTAATGAAAAACACTTTATCAAACAGAAGCTCCTAGATTCAGTCTATGTTTGTTTCCATTCATATCTTCTTAATAGCTTTTAAAGCAATTAATGAATTTTCATGAAACGTTGCATACATAGTTACAGACAAACAATCTTTTGAAAATTTCTCCGTCAAAGAATTAATGAAATTTATTTAAGATTATCCTAGAAAAGCAATAAACCATTACTTCTCATAATGAAACAACAAATCAACACTGCCTCAATTTCATTCAACAAAACCTTTATTGAAGCAGGAAACCTATACACTAAGGTTGGAATATGGCTCTAGTATGTGTCTCATACTTAGTGTGAAGAGATATCGCTTGTTTTGCTCTTTTCTCTCTATTTTTTATGTACTTTTAATAAAAGAGCAAGACTTGTAATCCAAATGTTGCTTGAAAATACTACTACTACTAATAATAATGAAATGCAGTTGTCACTCAAAAAAATGACATAATAAACCCTTTGTTGGGAACTTTAAAGAATGATTGTACAAGACAAAGGGAAAGGTTAATCAAAGCTACACATGGATTCGAGAGAAAAACGTTATATTGGAGTGTTCTTGTGAGAAATAACATTCCTATAGTTAATAAATGTTAAATTGATGATGAAACTTTCAACAACTCATTTCAGTTAACAGTTACAAGAGAAAGGAACACACTGATAAGAAATGGACGGTAAGAAGCTAGTGTTGAATTAAACAACTTTCTTCTCAAAATATTAATTGTTAAGATAAATTACCTCTTATTTCCAATAAGCATTATGACCATGTTTGAATTGGAATGTTGTCGGGCGTCTTCTAGCCAAGTAGTTAAATGATTAAACGTATCTCTCCTGAAAAAACAAACAAACAAAACTCACTTTAGAAAATCACATCTCTCTCATTTGAAGTTCACACATATCAATTCAAGAAAAATACTTTATAAGGAAAATAAACACAAACTTATAAAGCACAAAATATGTTGCTACTTCATTTGCATATATTTTGCTGATCAAGGATGATGATAATAAGAATAGAACTACTTCTTAATATTGGAGAGCTTACATACATAACAAGGTTTTACTTATTTAGACAAAGGAAAATTATCAGTCATTCACTTATTGGTTTCTTTCATGTGAAATGTCATTTTATAGGTAAAAAAAAATAAAAATTGAACCCTCAAAATTTAATGTGAAACACTAAAATTTATTAACTGAAATAACATCAATTTACTTCAATAGTCTTATTCCAATGTGTTTTTAAAATAAAAATTTCTTTTTTATAAAAAATATTTGTTTTTGGAGAAGGATCAATTCTTTGAATAACAATCAGATGAAGTGCTTTGAGGATGGATATCAAACTCAACAAGTGACAATAACAAGTCAAGAGAGGAATGGGAAAGTTTTTCATGTATTTATTAATTTTGTAGTGCAGTATTTCATGACAATAACTTTCTGCAGTGAATGAGTGACTTGGTTGTAGGATAAGAATAAGGACATCCTATTATTATCATCAGCTTTATTGGATGCAATAATAGCTTTGGGGCCTGATTTGGCGTCGTGTTGATATGAAGCCAATATTTTTATCTGCTTTATCAAATGAACCGTTATTATATAAGATCCATTTTTCATCACAAGTGATAATGCACCTCAAGAATGAATCCTCAGACTTAAACGGAATGAAGAACAAACATGCATTTCATTGAGTTCCTGAGGTATCAAGTGTTCAGTTTTTTTAACCTTGCTTATTTGCAGTAAGGTGGTAAAATACAGTTGCAGGAGATGCACCCAGGTCATCTGCAAGACAGGGGATTTGTTGTAGTTTTTTTGTTTTACTTAAAGGTTAGAAATGATGTTCATCATTAACATCCTCAGGTCTTCCTACTCCACGATGGCAGACCAAAGCTCAATGATACTCTCCTTGAACATATGACAAATGTTTTGAACTGCTTTTACACTATTATGTCCCACTTTGTACTCAAACAAAATAATTATGTGCAATTCCATATTGACAAGCGCTTTTCTGGTTCAAATAAATACAAATAATTGTAGAAATTCAAATCTCTAGGATATCTAATCAAGTAAATACCACATATTATGCTTACAAACATACTTTGCCTGAGTGTCTAATCATTGTATCATTTTTCAACTGAGCATAAAAATGATGTTTCATATAAAACCCAATACACAGAGAGAACAACTAGAAGAGCACTTAATTGATGGTCTTTGTATTCAAAGATTGCATATAATCCCATTAAACCATCAGAAAAAAGGAATCATTCCATTGGTTAATAATGGTTTTGATAAATATTCATTAGCAACACTAATTCATTACATCTAATGTTTTAATTGAAGTTTTACAATAAGAGTGCTATTTTAAATTTCAAATGCCTGGAAAACGTTAATTAAGATATCAAAACTACAAAGGATAAAAAATTAGGAGCAGAAAGCCTCAGTTTTTAAAGATGTTCAATGTGGAAAGTTACTGCAATTCCAGTATCTTCACAATTTAGAGGATAATCAGAAAAGAAGGGATAAAACAGGAAATTATTTAAGCCTAAAACAGAAAACAATCATAAAAATTGCAATAATAGTTTAAAAAAGAATTTTTTTATACATTTTTTGGTTATCTCATAGATTAAACATATACCTAGTAATATCATAGACTAAAAGGGCACCAGCAGCTCCTCTATAATAGGATCTTGTAATAGAACGAAAAGCTTCTTGCCCTGCCTGTAAAAAAATAAAATAAAATAAAATAAAATTTAAGCTTTTTTTTTTTTTTTCAATCATTTCATAAATTTTTGAAAGGCTGTTTAATGAATAATTTTCTGAGCTTACAGTATCCCATATCTGCAACTTTATTTGTTTGCCATCAATAGTTATCATTCGAGCTCCAAATTCAACACCTGCAAAGAGAGAAACCAAAGGTAACAATGGTTTATCAACTAATTCAAAATGAATGTTATTAAGAAGCTTCCAAAGGAACATTTACTGCATTAGTTACAAGAGTAAAACAGAACTAACTAAATGCAAGAATTAAGAAGCAAATAAATCAATTACCTACCTATTGTCAAATCATGAACTGGTTGAAATCTCTTATCAGTAAACTGAAGTAACAAACATGATTTTCCAACTCCTGTAAAGAAATGTCATTATTATATTAGGTTCAAAATGACAAATGGTACAAAGGAATCTGACAACAGCAACAGATTTCAAATGGGCTAATAAATCTTGGACAAGGGATTTAAATGTATACAGTATTTAGGAAAAAAAAAAGTTAACATTTATTATCAAAATTAATAATAGTCTGGACAATAACCTATGTAACGGACTTTATCAACGAACAAAAAAATATTGATATTCCGAAATGAATATGTTGTTTTGCATTCAAACTTTGTAAAAGTTCTTAATGAACTAATTTCCTAATTTTAAAATGACTACAACATTTGAAATCCTATGCTATTCTCAAAAGGATTAATTCCATTCAGTTAGCCGCTTCTTAAGTGATGGAAAAAACTATTGTATCACACAAATAAAGATATTAGGAGGAGGTTTCTACAAAAGTACAAATATCACCTCTACCTCCCTCATGCGAACTGACAAATACAGAAAAAATAGTCAAGTCGTATACAACTAAAATTCAAATCCACAATAAAAACATCAGGGCAAACCAATGACTTGTCCACTGGCTATACTAGATATAGACAAATATTTTAGTTACTAGATATAGCTATTTTAGTTAATTGCTCTCTCGCTAGCTATGGTCTGATTAGTACAATTAATTTGTTAAGTTGATTTTCAATAAATGGTAATATTGTCATGGGATATGACAGGGAGAGCAAAGTAAAGTTCGCAGTCAATGGCTCACAAAACAAGATCTAACTGATTTATTTACAAAACACAAATAAACAATTACAAACAAAAGGTTAAATGATGATTGTAGCAATTTAAATTTAACAAAAGAACAACAATTGATCGTTCGAGGGATTACAAATCAGCAGGGAGAAATTTAAATGATCAGATAGTTAATAGATAAATCAATTAAATTTCAAAACAAAAAAGGAATGGAAAAGAATTACATTTGAAATAAATGAGAAATGGAAAAATATTGGAATACCCAAAATTCATAAAGAATAAAACATATAAAAATCAAAAATGTATATCATAACAATATTCTCTATTTATCAGCTTAGATAACTATTATCAGTCAGCAGTTTATTTATTTGAATAAAAAGAACACTTTATAAGCAGAAGTATAAAATAAAAAGCAAGCAGTATATACTGTATCCATGAAATATTGATGAGCAAAAGGTCTCCAATTAACTACAGATCATTTATGGATCATCTGAACCAGCATCAAACCTTAAGTAATCTCATTCCTCTTAACTTTTCATTTACAATCCTTTTCACAACAAAAAACAGAATTTTGCAGAATCACTATTACTTATTAGGAATCTCATCAAGTTTTTCAAAGCAATAGAAGTAGGCTAATACTCAAAACTTTCTCCAAATTTTTTCAGTCATCTGTTCTCATTATTTACTTACCTATAAAGCAGTTTGTTGTTTGTTTGACACTAGGCATTTGGAACAGGCTTCAAAGAACCAAATCGAAATTATCAGGGTCATTAATGAGAATCTGGAATACTGGTTTTAGCCAAGTTTTGATCATATTTACCAGATATATCATTCACAAATCAATTGAATAACTAGCGAAGCAGGAGGAACAATGAAAACCTAAATTATTTTCTATTTCAATAGTATTAAAGCAGATGTTCATTTCTTACACTATATGGTCAAAAGTATACGGACACCCCTCTGGAGAAGTTGATCTGGCTGTTAAAATGCTATGATGTCATGGAACGAGATAAAGTGGTCATCACAGAATCATAAACAAACATTAGATAGACAATGAGTAAGTCAGTGGAGCCGAGTGATTTCGAAAATTGTATGATCATTGGATGCCATCGGTGCAACAAATCAGTTCGTACAATATTGGCCTTGCTACAGGTGCCGCGATCAAGTGTAAGTGATGTCAATATGAAATGGAAACATCGGGAATGATAACAGCAGGAAATTGCAATGGTAGGCCAAAGAAACTCACTCATAGCAGCTATCAAACCCTTAAGAGGGTAGAAAAGGAGAATTGTAAGTTCCTTTTGGTAACGATCACTAGTGAGTTCCAAACAGGTTCAGGCGTCGTCGCTAACACCAGGAAATTTCGTAGGGAGCTGAAACACATAGGTTTTCATGGTTGTGTGGCCACTCAGAAGCCCAACATAAGCAAGGTGAATGCTAAACAGCAGTTGCAGTGGTGCAAAGCCCACAGTGATTGGACTGTAAAGCAGTGGAAACAAGTACTTTGGAGTGATGAATCCCGCTACACGCTTGCTATCCGAGTATATTGTGCCAACTGTCAAGTTTGGTAGAGGCGGCATCATGGTTTCGGGCTGCTTCTCGTGGTTCAGCCTGGGTCCATAAGTTCCTTTGACCGGAAACATGAACGCTAGATGTATGTCGACATTCTTGACAACTCTGCACTTCCCACCCTTTCGCAACAGTTCGGGGAAGGACCGTTTCTGTATCAACACATAACTGTTCTGTCCACAAAGCGAAGACTGTGATGCCATGGTTTGAACAGATGGGTGTTTAATTACTGTACTGGCCTTCACAGAGCCCAGATCTGAATCCCATAGAACACCTCTGGGAAGAATTGAAATACAAATTATGCACAAAGCCCAACCACCCTTCTTCAGTGGTCGGACTCACTGCAGCTCTCATGGACAAATGGAAGAAAATTCCTGTTCACCTATTTGAAAATCTGGTGGAAAGTCTTCCCAGTCGAGTGCAGGCTGTGACTGATGCTAAAGGTGGTTGACACTCTATTAATATGTGCCACATGACTTTCTGATTGTACAACAGTTGGTGTCCGGATACTTTTGGCCAGATAGTGTATTTCAGTAGTTTTCAAAATCTTTTTCAATGTAGACTAGAAGATTACCCTCTTACATACAAAGTTTGATGTAAAACTGTTATTTATTCAGTTTTGTCCAAATTATTCTAAATAATAGAAATCCATCCAACACACATCACTTTCAAATAATAATAATAATGTGCTTTCTTCTGTATTACTATAGTTTCTCACATTAATTATAGGACAAGTAAAATGAAAAATAAGTTTTTCAATAAACTTGGAATATACTTTCCTTGAAGTTTCAAACTAATTTAAATATTAAAATCATCTTCAAAAATAATAATTCAAATTGAAATTGTTTTTCTTAAATAAAAAAAAATATAGTGAAGAGCTATCCATATTTAAGCCTCCAGAGCCTATGATGTTCAGCAATGATAACTCAGATTCTGATGGAAGTTATAGAGAACAGGAAACAGATTCCTTGTGTGGTGATCCAACACTTGAAGCAAACTCTTTGCCTGAAACACATTTATTAACTCAAGATCTTAATGATCTTGAACGAGATTTGAACTTATCTAAAAACAGTCTGAACTTCTAAGTTCCTGGCATTTAAAAGGATGGAATCTTCTTCACAAAGATATCAAAATATGCTATTTTCGTAACCGTGACTCTGAATTTAAATAGTCCAGTATTTTGTAAAGATGTTTGTTCTATTATGGAGACCCTTGGTCATGAACATCAGCCGACAGTGGCGTTGTTCATTGATTCCCCTAACGTTGTGCTTCTGCATAATGGTAATAAATTCCCATCAGTACCTGTGGCCCATGCTGCTATATCAAAGAGACATATGAAAATATGAAATTATTATTGGAAAAGCTCCGGTATGAAAAATACCAATGGAGTATCCGTGTGATTTGAATGTTATTGCATTCTTACTTGGCTTGCAACTTTGTTACACAAAGCACTATTGTTTGTGTGTGAATGGGATAATAGGGATAAAAAGAATCACTACATTTTAAAAGAATAGCACAAACGTGACTTACTCGTTCCTGGACAGAAAAATATGTTTAATATCCCATTAGTCAATCCTGGAAAAGTGTATTTATCTCCATTATATATCAAACTAGGACTCATGAAAATTTTTGTCAAAGCAATGGACAAGAATAGTCCTTATATTTGAAACATAAATTTCCCAAAATTAGTGATGTAAAAATTAAAGAAGGAATATTTGTGGGTCCACAAATAAGAGCACTAATGCACAATGACAAGCTTGAGAAACATTTAAATCAAGTGGAAAAAAGCAGCTTGGCAATCATTCAAAAATGTTCCTCAGAATTTTTGGAGGGAAATCAAAATGATCGTGATATAGTGAGTGATCTTTTGAAATCATATAAAGTTATGGGTTGGTAATATGTCCTTGAAAATACATTTCTTGGACTTGCACATACTTTTTCCAAGAAAATCTCGTTTCAGTCAGTGATGAGCACAAAGAATGCAATCACCAGGATTATTTCTACAATGGAGAAAGAGGTATCAAGGCAAATGGAGTCCCAGTAGACTGACTGATGATTGTTGGACCATCAAGAGATGCTCCACAGGCAAAATATTGAAGAAAATCAACATTTACTTTCTAGCTAAGACAGAATGTTTGGTGTATTAGGTTCTTTAGTATTACGTAAGTATTAAATTTTACTTCAACCTTCATCTGAAGTTAGTGGTGACAAAAGCTGGCATTGTATTTCGCAATATTTGTCGGCTGTATGACATTGTGCCTAAAGGGTATAGGATCAAATTGGTGACTAAGAACAAATATATACTAAAATTGGCCTGGAAATTGCAAAGACTTTTGATAGCATTTCTTCATACTAAACCTCAACGGTTAGTCCAGTGCATTTAAAACAGTGGAAAGAACATATCATGCAAAGTAAGTAACTATTAAATATTGCCATTTTACAACAAGAGGCAAAAGGCAACCAATGCCTGGCTACACTTAGAAAGCGTCACTGCAAAAACCTTAAGTATGGAAAAATGGAAGGGTCCCCCCCCCCATTTCAAGAAATGAAGCTCACAACAAAGTTATCAATGATAGTGACATTCAACTCACGACTGATATTTACTTGCCATGGGTTTAAAGTTCAGCTTAGGGTAAGAGAAAATTGAAGTTAACAAGATAGCCACGAATATCGAAGCACATATTCGCCATGTCTAGGGCACTGATAAAAGAGAAAGGTTGATGTGGTTTTGCAAGGGTTTGGATGCAACAGGACCTTAAAAACAGCATTCAACCCATTGGAAAGGCCAGAAATGCTTAAATTGAGAGAATTAACAAGAAGAACTATATTCACGACAACTGTCAGAGGGGGAGTGGTGGTACTCAAAAAAGGAACTTACATTAAAATGTGCTAAAAATTCTTCAGTGAAACAGAAGGAATTGAGAAGTTCGCCACTAACAAAAGTGATAAAAGAAATAACAAATTACTGCACAAGTTCATTGCTGAATGTGACAGAGACACGCACATCGAAGACGGAGTAAAGATCACTAATAAATTACTGGTCTTCAGAGGGCTACCAAAAATACACAAGGCCAAACAAGAGGTTTATACAAGGTAAGGCCGACTTACTTTAATTATGTCAGTGTCTCAAGAGATGGTTCAAGTTCTTGGCACCATGAATTGTAAGTCAAGATTCAGCGTTAAGAACCATTTGTAAATTTTTAGCTAAGCTCAAGAGCACTCGATTAGCAAGGGAATATGAAATGGCATCTTTGGATGTAGTGAGTTTATTTGCCTCCTTGTTGCATAAATTAAATTTACTACCTCTCATAGTGAAATTTAATTAGTTGTAGTTATATTAATTATAAAAGAAATAAATAAGAGCTTGAAAAGAAAATTTAATTTAATTTTTTTTTCTCCTCCAATGAAAATATATTTCATCGACGTAATTTAAATATTTAAATGAGAGTCATGACGAGTTGATGAGAAATCATGTGATGATTGAGTGAGTCGGAAAGAAAGGGTTGATTCGAGAGGTTTGTCTCAGGCAGTAAGGATGGAACTTTGACTGAATGCAATCGACGCAAAAATTAAGGTGATAAAATTGAAATGATGCAGTCGACTATGGACAGTAAGGTGAGATAGTCAAATTCAATTAACTGACTCGAAATATTAGGGAGAGACAATTGGCAATGTGGCTAGATAATTCTAATATCGGAATGGACACCCCTAAGGCAGACATCGAGTAACGGAGTAAAGGAATAACTCTTAATATTTAAAGTAGCTGTTTCAACAACACGAACGTAAGGAATAGAAAATAACATTAATTTATTCGAAAGGATTTCGAAGAAACTATAGAAGTGACAAGTTTAATAAGTTAACCCGTGTTAGTAAGAAGATTCTATTACCCGAGTAGGTGTTAGCGGAAAGAAGACCGCAAATAAGGATAAATGCAATTCAAGTTATTATTATTCCCAGTGAAGAAACTGTGCGAAGAAACTATTTGTTAGTTAGAAGTAAGAAGTTATAATTGCTGAAAGTTATCGAACTGAACTTTAATTTTGATTTAATTAAAAGGAGAAGGAAGCCTACTGGACTCCGTGAAGTTTTGGAACAATCCAAGATAATCAAGATACCAAGGGGAGAAGAGTTAAATTCATTTTCGTACGGAAGCGTTATTTGATGATAGGAACTATTCAGAATAAGAAAGTAATAGGATAGCTATTGTATTTAGTATCCAAAAGTCAAAGTGAAAAGTAATTTAAAGTTAATTAGAAATCTGAATATCGTATGAACATTAAACTTAAGCAAATAAAGATATAATATATTGAAGATGGAAATTATATAGTAGAGGAGATTATCCAACCCCCCCTTGGATTATTATTAATGAAGAAAAGAAGTAAGAGATCAGAGTTTTCCGGATGAGAAGACATCGTCATCAAGAAGTGATGGAAGCTGTTTAAATGGATAAGAAAGTGCAAGTGTGTATGTGTAATAAGTCAGTGCATTACCCACAAGTGATTAAAAGTATTAAATTAGTGATTTCTTCAAGTGTTAGAAATCAAATGTAATAAGTGCTATCCAAGGTTCCTGAAATGTATTCCGGATGTGTAACGGCACATGAAGTCATCACTCTGTAAGTACTTTACCTTTATTATTTTTTGGAGGGATACAAGAATCTTGGAAGCCAAAGTAATGACAATGCGATTAAAGTATTAGCCAATTCAATCACATACTATTGATCAAGTTCACACATGGGTGAAGTCATAAGTTGTTTATTACTATTGAGTTTAGTGATAGAGTACACTAATTGTTATGATTATAATTTGCATACGAGTGAATAAGGCATTAATCAATATTATCTCTCTGTGTCATTCAAGTGAATAGGGCTTATCGAATGTACGAGAGAAAATTAAATAGTGTATTGCCACATAGTTGAGAAGCCATTATTAATACTATTTATTATACAGTAAAATAAATATCAAGGGCTCAGTAATTAATTGAAACTAGTAAATGATAAGAATTGCTATATTGTATTACAGTGAAGTAATTTAGTTTACCTAAGATTATCGCTGAGTAGATTTGATTAGGCGATAAGTTGTCTTTGAGGTTAGGCATAGTAACCTTAAGTATATACTATCAAGTGTATAGCATATAAAACTGTTTATATATAGGTTAACCACAGACTCTATTGTAAATATTCAAACTAAGTTAACTTATGTTTCTTGTAATAAATATTTTTAAAATTTTTATAACCCTTGTGTCACTATTTTGGTACGCTTTGCTCCCCAAGTATGCGTTCTGTGCAAATATCGCATCACTCCTTATCATTAGAGATTATTAATAAAGCCTTACAAGCGGCTCACAGCCTAATACATGTTGATTCCTCCACAATGCCAATTACCTATCTTAATAAGATGGCGACTATGGTGAAATACGTACTTCAGTTGTAGGCATTTGAATTCAACAGTGATATTTTCTTCCAGAACAAAGGGCTTACCTTCGTCAGCCAAGATAGCAGAACTCCTAATGTGTCATATGGAGGAAGAGATTTCGAGTAACAAAGATATAGCAAAGGATGTTTGACATTTTAGTAGGTACGTAGATGATTTATTCCTTATAGTCTAAGAAGGAACATGTGAAGTAGTTTTGAGAGCTTTTAACAATGTGCATAACGATATATCGGTTTACAATGGAAAAACAAGCAAACAACAAATCAGCATTTCTTGATGTACCGATGATGCGGCGAGGGAGTAAGTTGAAAACTACGGTCATCGTAAGCCAACAGCTTCAGGAATTACTTTAAACTATAGAGCAACTGTCCCGCTGAATTACAAAACCAAACATTATAAATATGGCTATCAAAAGAGATTATAGGGTTTGCTCCAACAGACGAATGTTTGACAAGGAATTATAATGATCCACCAAATACTTAGGAATAATAATTACCCTAACTGTCTGATAAAGCAACAAACTATAAGGATTATCGAAGCAGCAACCAGTGCAAATGGGGAAAAAGAAAATACCCAAGACCACAGATACCTAAGCATACTGTTTCACAGGGAACTGTGCAAGAAATTAAAACCAATATTGGCAACAGTAAACTTAAAAATCGCCTGCAAAGCTACCTACACACTCATAAATGAGCTGAAAGATAATTTAGTGTCCCAAGATAAAAAAAAAAAAGACACAAAAGTGTTTCACTTGGATATTTAAGAAATAAGCTTCCTTCAATGGAAGAACCATATTAAAATTCTTAGCATTTGCAATGCACTCTCAATTATGCTCTGGGAACATCCACAAACATTTATAAAATTGATTAACAGATTACATATACAGGGTGTTTCAAAAATACACGGCATAATTTCAGGTATGTATTTCCCACATGTAGACAATCAAAATAGTTCATTACAACATATGTCCGGAAATGCTTCATTTCCGAGTTATGGCCTTCACAACATTGAAAATCACCGGAACGTTTTTCGTTCCGCCGGTCGTTGCCATTACAGAAGATGTTCAAAATGACCACCTCCTGCTTGAATACAGACCTCACATCGATGTCTCAATGACCTGCGAACACGATCCCACACTCCAGGAATGTTGCGTATGTCCTCAGAACGTGCCACAATTCGATTCCGAAGGGATTCCAAATCAGGCACCGGAGACGAATAAACCAATGATTTTAAATGGCCCCACAAGTAGAAATCGAGAGGGTTCAGATCAGGTGAGCGTGGAGGCCAAGCAATTGGGCCACCTCTACCTATCCATCGATCAGGAAACGTTCGATCCAAGTACCGGCGAGCCGTACGACTGAAGTGTGCAGGAGCGCCGTCATGCAAGAAGTGAGCGTGCTGACGATCGATCAGTGGAGTGTCGTCATAAACATGAGGTATGGTGTTTTCCAGGAAGTTTGTGTACGCCTGCCCCGTAAGTCTGTTTACAAGTACATGGGGTCCAACTAATCGATCACCAATGATACCGGCCCACATGTTGAGGGAGAACCGCACCTGGTGATGAGATACAACAGTTGCATTTGGGTTTTCATACGCCCATACATGCTGATTGTGGAAATTTGTTATGCCATCTCGTGTGAACTGTGCTTCATCTGTAAATACGAAAAACGTTCCGGTGATTTTCAATGTTGTGAAGGCCATAACTCGGAAATGAAGCATTTCCGGACATATGTTGTAATGAACTATTTTGATTGTCTACATGTGGGAAATACATACCTGAAATAATGCCGTGTATTTTTGAAACACCCTGTATATATATATATATATATATATATATATATATATATATATATATATATATATATATATTTTATATAGTAATCACACATTCCTTACATATAAATTATAATTACACTACTGTACATATAAATTATAATTAACGATTATTCTTCTATGATTAATTGCCAACATAATGCTTCCTTCCATAATAATTTATTGACCAAGATATACATTGATGCTAACTTCTTCTAATTCAGAATTATCAACTTTAACTATTATTTATTAAAAAAATCCATTAAACATAATCTTTGTTTTCTTTGAGTTTAGCTTTAATCCAACTTTTAAGCTTTCAAGTTCTTGTATTTTCAATTGCAATACCATGGCATCTTTAGCTATTTCATCTATAAACCAAAGATGGCTTTTATAGTCACCATTAATATTAATGCCTCTTTTTTTCTCCAGTCTAATTTTTTAAACATTTCCTGAAGTAATGCTGTAAATAGTTTAGGCAGAATAGTATATCTAGGTATACTTTTCCTATCTTGAATTTTACAGCAATTTATATGGAAATAGTGAAATACCATGTAAAACTGTAACTGAAGTGCCTCTAGTATTGACAGAGGAAGTAAATGCATCAAGAAAGGAAATGACAGAATCACAGCAGATATTCTCAAGGAAGCAGGAGACAAAATGGAAGGAATTCTGGCTACTCTTTTTAGTCAATTAATAGATTGAAAGAATGCAGTGAAAATATTACTATTTTAAAAAAGTAGAAAGAGAAGATATTGGGAAAGTGACAGAGGCTTAAGATTTTTGAGATCCAGACAAAAGAACTAAGATATTTTAGTCTTATCATTCAGAAACATTTAATTAAAATATAATTAAATTTAAATTGAAAAATTAGATTCATTTTTTTTAAGCACTAAAATATTTGCTTATCTTACGAACTTCTTAATTAGATAAAGTAACATTTATTTTTGTGCACTTTCAGATTTTTTTTTTCATAAAACTTTTATGGTGCATGTTAAGCTTTTTATTGAGATAAAAAGCAACATTTAAACATTTTCTAACTTTCTCCTATTAACAAACTTTCCCATTAATAAAATTTATCCAAAAATGATATAATGTATTAATTTTCATCTTAAATTTTACCATTGTTTTAAAGACATTTCAGCTGATATATTACATTTTCATCATAATATAATAATTAATAATTTACATTGTAAATTTTTAAAAAAATTTAAAGAAGGGGACATTTCAGCTGATATATTACATTTTCATCGTAAT
>JAFIDM010000007.1:33386600-33425871 GCA_023159025.1 Thereuonema tuberculata | reverse complement strand
GTGGAATTGGGAATGTCTTTCAGAAGCATTCGTCCTATTGTTCAGATTTTATTTAGTACCGGAAAGCTTGTTCCAGATGGGTTCCACTAAATCTGTCCAACCAACACAAGGAGAAGCGCATGGGGGCATGTCTGCAACTTTTGCAGCAGTTCTCTGCAGAAGAGAACAGTTTTCTTCACCACATTGTCACGGGTGACGAAACATGGATCCATCACTATACCCCCAGCAGTAAGCGGTAGTCAATGGAGTGGAAACACCCCTCCTCTCCAATGACATAGAAGTATAAGGTAACGTCATCTGCCGGGAAGGTGATGGCCACTGTGTTTTGGGACAGCGCGGGTGTCGTACTCTTGGAGTTTTTGGAAAGAGGGCACACTGTGACCGCTACTGCGAGACCCTGACACGATTGCGCAAAGCAATCAGGAGGAAACGGCCTGGACTTCTCACCGAAGGCGTCATCTTCCTTCACGACAACGCACAACCTCATATAGTCCAGAAGACCACAATGCTGTTGAAGCAGTTTCGCTGGGACATCATCGACCACCCTTCCTACAGCCTGGACCTCACTCCCAGCAACTTTCACCTGTTTCCTCACTTGAAGAAGCACCTAGGAGACCGACGATTCGCTTCAGTGGAGGAGATGAAACACTTCGCGACAACATGGCTGAACATGCAAGGACAGGATTTTTACCAGGAGAGAATATTCAAACTCATCCCACGAAGCGAAAAGTGTCTAAACCGATATGGAGACTATATCGAAAAATAACCTAATGTATGTACTATCTGTCATCTGTATTGGTTGTATGAAATAAAATGTATACATTTCACTGCAGGCTTTGTAACCATAGTTTCTGATCACCCCTCGTAATAATTAATAATAATTTTCATCGTAAATTTTAAAAGAAAATTAAAGAAGGGGACATTTGAGTTGATATATTACATTATACCATGTTTGGATAAATTTTATTCGTGGGAAATTTGTTAATAAGGTGAATTATTATATATCCCATTTTTCATTATTTCTAACTTTAATATCTGAAACTATTAAATCAGCATTTTAATGGGATTACAATAATTTGGTATATACTATAGAAAACTGTATTTAAAAAAAAAAGATTATAATAGTCAGTTATTAATTTCCAATACTTTAATATGATAGTCTTTAGAGATGTGAAAAAAAAAAAAAAACATTTTAATAATCCACACTTTGGATTATTAAGACACACTTTGTGAAGTATGTTTGTATTAATTCCCAGAAATAAAGAAAATGAGCAATCAAAATATTTTATCAAATTTAATTATCATAGTTGAGCTATTACAAACAAAAAAAATCTTCAAACTTTTTAGTTTTTCTTAAATTTGGATAAGTTATTCCAGAAATTTTCTCACTTCAAATGTAAGAAAATGAATTTAATTGATAATTTTTTTATCTAATTGTTTTGTTGTTTACTTAGCCTTCAATGATGCCAATAGGAAATTTCCCAACCCCCCCAGTGGTTATCTTCAATATTCTGGTTATTTCATTTGAAAGCATTTCAATAGACTCACAAAAGTGGAAATTTACTTTCAATAAATAATATTTCATTAAAGGAGTCAATAAATAACTAGCAACAGCAACTCTTAGTCAAGTAAAATCCCAGTAAATTAATTTTCTTCATTTTGACCCCCCCCCCTCCACCATTTGTTTTATTTATAAAATACTTTCCTTTTTGAGGAAAGCTGATAAGTCTCTTCAGTTTAAGGGTGAAACCGGAGATTACGGTACCAGGCTGTTTGGAGTACGGTAGAGTTTTGACAAGATGGCCGTCTTGGCAATAGTTTTAACTTATGAATTTTAGTTTTTCAATTAACTAGTGAAAAGTAGAATGAGGTTTCCTGGTCAGCTTATTTAAAAATGGTTTTACACGATCTTTTATTAGAAAAACTAACCCTCATCTGGCTAACTGCGATTTGAGAGAACAGTCTGCACCATCATGTATCCCCACGTTGGCAGGTACCGTATTCTCCGGTTTAGCCGAAACAAATATATAAAAAAATCAAAAAACAATTTGATGACAAGTATTTGGTTAGAAACAATGTGAATCGTTTATTTGTTAATACTTTAATGAAGGTGTGTTTAAAATAGATAGCATTAATACTGGTTAAAAACCAAGAGCAAGTGTTTCTACTTCTTTAACCCGCTAAAGATTAATTAATCACATTCAAGGGATTCATTGAGCAAAGAAAACAACACTCAAGGTCGGTTTTCTTCACCCAAGAAATGCTCTTTCTTCTCAATACAACTTCAAAGGAATATAATTATGAGATTCAATAAGTCATGTAATCATCATTTCTATTTAAACTGTTTCGATCTCAATATTTTAGCAAATCCTCTTAACCCCGAAATCTGTTTATATTTGATGAACTTTTAACAAGCATCTGGTATTTCACCACCATTGGCTTACGAAATTCTTAAGCAAAGAAATATTTCCGTTCTGAATAGATCAATCCTATTTTCATTTTTACTTCAGCAACCATCATATTTGATTTGAGGGAAGCCTTCTCCATATTAACTAAATTATATTGTTTTAAGAAACCTAATAGATAGGCGCCATTTTCATAGTTTACTAGTGTATTTAACACCATTTGTGACGCAGGTGAGCCAAATTATTATTATTTTTTTTTTTAATGTAGCAAATGGGAATAGTGAAATAAACGAAATTGGATAATCTAATCGGTATTAGACCTACCTGTATCTCCAATGATAATATATTTAAAAAGATAGGCGTACGACATTTTAATTCTCAACTCTTGTCACACTTACACAACACGACTGCTGATCGTGACGTCACATTCATGCTCATCTGAAACGAGATTTTGCGAGATTTCACGTGATTTGCAACCAAGGTCCTCTAGTGTTGAAGTTGATTATCAACTGCAGGACCTTTTCAGATTAATGTAAATAATATTTAATATTCGACAATATATGCGTTTCAGAATGCACGAAACGAATTGTAAGGTTAAGTTGTATCTGTCTCGTATCTCAACGAACAGTATTTCCTGAATTCAGCGATAGAATGTTAGGTGCTTGTCATTGAAGAGAGATGTAGGCATCCGAGGAAGATGCATCTTGGAGGTAGGGAACAATCACATTCTTCCCAGGGAAGCTTCCCATCACATCCCCCACCCCTAGTAGGGCTTTTAGTTGGACTAGAGATGGGGTTCACCTACATCAACACACGATTTAAAAAGAAACATTAACAGAGGGTTTCCAATAAGATTGGTAGTAAAATAAAAGCAAAGAAAGAAATAACATTGGTAATATATTCAATTAAGAGAAAATATATTAAAATAAAAAAGGGCGATATTTTAATACAGAAAAAAATCGATTTAAAATAAATAATAAAAAAAGTTTACTTGACCTATCAAGGAAAGGATGTTTTATAACAACTGTTAAATTAAAAAAGAATCACAAGTAATAAGGAAATAAATTAAAATAATTGTTGGAAAGGAGAAAGCATTTAATTAAATCATTGCTTATTCAGAATTACACATTAAATACATTGTCCTATCGATTTGAGATAAGATTTCATAATTATTGAATATTTTAATGGCTAATGTTTACTAATCGATTAATTCTGTTACTGATAGCGATCTTCCAGTTAATTATAATTAAAATAACCGATTTTTTAATTGGTGCTAGTTTTATTCAGCATCGCTAGATCTCTAAAACCAAATCTAGAAAAAATTATTGTAAATAATTAACAATAAAGAAATTTTATCTAACGGATGACAGGATATTGGAATTACAGCAAGTTGCTAATAAGTAATATTCAGTACAACTTGATTTGAATTACGTATTTTCACTATTTATTGTTGTCCATCATGTTTCTTATACATTTAAATTAAAAAAATATTGGATAAAGGATTCCAAAAAAAGTTCTGGAAATTCTGAGATGGTAAAAGCTTTTAATTCTGAGATGGTAAAAGCTTTTCTTTTGACTCAAAAGCTTATTGTATATTTTTCCTTTGAGGCACCACTGCGATTCCGAAGATTACTTATGTATTTAATTTATATGTATTAGATGTTATAAACTTATATTTTAAATCAATGATTATTATCTTATCATTGATAACCTTGTTAATAATCAAAGAAAATCCATTCTTAGGATTATTAGGAAGAAACTACAAAATCTATGTCTTTGTATGTTGAGGATTTGTCCTTAATAAGAAGCTTTTCTTAAAACCCATCTTTGTTTTGCATCAGTAATGAACTTGAAACAAGCAATTTTAAGTAGTTTAAAATCACTGTTTGATATGATTAATAAATTATTAGTCTTAGGCTGCAAATTAGAGCAAGTACATGTTTCCTCCAATCTCTGTAGAGGAAGTTATGTATGATAATAGATAAAATTAATTTCACTTTAAAAACATAAATTTGGCCTTATTAATGTCTTACGCTACAATTTCTGTTGTATATTTTTGTGATGCAGATTCTTATAAAATGTTAATCCTTTTCTCTCAAAATGATCTTCTGCAGTCTGTTATTGACAGATGTTGAATTGATTCATGTTTTGATAAAATGGTTCGTCCACATTTCAGCCAAAATTTGTCTGTTGATTTTTTTTTTCTTTCCATTAACTATAGAAAGTTGTTTGGATTAAGATAAGTCCTTATTTCTTTAATTAATATGGGTCAAAATTATTCTGCATAAACAGAAGGATGCTAAGAATTTCCTTTAGAGGAAAGGTTCTCATTCCATTTGGCTCAAAAATTCAAAATCTAATGATTTATTGGAAGTTGTAGTTAAATGAAGCAAGATCTGTAATAATTTTTTTTATTAATAACATCTTTTTCACTTTTTTCTTGCCACGAATGAGTCATTTGTGACATAGTCAGAATTATTCACAATTTTAGATGATTTCATGTATTCTTTAATGACATTATAACTGCTATTAAATAAATATTTTTTTAAAGTTAATCCCGCTTCTTCATTTGTTACATAAAGGGAAATCGAAAGCCTAATAGTGAAAGTGACCCATTGGAGGTCAGAAATAGATTAAGGGATCTTAATAAGGAATAATGTCTATTAGGAATAATCTCTCCAGCTCTTACCGTTTCATAGATAACGCCCATGCCAAGTTACAACTTCGATTGCAAATTGCCGGCATAGTAGATAGATCTCTGGTTTTTGTTGCATTCATCTGCCCTGGAGATACTGGTTCTAACAGTATGCCACATGATCCTCAACTACCCCAAAACCATGTGACCAGGACATGATCAACTGGTTATGGGCCCATAAGTCAAGATTTTGGGGTAGGTACCTCTTAGGTTTATACATGGTATAATGGTATGTATTGAGGTGCATATGCATGCCAAGTTTGAAGTTCGTAGCATTTTCCTAAGTTGGTATATTTGTCAAATGAATTTTAACTTCGAAGTCGTATTTAAGGGTGAATATAGGTGCTGGAGAATAAAATGATTCTCTCTTCGATTGGGTGGGTCCAATTGTCTCAGCTATTTATTATGTTTGCCCACTAATAGGTCACTTTCACTATTAAGCCATGTCCCTATGCAGACTTTCGGTTTCTCTATATCAACTTAGGAAAATGCTACGAACTTCAAACTTGGCATGCATATACACCTCAGTATATACCATATGTAAACCTAAGAGGTACCTACCTCAAAATCTTAAGTTATGGGCCCATAATCAGTTGCCCATATCCAGGTCGCGTGGTTCTGGGGTAGTTGGGGGGTCATGTGGCATACTGTTAGAACCAGTATCTCCAGGGCAGATGAATGCAGCAAAAACCAGAGCTCTATCTACTATGCTGGCCTAGCAATTTGCAATCAAAGTTGTAACTTGGCATGGGCGTTATCTATGAAACGGTAAGAGCTGGAGAGGTGGGCCCATAGACATTATTCCTTATTACCACCCTCTTAATCTATTTCTGACCTCAAATGGGTCACTTTCACTATTAGGCCATGTCCCTAGGCAGGCTTTTGGTTTGCCTTTTATTACTTGATTTTAAATAAAATGATTTTCAGTTTGCTTGAGACAATATTTTATGTTGGACGAGAAATAAAAAACTAAACAAAATAATATAGAAAAGTTTTTTTTTTTTTTTCTAATCTAAATTACAAGTAATTACAAAACTTTTATGTTTCTTGTGATTCCATCTTCCATTCTTATCCAATTATACCGAATTTTTGGAATTGAAACATAATGAGATTGCTGACTTTGAACTACAACCAAAATAATTGAACAGCCAATAGGAAGTGCTGCTGATGTCTTACAACCTCATACATTAAGTATGAAATCATTGCACAGTGATTCAAAATGCGAATCTTGAGGGACAAAATTATATTTTCTTTTAAACTACTTATTTTTGATGCATAAACCAAGGTAACAGTTAAATTAGTGAAATTAACACAAAATTATTATAAGATGTATTTTCATTAAGCTATATTTTGCTATTTATTAAAAAATACATTTTGACAAAAGATTTCACTAAAAAATTTACTAAACTTCACTTAAAATCTTTTAAATTTTACTCATTAATTTTATGATTAAAGTTGAAATCACTTAAATTATTATTTCTAGTCACTACCAGCATCGCTGTCATTGTCTTCGTCGTCATCATCATCTTCATGAGGCTCTGCCTCTACCTTCTCGTTTTCTTTTGATTCTGGTATGTCTGGTTCTTTGAGAAGCTGTCGAATTTCCAAAGATACACTTGTTTTATTTTTGTGAGGCAAAGAATGAATACTTGTGATGAAAGAATCTGAGGAGCAAATTTAGAACGTCTGCATTTTTTCAATTCTCAAACATTTTTCGAGCATGGCTTTCACAAAATTTTCTTAGATGTTTGTTTCTTGCCTCTTGGGTTTCTTCTGAAAGCATTCCAATTGGTAATAAGTGCATATTCAATAACTCGTGCACCATGAATAAGAATCTTATGCGCAATGACAAGCATGTAAAACCAGGAATATAACTTGAAGTAGTTTTTTTTTTTTTTTGTCATTTGTGCATAGAGATTTTTGGCATTTATGGGATATTCACAAGACAGTGTTCCTAGAATAGTTCAAATCTATGGATTAATTCAATGCCAGTAATTTATGCTCAGAGTTTATGGTTTTGATGACTGTATTTCCATCATTGAAAGAACCACTTCCTCCATTTGTCAGTTGATCCACTATCAGACCCATTTCTTTCTTGAATTTATCAGCTATATTTTCTTTGCTTTTTTTTCACTGATGTTTTTTTCTTCTAACCTGCCACTTCTTAAGTTCCAGCCTGTAGGAAATAGGGAGCAGGCATTCGAAGAACCTAATCCAGGCCTATAAAGTAGAAAGCCCACCTTTAGGTCATTACATCCACTACATGACTAACTATCTTGTCAATATTCATCTGTTTATGAGTTGTGCCACAAATACACCATGAGGTGTCAGTTACAGACTTTGCCATCAACCATTGTTAATAAACATTCTGATTTGATATTTTATTTTACTTATGATAACTTCCTTTAATCATGTGGTATCAATCTTATTAAAATATATTTGCTTTGAATCGATTTGAATACCTATAACTGATTAGGAAGAGTCCACTACAAGGCTCTTTGCCTTGTAACCATCTTCTAATAAAAGCCAGACATAGAAAAAAGGTGCAAGATCTGCTTTTAACCCATTTAAATCAAGCATTTGTGTATATTATAAGAAAGTTTTAGCGTTTCATTTCAGTATGTTTTTCCAGTCACTTTGAAAATTTGGAAAACATAAAAATTTAAGTAATTTTGTTTTAAATTGTACAACTTTATATCAATGACAGACAATTCTGAATATTTACATAAATATTATAAATCTATATACCTTCAAGTAAAGTTGATCGTTTGAATCAAAGCTTCCTTTTGTTTACGTTGAGTCACAAGTTCTTCTTCCTCTCGAAGTGTCATAAACCATCTGGTGCCAGAAACAATGGGGGAGATGACGACATCCTACTTTACAGGTCTGTAACTTTGTCATATCTTAAATTTCACTTATTTAAAGTCTGAATCATGATGAAGCAATATGTATATGATATTATTACAGTTAAAACATCCATTTTTTTCAAAAGTCACAAAAATGACTTTTGTCCTGCTAAATCAGCATTTTGAACCACTGTTCGTTGCCTTAGGATTGATCTCTGCCACTTGTTGGAAGATTATCATGTTTCTCTGAAATCTTGTCGGCACTGGAATGTTATTTTATCCATTTCATGGAGAATTTTCTGCAGTTATCATAAATCAGACATTTCTCCCAAATCAGTAGCCTGAATAATAATAATAAATAAATATTAAGAAAGTGAATGGTGAACAGATTGGTAATGGTTAATTTCTTTTAACTTTCCCTTTTGGATATGTTACATGTGTTTGTTTTGTTTCCCTGTTGATGAAATGTTCAAAACTGTTGTCTGCTAAATTCATCTCATTCCAATTAATCAAACGTTTCATTTCCATTATCATATCAATGCATATTAAAAGCGTTACCTTTCAATCGTCTGAAGCATTTTGTCATTTAGAAGAATCCCAAATGATCTTCCTTCTTCACGACCCATTTTAAAATTGTTTTCATATTCTGTTCCCGTATCCTTGTTTCTTCTAAAGCTAGGATCTCTCATTTCTGAAAGATAACTATTTTAAAAGTATTAGAATTTCTGCAAATAGCACTTTTTTATCACATCTAAAGTCTTTGTTATTACCTGTTTTTCGCAGAAGTCTCGTTATAGTAGAAGATCTCTTCAACATTATGTACTGCTGTTCTAGCTTACTTTGTTGTGATGTTTCATTGATTTCTATCTGTTGGAGAGAAGGGTTTGTTTTCCAGTTGATTTTAAAAATGCAAAACACATGAAACACCCTATGATACCTTATATCCATTTAGAATTCTTATATGTTTAATATCATCATATCGAATAATCAATTTACTATCACAGTTCTATTTGTAAACATCTTTGATTTTCTTCAAATGCAAAATGCAAACACATAATCCTGGTGAAGAATAACAACTGTTATTGTTGGATAAACAGTACTTTTGTTAAACATTCGATAATGAATGAACTGGTAAAAGAATGTTAAAAAAAATAATAATAATTGAAATCATTTTACAAGAGCATTTTCTAAATCCTAACACTTTGACCAAAGCATTAGTAAAATTGTAAATAAAACAGTTATTGTCCAGGCAAATTGGACTGGTGTAAAAGAAACAATTGTTTTTTGATGACCTAAACTTTCAAATACATAATTTTATACATCACATAATCCATTGGTATACTGAGGGGGGACAGGTTTTGAACCCTCCCACCCCCAATTGCATCTGAAAATGGGGTGGGGGGAGAAATGTATGATTTTTTCCTTTTTTTTGGTTAGAAAGTTCATTGTTTGTAACCTAATTCCTGAAATGGACATGACTTTGTTTTTTGGTTGAATGGGTCTGACCTTCCACCCATTTCAAAATGCTGCCTTTGATATAATCCAACATTTTTATTAGTCTTAAATTCATCTAAGGAAGGAAATTTAAATATGAAATAGGACTTTGTATTCTTTCTATAGGAATCAAAATAAATATATGAAATAAACATTTTCTCATTAGACTGAGAATGTATTTCTGAAAATGTTAATAAAGGACATGCCAAATGAAACCTTTGGCATCAAAATAGAAGCATCTGGAAATTACTCAATCTAATCTTTCTCATATTTTGAAGCAGTTGTGAAAACTAAAAATTTGGATAAAATTATGACTCCGTTAAGTGTAAAGAGGTACGATTCTCAGAAATGACAGTTTTCTGAAGATATTGTCTGACTTAAATGACAGGTTCCGAAGAGTTTCTTTGCTGACAATGGCCTTTTCTTGGCTAGAAAATAAGGAATTCTTTGCTGATTTTAGGTTGTGTTACTGATTGTTTAAGATAGCTTTAATATGATGTCATTTGTGTCATTGATCCTTTAGCAGATAGGGCATGGGATTTTAAGAAAATCGTAGCAATAAATGTCATTGGGATAGATTGGTGATAAACTCTACGCTGCTAAGAAAGCGTTAATCCATTGCTTTTACAAATCAGATTGATGGAAAAACTTGCTGACCAGGGATGGGAGATGATGCATTATTAGTAATACCATTACAAGTAAGAGTGAAAAGAAAGCAAAAACAATATTAAAAGTTACAGAAAACAATCCATTTTTTTCTCTAATATTCAAACTCAATATGCAATTAATTATTATTAATGATACAAAACACATCTTCTTTTTATCTTCGCAATATTTCGCAGTTTATTGTCTTTTAACCGCTTCATTATCCTTTATTATCCTTTGTAATAATTTGTAAGAACAAAATCCTTTGTAATAATAATATGGAAGATTGAAATGTTATTAATATTATTACCAAACTCATTATTATAATAATATGGAAGATTGAAATGTTATTAAAATATAGAAGTTTAAAATGTTTGAAATGATGTTAATTGTATATATTATTACCAGATTCGTTACTGTATCTTACGAAAAATTTTTCCATAAGACAATAAACTGCGAAATATTGCGAAGATAAAAAGAAGATGTGTTTTGTATCATTAATCCATTTTTTTGTTTTTTTTGGAGGAGGTCAAGACTATAGATATAAATACAGTAGAACCCCCTCTAATCCGTCACCTTTGGGACTGGGGGTATGGTCAGAATGCAAAAAAGGTCGGATTATCAGAAAATACAGAAAAATACAGATTTACAGTAAAGTATATGGATTTACTGAGTGGTCTAGCAGTTCAAGTTTAGGCTTTTTCAATGTTTTGCGATTCTTAAAAGCGTTTTCACCATCTACCGTCACTGTATATGCAAGTAAACAATACAATGGCGCGACGGGTGGTGAGTCACCGACGAGTCGGGGACAAGTTCGGCCGGCTCAAGCACGGTCGGATCAACCGGAGTGGCGGACGAGAGGGATTCTACTGTAAATACTTTACAACAAATTTTAAAACATCTTAAATAATTTTAAAATGCTATTTATTTAGACTAAATAATTTTAAAGAAATGCTTAAAATTATTAAATTATAATTAATTATAAATGTCAATTTCAGTAAAAAACATTTATATAAAGTGTTTTGCTTTTTTATCTAAAAAAGTAAATTATCTTTTGACCATTTTTAATAGAATGTCAAAATATAAGATTTCAGTTCTGATTTAGAAAAATGTTAAAAGAGTAATTGAACACAGTGGAAATTAAGGAGAAAAGTTTAAAAATTAAAACAGTTAAATAGATAATCCTCTTGAACAGGTATACAGAGACTTAAAGAAAAAAAAATGAAAGGAAGAAAAACACTGGAAATTCAAATAGTTTGAAACAGCTTGGGTATCCAAGTCACCAAGACTTTAGTTAAAAAAAAAAAAAAAAAAGTTACTTTTATTTATAATTTTTTTAACTATTAATGAAAGAAAGAAGATTAGAGGATGAAACTTGGGAATATAGAGAGGAATGGAGAAAGGTGATACAGACGTAAAATGGGTACAGGAAGATGTCAAAGACATTGTAAAACCTGGAAATAAATGAATGATGCTGTAGTTATATTATTGCTGTTTATAAATTATATTGCCTTTTTCTTATCATATATATTTATTACCAAAAGAGAAAAGCTTTGTTTTATTCCTATTTTCTGGTGAAGACTCAACGGCTGATGACTGGTCGTGGGAAAACAGATCCTGCTGAAAAATTGTGGGACCAAGCCTTGCGACTTCATCAAAAAAACACTCTTGTATTACAATTAGCCAAAAGAGACATGAGCCAGCTTATCCCTGTTTCATGGTGAGCAAGCCCTGCTTCAAAGAATATTTTAACTTTTAATATCAGATAATAAACCTTTATCTAAGCTTATTAGGACTGACCAGGCATTTACCCATGCTTATTAATCATTTGCTGAAAATCTTATATTTTTATATGAACATGTTCCTATTTCATTTGCATTTATATCTCTATAAATAATGCAAGAGATAACAAGAGACTTATAGAATTATTCTGGAAATCAGTGATTCCACGTTTTGGATGGCTTAAATTTGTAATTTGCCAGTCCTTCTTTATCATTTTAAGGAGTATTTCTATTTTCAGTGATTTCTTCAGTGTCTCATCTGCAAAATTAGATTCCTCTATTAACCGAAAAATTATCTCTACTATATTTGAAGATGCTTTGTCTTTCAATCAGTGTCATCTACTCATTACTTTTCCAGAATTGCAGTGAGGAAGACTCATTTTGCAAGATTTCTTACTACAGGAATTTTGTACTATCAATCCTTTTTTCAAGTTTTTATCTTCCTCTTTAGTCACTCAGTCTTACTATAATAATGCACATCTCTCTTCCAGCCATCTTCAACTTAAATTCATTCACAGTATAGGATTCTCTCATCTTCAGTTACTATCTTTACTATATTTACTAACCGAATACTTGTTCCTCATACAACGTAATGTTATATTCGTATTTTGTAGCTCGAGATCCCTAGATATGAAATTAATATCGAGATTGGAGAATGTAAGACTTCCCCCCCCCTTTCTCCCCATATCCCTATCACATCACACCTTCCCCAGTTGGTTAAAAAATCAAGTGATCAGTACAAATTAATGTTATATTCTTATTGTGCAACCTAAAAACCCCGTAGAAGTATCTTTCAACAATGTTTGTCCATTCCCCTCCCCCTCTGTTTAAATCCCTTAGGCTCGCTATCAAAAAAGCATCTTTTCAATTTTGACACAAAACACTCATGACAATTTTCGTGTTTCCATCTCAAACAGTTTTGGAGATATGCAAACCCTTCAAGAAAGATTCCCTCCCCCCCATTTACACCTATTAGGATCGAAATATCGAAACAACTTCTATAACTTATCGTTTTGATTTTGACAAAGAACAGGAGAGAATTATGCACAAAAATATTTTATTTTTAGTTTTGCCACTAGGTTGCTATGTGTTGCTATTATGCACAAAAATATTTTATTTCTAGTTTTGCCACTAGGTTGCTATGTGTTGCTATTATGCACAACACTATTTTTTTAATTCCAACTGTTGCCACTAGGTGCATATGTGGCACTATTTCAGGGATTTCATCCCTTTTCAATCCCTTGTGGTTGGTTAATCAAAATCCCAAGGAAAAGACCTAAGGAAGCTTTCTGCTGAATTTCCTGCTATATGGAAAATAGGAGAATTAGTGATGAATCAGTGAGGACTTTCAAATTTCTATAGAGAAATTTCCCCTTGCAAAATTTGAAAAAAAATTTTTTTTTTCTTTAAAAGGATTTTGCTTTCAATGGCTTTTGTTCTTAAATTAAGGGGGAAAAAATACTACCTCTCATAGAAAATCCCCAGGATAAAATAGATCAGTCCAAAAGATTTTAAGCAGAAAGATGTTGAACTACCCTAGGATTGTTTTATTCAAACGTACAAATTAGAAGGAGAAATTTGTAAAAGATAAAAATTGAAGAATTTAACAGAAAAATTTGATACAAACTTTTGGAAATCTTTTCACAAAGCAGGAAAACATTGTCTTAATGAAATTGCATAACATAATCTCCATAGAAAAAAGCAGGACATGACAAGAACTTTAGAAATTTCAAGGAAATGTCAGATTCTTATTAAAATAATAAGGAAATTTACAGGAATATCTGATGATTTTTGACAGTAGGGTTGGTAATTGAGACATAAGCTATTTGAACTTCAAATAGTTAAGTTCCTCAAATAAAACCAACATTCCAACAAGAAAACATTGGTTATCAAAGTGTAACCATCATCCATTGACTGGCTTTCATTAATTAAAGAACAACAGAAAAATCACAAGAACTCATAAAATACAGGAGTAATTTATCTGAAAGTTGATGAAAACCTGCAGCAAACTTTATGCTAGCTAACAACCTCCAAAAACATTTTGTATGAGGCTCTGACTTTCTCCAACAATGAACCCATACAAAACCAGATAAAAATGAAATTACTTAGCAAAAGTACCTCAAGATGTAGTGTGGTTACCCTTAAGGCTAAGTCACACATGGAGAGTTTACAGTAGCGAGTCATCTAGCAGCCACAACTCACTCAGTCTGACAGAGAAATTGTTAATCACCCAATCGCAGTGCCAGAATTCGCTATGAGAAGGAAAAAAAATCACTGCGAGAACATGTTGTGAGTTGAACATGTTGAACTTTGGGGGCTAGTTGGTCACGCCAGCAGGTCATGTAATACCCTGAGGAATGAGTAATTGCTGGGTGGGACTGGAGATACAGTCGAATAATTCTCATTTGTTTTCTTTGTTGTGACGTTTGTTTTTTAATTTATTAAAATTAATTAATCAGTTTCTTGAGTTATTATTAAGTCATGTGTTATAAGTAATTTTGAATGTATGAATAAACAGAAAGAATGGAATTAGTAAATTTATGGTTGAAAATTTCAAATAATATTGTGGAAAAAAAACTAAATTCCAATAATAAATTTGTTGTCCGAAATAAATATTGGTTTCATTGTGCTTTATTATTTCTCATTATTGTTAATAACTATTATTAGTAATAGAGTATGATTATTATTGGTTTATGATGTCAAATAAGGAGTCTTTGTTGTTCTGTAGACACACCTGACGAAGCAGAGGAATTTTGCTCTGCGAAATATTGTGTGTAGTTTGTCACACAAAAAGTTTTTAGTAATAAATTAATTAGTGAGTTGAGTAGATTATAAATTTCAATTGATGAAGTTAAGAAAAAAATTGAAATTTTAAAAAACATGTACAGAGCAGAATTAAATAAAATATTAAAGTCCATGAAGTTTTTTTTTTTGTTTTTTCTTTAGTTAATACTGTCAACAATTCGTGACTGACCTCATATACTGCCAGTCTTAACAATTGTCTTATAACTTCCAACTGATGACATATTAAAACGCTATTATTACGATATTAAAAAGTTAATTACACAGCAGACAAATTTAGTAGATTACGTAAAACTAGAGGAACCTCTTTGTCCATCACATCTATGGATTGAAACTGATATGCAATGCCTTCAGTCGCTGCTACTGAGAACAAGTGCATCAGCACAGTATGACAGTGGTAGAGAAATCTCTGGGACCGTAGCATCTATGGATTGAAACTTATTCTGAATGTCTTCAGTCGCTGCTACTGAGAACAAGTGCATCAGCACAGTATGACAGTGGTACGTAAAACCAGAGGAATCTCTTTGTCCGTCACATCTATGGATTGAAACTGATACAATGCCTTCAGTCACTGCTAGTGAGAACAAGTGCATCAGCACAGTATGACAGTGGTACTCGTGCAATTTCCTAACTGCAAGAACTCGCAACCACTAATTCGCTATGTGTGACTTAGGCTTTAATAACAATGTAGACCTCACAGCAATGTTTCATTCTGTTATGATGTCTAGAAGTTCAATAGGTAGCAATGACCAATGTTCTGTTCTTCTAAGCCCCTTGAAGGCAGCAATACATCTCTCAAAATACCCCAGACATACTCAATAGGATTAAGGTCGGTAACACTGACTGGCAAGTACATAAAATGGTCTCTTAAACATGTTGGGATACAAACTAGCTTGGTAAGGATGTACATTACTGCCGTCTCTAAGATTTGCATCACCTATTTCAGTTGTGTAAGGGCCAACATAGGGGTCAAGGACATAGTCCCTTTATAGTCTAGCATTCTGTTTCCAATTGGAAGTACATACAGATAAGTGCGTTCACCTTATGAGAAGCCACCCCAAAACATCACACTACCTCTACCATAAGTATTCCTTTCACAGATTTTTCGTAGGGTGATGATAGCCTGTTCCTCATTCTCTCCAGATCAGAGCATATCTGGAATTGCTTTTCAAAGCAAATGTGAATTCATCTTGAGTAGTACTAATCTTCATTGGTTTTCAGTTCAAAAGGCATGAAATTTTGTCCATTTCAAAATTCCATCCTCTGACAGGGGGGTGCACTAATATAAACATCTTTTTGAAGCCTTCTGCACACAGTGAAAGCAGATACCCATAACAGGTCATAGCTGTATTGGCTGTACTCCTGCAGGCAAAAAATCTAAGACAGGGTCATCCTTGAAAATCATAGCCTATATTTTTATCTTCTAAATCTTGGGAAGGTGACTGTATTTTGAAAGTGGCTCGAAAGACTGTGGACTACAGGACTCCCATTCAACTATCTTGCTAATTCCAATACCAACAGCTCTCCATCTAAGTTCTGTTTAATGATGTCATCCTAACACATCTCAAGAAGAAGAAGGAATAAGAACTTCATATGCTGGGTGAGGAACAAAAACAACGCCTTTAGTTGAGCAGGTTCTGTAAGAATTGAAGGATTACTTTGTAAGTTCTACAAATGAAGTAGAATGAAAAAGATACATTGTTGAACAGAGTTTTAGCATTTATCTTAATCACTAATGATTGCTTTTTCTAAAACACTCTTGAATTCTTGGAGGAATTTTTTGAAATTTATTAATAGGGATTATTTAATTATTATAAACATTTAAAACTTGAATGAAATTTGAAAGACAACAAAGCCTTGCTTTGCAATGAAATCTTAGTATCTTAAGAATAAAAATAGATTTTCCAAATGTTTTCATAAATACAATCAAGTTCTGTTATAATGAGATTCAAGGGACCAAGGAAATGGGCTCATTATATCTGTTAGTGTAGCTATGTATGAGTTGTTATTATTACACATTAGAATACATTGTAATAACAAAGAAAGAAAAAAACTTTCATAACTTTTCTACAGTATGTGTTTGAAAGCACTAATAATGTCTCTCAATTTTTATGGTTGATGAATTAAAATAAACAATGCAAAAAACAAAAGAAAAACTTTTTTTTTCTTTTTGTTATTATTTTTTTTTTTCAGATTGCTCCATTTTTGACATTGATTCTGGTCTGCCATTTTCTCAGTCAATGAACAATTGAATTTGAAACATCAACACACAGTCTGAATAGAAGCAGATCTGTTTTTGAAAATCTCTCAAATTTAACCTAAATTTCAGAGCTGTGAAATTGCACTAAATTTCTCATTTCAACCAAATTTGAAAGCTGTGCCCAGAGATTAAATAATAACTACCACTCAACTCTATTGTCCTTGATTTGATTTTCCAGGTTTTCTGAGAACCAAAACAGTAGAGAACAGAGAGGATTAAGAGAGATATGAAATGCATCTGTAGGTACTTCATCAGTAGCTGCTCATTACTAGAGCCTAGGAATAGTTGTCATTATCTCATGATAACTATCTCACTTAAAATAGTGAAGTATAAAATGTATTAGTTTCAATGAAATCTTCTCTGTTTGTTTGCCAAAGCCAAGATCTAGTTACAACTATTCTCATTATAAATGGTTTGATTAAATGTTTCATCCATCAGTTATTTCTAAGGTAATATATCTGGAAATCAATTCAAGTCCTGTATTCGAATATAAAATGTATGTTTAAATCATTATTACTGTTAGTAAAGTTTAATTATATACAGCTTTTACATAACATTGTTTAATGAGTTTGAATAAAAATGTGAAGACTGTTGAAAATAACCTGTTGGCAGGTTGAAACCTTCTGGCATTTTGTATGTTTTTAAAAAAGGTAATTACATAAGTAATTTTAGTATTCATGCATTTTAAAAAGATCTCTCCAATTCTTTGGATTTAAAGACGTGAAGAGTTTGAATTAACTTAAAATTATTATATGTAATCATTGAACTTGGATGAGTATCAATTCAGAACTACCATTGGATTCTAATGAAATAATTCTAATATTAATGTTATTAAAGCAATATTTACGAACAGTAACATCAAGCAAAGGTATTTGCTGTTTCAGAAAAGAACTGATTTGAAATTCATTCCTTTTCCGTATAGACTTTAATTTTTCCCTATTTAATGTTCTTTTGTAGGTGACTTCATAAAATGGTACATTTATTTCTACTTTAGTATATCTTTGAGAGATAGATAGCCACACTACCAGAGAATTTAGCACAGTTTCAGTTAGAATATTACAACTATCCCTGTAATCCATTCCTCCCTGTCAGCTACATTCTTAGGAAAACCAATATATTTGGTAGTGGATATGTTACACGATATCCATACAAAAGCATATCCTGATTGACAAGGAAAGAAAGTGATTTATTTGAGTTATGGAGAAAAAAAAATAATAATTGTAGGATACCAGTTGGAGGGAATTGCTACTGTTATAAGCACACTGTTAGTAATTATGATGTTCTAAAAGTTTAGTATTTTAACTATTATTATGGATAACTGAGAATTGTTTTGTATTGACATTTTTTGCTGCTACAAGTATTTCAGTGATTCTCATGGTGAACTTGTCACATCTTGTTAAAGCCAATAAACGAACTACAGATTTGCTAATTCTAATTCATTGGTATTTCAACTAAAGAATGAATGACAATGCCAGGATCACAAAGAGTCCTTCTCAGTAATGGCTTCAAGTTAAGTATTCATTCAAGACACTCATGCTTACAACTGATAAATGATTGAAAAACATCATAGAAGATTGAGAAGAAGTTGTCTTTTCAGATGAATCAGCTTTGGCTATAGGTAGAGGTTAGGCAAACAGAAGAATCATACCTAATGTCACGATCCATCAGGGACACCAAGACGCAACATTGTTTTGAAATGGGGCCTCATTGACTCTCTCTCATAAATCTGGCAACTTTAAAACTCAGTGCGGGATTTCGTCCACTTCCATCTTTCAAAGGCTTTTGCCTCTGAATTGTTATTTAGATGGCATTGTGAAGACATCTTAGAACAAAAAAGAAAGGCAGGTTAATGGAGAACTTTTTAAGGGTGACCCTGATTTGGTTTTTTTAGGACTGCATTTGAACATTTGCAAAGGTTTAACTATTCATAGATTCCCATACAAACTGTTCTACTGCAGGGTTTTGGAAGGTAATAGAAGTCAACCCAAGTGTAACTGATGCCTAATGTCAGAGTTTTGCTAACAGATTTGGAGTCTTTCTCCAAATGGACTCTGAATATCAAATTATAAAGATATTATAAAACAAACAGCCACACTTTTTGTAATATTAACAATATATATTCATGACAGCTTTGAACATTGACTGTTCTTCATCAGACTGGTTTTTAAAGTTTAAATCTATTTGGAAATTTCCATTTCTAAAATTTTTTAGAAATTTAGCATTTCTAAAACTATGGCCCTTTTAACAAAATGTCATAGAACATTTTCGACTCAAAATGACCTTTGGAATCAGTATCTCTGAGCCACCGAAACACCCTGTAATAGTTCATGTAATCCATGAATAAATTAAAATTGTGAGATCACTTTGAAACTTTCCCAGTTGGTACAAAAATCAGTGATAGGTACAAAATAATGTTTTATTTGAATTTTGTAACTTGAAATCCCTAGAGTGGAAATTAATATCAAGATCAGAGAATATAAGACATAGCACCCTTTCTCCTCTTCTCTGTGTCCCTATCAATTCAAATCCTTCCTTAGTTCATAAAAACTCATATAATTATTACAAATTATATCTATCCTGAAAATCCCGTTCGTGTTTCTAGCACACACCGTTTCAAGATACCGTGGAACCTCGCTATTCGTCCGCCTCGCTATTCGTACAACTCGTTATTCGTTCAACTTTTTCAAGTAAAATTGAACTCGCCATTCGTACGCTTGCTCGCGATTCGGACAGCGTGACCTTGTTACTGGCCGCCCCATGCGGTCGTTTCAGTTCAGTCTCGTGCTAGCTTCCGTACGCTACGCATCATCCACGCAAGCTTCATGAAACTTTGTGATATTTTATTGTTATTTTTTGTTATTTTTATTGAAAATAGTGCAGCCATGGGTCCAAAAAAGATTACTGATTCAACTAAGCCTAAAAGGAAAGCAGTGAGAACGACAATTGAATTGAAAAAAGAACTCGTTGCGAAGTTTGAAAGTGGAACTCGTTTCTCTGATCTGGCAACTCAGTATGGCATGGCGAAATCAACCATATCGTCTATATATTTATTGTTTTCATAGTTTTTATGTATTTTACGCTTAAAGTATTATTACAAAGGTTTAAATAAGCAATCATCTCTGGGTTCTCGAACGGATTAATCCAATTTACATTATATCTTATATGAAAAAATGATTCGCCATTCGTACAAATCGCCATTCGAACTGCCTCCTGGAACGGATTGTGTACGAATAGCGGGGTTCCACTGTATGCATAACTTTTAAGAAACTTCAGCCCCTCCCCCAAGTTTACACCCCTTAGGGGTGGTATTTTTAAAAATGCTTTCTTAGTGAGTGCCAACGTCATAAGGGTAACCCATCTCGAATATTTCAAGTTCCTAGGCTCAGCGGTTTTGGCTGTGCATTGATGAGTGGGTGAGTCTGTCTGTGGGTTTTGTCTTTTACAGGTGTAGATTTATAGGCTAACATAGTGTGACTAAGATACTGTTTTATTTAAAATAATAACAATATCTGAATTTGTGTTTATTACTTCTGTCTAATGATGATCTAGTGTTTCCAAATAAATTCCTTGTGTCTCAAACCTCTTAATCCTGTCATTTGTTGGCTCTCTTTCATATCATCAAGACAATATTTCTGTAAACTACACTGCTTTTCTTTTTCGTTCGGGATTCTTAAAACTGTTGTTTCTAATCATTCTTTTCTTTACTTTCATTAAAAGATATCCTTTAAGTTGATAAACATTTGATTCATTCTTGATTTACGTATTGATTTACAGCTTTTAAATTTTCCTAAAGATTTTCTTTTCTCACAAGTTAATGCTTCTTCCTCTTTATATTTTAAAACATAAGTTTTAATTTTCTTCAAATGACTGACAGATGTAATGAAGTTTTGAAAAACAAAGTAACATTTATTTATTGCAGCTATAAGTCTTATTTTATTGTTATAATACTACATTATTCTTGTTATAGATCAAATTGTATTTTTTTCATAAATTGTTTTGAATTGTGTGATGTATTATATTGTTTTTCTAATGACGTATAATGTTATGGTGTTATTCTAAGAAAAATGGATGCTATGACCCAGCAAATTTGAAAAACACAAATTTCCTAAAAGGTTTCCACATTTTTGGCCACTAGTGTATATGTTTTTACTAATAAGTATCTGAGCCCTTCCAAAAAAAATGGTAACAGATTTATTATCTTAAATCTATTCTTTTATTTTGTTTAGATTAAATGTCATTTCAGTAGTTGGCACCGTTCTCTTGTCTGTTCATTAAAAGACATTTGCTACAAGCAGAAAGCCCTTTTTATTGTATCAGCAATACATTACTAAGATAATTTGAAGCAGGAAAAACAAGCAAAAAAAAAACATTACATTTATCACCTCTTGGAAAACATTATGATTTTTTTATGAACATCATGATAATATGAAAACTAATTGATTAAATTTGCTTCATAATTTTGATGATAGATAACAAATGGAGGAATAAGTGCTCTAAAGCTTTGAACTTCATTCTGCATCACTAATTAGCAAGTATTTGAAGTCACACAATATGACCAAGCTGTTCTTTTTGTAATTGATTTAAAAGATAATTGGAAAATAGACGCAATAAATAAGCAATTACAAGACTTAAGAGATTCAAGATATTCTTCGTTTGCTTTTCTTTTTCTTTTTTTTGATTGCTTTAAATATTAAATATTATTAATTGATACTTAAGACTTGTTTGTAATTTTATCAATATAAATGTAGTCAGACACATCCTCAGAATTCAGATATTTCTAAACAGTTGTTTTCGATCATATGAATTCAGATGAAGCAAGAATAAAAAGGACCAGAATATACAAATTTAAAAAAAAAATTACAACATGAAATGCTTTCAGTTATAATGACATCCTTTTTTTTTGTCAAATAATGGAAAGTACAAGACTGTGCTTGTGCTGCTGTTATTTGGAAGGATCTGCAAACCTGCCAATCTTGAGTTTCTTTCTTGAAATTGGTTCTTCCATGTTCTAATCCTTTTCAGGTTCATCTTTCCTGGCTTGTTTCGTATTCCTTCATCTCTACGTCTTCAGTTGCTTTGGGGATATCTGATTCACAGTTCTAGTGTTATGACATCTGTTCTACTTTGCACTTAATCACTGATTCTGTCATTTTCTGTGAATACTGTAGGATCTTCTGACTTTTTTATACACTCATGTTTGTGAAAATTGCAGCACCATGAAGGAACCATCAGAATGGAAGGAAATTTATTACACCTTACTAATAGTGATACAAACAAACGATTATAGTTTCAGAGCAATGCAACAACAGTACTTGCAAAAATCACTATGGTGTAAAGCCTCCACAAGCTGCAATAACAGCTGCTGTACGCTGTGGCAACGAATCAAACAGGACTTGAAAGTGTTCCTTGGGTATCACCTTCCAGGCTGCTTCTATCCGAGTCCACAGTTCATCGGTATTGGCTGCTGGATGACAATGATGGGCTAGTTGCCAAATGACATTATCCAGACATACATGCTTAATAGGCCAGGGAAGAAGGGATATCTGCCTTGCTTCGAAGATGGCCTGGACATTTCTGGCAACTTGGTCGGACATTGTCTTGTTGGAATATGGCTCTGGGAGTGTGCTGAAGGAAGGATACGGCTTCAGCCTCCACAACCCTGATGTAGCGGTTGCGAGAGTACCAGGGCTTTTTTCCTAAAAAGAGAGTTACAGGAACTCTGGTCATTTTATCAAATTCACAGTCAATTTTTAGAGAGCACTTAGCGCACAAAGCTATTAAATTATGTAAACAATTGCTTTAGAAATACTAAATACTTTTGTAGACTAACCTTTTATAAAAATATATTGCTTTATTTTACTTCAAAAACGGTACTGGAATGCCATTCCGGTGCATTATGCCAGAAAAAAAGCCCTTTACCAAGAATTTGTAGCAGCCGAGATCGCCTATACTACCCAATTGCTCCCCAAACTATCACGCCTATCATTTGTGCAGTATGACGCTGGACAACGCAATCTGGAAGATGGTGCTCACCTTGATATCATCTAATGCATATGCAGCCACCATTGTAATCCAAGTTGAAGCATGACTTGTCCGAAAACACGACATGGTGTTCATCTGTACACCAGTGGGCGTGTTTGTGAACCCAATTGTAGCCTGAGGCATTGATGGTTCAGGCCCAAGGGAATCCTCCTCAAAGAAATGAATGCATGCTGTCCTCTGCGCAGCAGTTGCTGTCGAACCGTGGAACCAGACAATGTCAGACCTGTTGCAGTATTCCAACATTGTGCTATCATTCAAGAAGAAGCTGAACGGTCTGTCACTGCCTATCATTCCCTGGTGTCGTCATATTTTGTAGTTCACTTCTGGATCTTTTACTCGTTATTCCACTGCTTCGAAACTCGAATCGCTGTCGTGGCCTTAAGCACCATACGAGCGGCAATTTCGCAGTATGAAAATCCTCCTTAACGCAAGCTGAACATTCGGCCCCGTTCTAACTCCATTGCTTAAAAGGTGCTCTTTGACATGGATGAGGTGTACTGACTCCAGTAGGAATGTGTTCAGCTCAATGACGACGAAAAACTATTTGTCTGGATCTAAAAAGTCCTCTACTTAGGGTGCTCTTACATGACAGTTCAGAGGGTGCTACTGAGTCTAGGATGTGCAATTATTTGTATGTTTCCTTCATGTTGTTGCATTTTTGACAAAAATAAGTCTGTGTTGAGGTTTTTGTTAAAGCCATTATTCATTTTCTGCAAGGCTTTCACATTGGTTTTACATTTACATTTCACTTCAATAACCAAATCCTCCTGAAGCTTTCTTACCACTTCTTCTTAGATTTAGCTTGGTAGTAATATAAATTATGAGAAATCTTGTCTGCAATTCAATTAATATGTCAGATTTGTATGTTTCATGTTAACAGGGTATTTTTGTCATTCATAGAAAAAAAAAATTGTCTATTAAAGCTTTGTAGGATACTCATTTTGATTGTTGCTACTGAAAACTACATTGTTGCTACATTATTGTCTCTTTGCCTATCTTATCAATTCTTTGATAGTCTAGATTTTGTATGGAAAATATATATTTATTTGCAGAAACCAGAAAATAGGAAACAAAGAATGAGTTTCAATTGTGATGAGTGAATATATATACGGAGGGTTGTTTACAATCTATGGTAATGATTTGGATTCGGGTCTATTTCCCAGAAAATCCCTTTCTCCACCAACGATCATGCTCTATTTGATGTCTCCAACACCAGCCAACACATTATTAACTCCTTTCTTTGAAATGGTGAAACCTCTTTTTCTACATGACGTAATTATTGCGGAATAACTAAATTTCGCGTCGGAAAGGGCTGTAACGTACCCTTCCCAAAACTGTGACACTTTCGGCTTTTCTCCGAACAAACTAACCCGCACCCCTCCACACTAATCTTTAAGTACTCACCCGTACGTTTGCATAAATTTGCATACCTACTGTGATTGGTTGCGTCGTCACGCACCATGCAAATCGTTACCGTAGATTGTAAACAACCCTCTGTATATTCTCTAACCACATTTACTATGTAAATAGCAGTGCACAAAACTCATCACTATTGAAACTCATTTATTGTTTCCTATTTTCTGGTTTCTGCAAATAAAATCATAGCTTTGATATTTCTTTAGAATCACAATCCCTGTAAACATCATTATGTAACTTTATCAATACTTCATAAGATAATGCTACTATTTGCTCCGATATATTTGGTATTTTTTGTTAAACCCTACTGAAACAACTTAAGATTGTTTCTGATTATCTGTGGCTGTGCTAATTTCCTATTCCAACTATTCCTTACATTAACAAACAGTCAGTTTCTTTCTCGGCATCATTTAATATTTGGTATTTTTCATATCATTATTCAAATTTCTATTACTGCAATCTCTTAATGTTCAGTTAAAGGTATATCAACATTGTTTCTCATGTGTAATGCCTTCCCATGGCTCTCAGACATCTTTGAAATGGGGAGGGGGAGGAACTCGTCTCTTTACAAGGTGAAGCCAGCAAAAGAAGAGAATAAGTTCATATGCCTGAATTACTACAGTGAAAGGCTAACTTAAAATGCTGGGCTCATACTCCATGTCAAGTAAGGAGCAAGTATATGGAAAAGCAGGAATTAAAAAATCAGGAAAAGAAAAGGAAAAAAAAATAGAAACTGGTTGACTGATGAATAGCAAAGCCAAGTGTTTGTAAACAAGTTGGTAGAAGGAGAAATTTTGCCAATCAGATTGCACAATGACTGAGAGACACTTTCCCAGGCTGGAGGGGAAGAAGGGGTAGGTATTAGAATAGACCTGTGGGATAGGGAAGGTTATGGGGGAAAAAGGGAAGGGCTTATTTGACCCACTGTAAAACTGTTCCACAAGAAGTGCTCACTCTCGAGCAATTTTGCAAAACTGCCGTTCTTAGGAAGATATAAAACAAAAATCGATTTAATAAATAACAAAAACTACATAGTTAATTATGGTAGGTTGTATCAATCCCAGGGTTTCCCAATAACATGAAACTAACTAACTTGGCTAAACTGTTATTAGATATGAATGGGTCATTATGACAAAGATATTAAAGGAAGACTTAATGAAGCAAGAATCCAGAAGGTTTAGAAATTCAGGGAGAATTCTCACAACAAGAATAGTTTGTTCCGTTTTGGGTCCACAAAACCTTGGAAGACATGCATCGAAGCACTTTGTTGACAACTCAATTCTAATCACTAGTTGGGGAATCTGACGGCAGTGCTACAAACTGTTGCAAGCTGAGGAATAAGAAATGTTGACTCTTTGAGCTACCCTTGCTTGTTGCACAGAGTACAAAAATGAGACTGATACCTTCCTAAAGTATTCCCCATGTGTAGGATCTTAGGGACTCACAACTGTAGATTAATCTCTGAGGCTTTCTAGGCCGTTGACTCGGTTATAGTGATGAACGTTAAGTGTCAAAGTGAAAAAGGATGCCTATATGGTGGTAGTTGCATTCCCCAGTGAATGGTCGCCATAAAGAAAGAAGCCCATCAAGCAACGGCTCTTCCTAATGCAGTTCTTGGTTGTCCTTTCTGCACTTTGTAGAGCAACAACGTATCCCACTGCTGTAGATGCAATGTAATTGCTCTCTTGTTGTTTGTTTTGCTGTTCAAAAAAAAAAAAAAAAAACTATCTCCCTTGAAGGGGTGATGTCACATGGGAGAACAGCAATCAAGTGATGCTGAACTGTCTGAGGATACATCTGCTTACACTTGACAAGGCCATAAAACGAGAGAACAGAAAAGGCTGAAAAAGAAAGGGAAGGTGAATATAAGAACAAGAGGCTGAATAGAGAAAGAAAGTAGTAGAAATAGATGCCATCTGAAAAGGTTAGACAATGGAAGAAACACCTGGAAAGGGAGAAAGGAGGAATGAAAAATAAGCAAAGGGCTGCTTAAGACGTGTGTTTGTGAAAATGCAGAAAAGTCTTGGAAACTATTTTCTGATAATGATTTACTTTAAGGAGGAAAAGTAAGGTAGATGTAGCGATCCATTGGGATTCTTACATATCTTTCCAATGGCAGCAGCTTGATGCTGTCTAGTCTTCATAATTATTACATTTTTTTCCATTGATCTTTTTTATAATAGCAGTCTTAACATCTCTCATAATGCATTGCCTGTTTTTATGATTCTTGGACTAATTTTCAAGGTGACTTTATTTATACCAGGTTAATGTATTCAAATTCTGATTCCTATATTTAATAATTTTTTTCAAGATAGTTAAGTAGCTTTGTTGATTTCATAATTGTTGAATCAGTCTGCTTCCCAGCTTGGTCTTTATGCTAATGGTTGTTCTCCTGGATATTTTGCTTCATCTTCCTTAGTTGTTGGGTCTTTTTTGTTCACAAATCATTTATGTTTCTCATACATGAGGAAAAACAAACTAGTCCAGTCATTAGGTACTTTTTGGGTGCAAAAGGTTGAGGAGTTTTGAAACTTGGCAGAAGTGTAGACTTGGGTGCCCTAAGTATAACGCTAAGTTTGCAACCTCGAGCGACCGCCGCTCGCGCCACCATCTTGAAAAAATGGCGCCCAAAATCAGTTTTTGGCACATAACTCCGTTCCTATAGATTTTAGAGAAAAAGTTTCTTATTAAAAGTTGGAGAAGATAAATGTTGCTACAAATTTGCTTGCTACCAATTTGCTACAGTGCAACTTGGATAATTCGAACGTCTTTAATTCGAAATCGTGGTTAATTCGAAGATTTCTCTTAGTCCCTTGAATTTCTTGTTAAATCAATGTTAAATCAATGTTAAATAATTCGAAGTTCAACTTCATTAATTCGAAGTTTTTTATAAAAAATTTTGAAACATAACTTTTCGGCATTTCATCGTTAAGAAATTCGACACGTGACAACTGAAATCCCCTTCCCAACACCGCTCGACGCGTGACGCTTCAGACGCCATTCGAGCTTCCTGCTGTCAGTGTCACCATGTCTTTCAGTAAAACATGCGTGTACAAGAATTTAACGTTCGCTGAAAAGGTCGCCATCATTCGCGAGGTGGAAAAGGGTGTGAAAAAGAAATGCCAAATCGCCAAAGAGCACAGATAGCGCTGAATTTCGTCAGTACATTGAAGGACAAACCAACGTAAGTGAAGCTGTTTTCCATTCACTAAACATGCTTGATGATTTTGCTAACCTTAAGCGACTGAATTCTACAAAACAATCAGGCATTGCACAATTTTTTGAAAAACTATAATTTTCTGTATTGAATGTAATATGTACTGTAGCTTACGTAATATAAATCTTATTTTGTTTCCATACATATAGTGTTTAAGTCTTTCATATCATGATCTTTCTGAATAAATATTTACTTATTGACAGAATAATCTTTTCAAGCATTCAGTGGACCTGAAATTAAAGTTAAAAGATGTAATTTGTTTAATTCGAAGTCTTGGATAATTCGAAGTTTTGTAGTGGTCCCTTCAGCTTCGAATTATCCAAGTTGCACTGTATACATTTTTTTTGTCAGACTAATAGTTTCCGAGTAACAGGGCCAAACAGTAGAACGATTTTTTTGAAATTATAGAAAAGCGCCATTTTCAAGCTACGTTTTACCAATTATCTGCCAATTAGCATACCTAAAGCAGTTTCATGCAATAAAGTACTACAAACCACTGCTTCTATCAACTTGTTTCCACACCATCCATGAGGTAGAGTTGAACGGCGCGTTTTGTTAACTTGGTATCCCCAGTAGGCCTACTCCACGCTCCAAACTGACATGCGAGTTTTCTGTCGTTTTCCTCTATGGGATGTCCCTGGTTCACTATGTTCACTATCTTTAGAATTTTGTTTGTACCCCGTCGTCTCCAACACCCACTCCAAAGAAACAAGGATGTCATCAACTTTGTATGGGTCTTTGGAATCGGAATCTGCTACCAAATTGGGAATGTTTTCACGTGCTGTCCCATTGTGTCAATATAGACACAACACTGAGCACTTTAAGCCCGTTTTCCGACATCCACACACTCCTGCATAGCCTTTTTTACATTTAGAGGATATCGGTTTAAAATGGTGTCAGGGGCTGCTTCTGACGTAGCGCGAACAGCATCGAGTCCATGCTTTGTTTTCTGACAGCCATATTGCTCAGGATCTCCTTCACTGCCACACCACAACGCGACTTGGTGGTACGTTCGCAGACAATGCTGCCTTGCAGCATCTCTTGTGGGTGGCAGCGATGCGAGATTAAATGTGTTCTTGGACACAGACTTCACAAAATGTTAGTAGCGAAGGGAATCTAATGTGTCCTTTGTTGATGATCCGCTGTACAGTGCCAATAAGAACTGTACAGCTGCAGCGACAGCATCCACATCTGCTTTGAGGTCCTGGAAGTTGCTGTAGTATCAAGCAACGAGTCGGTTTTATCCAGGAGACTGAGGAACTTTAAGTTTCCTTGGTTAAAGAGAGCAGAGGTGGTGTCACAACCACTGCTTGCATGTAAAAACAAAATAGTCTTCGCAACAGCTTCCTTATATCTAGGCTCCGCGTCGAATAAAGCGTTTCCGCAACTTGCCCCTCGCCGGTTTCAGCAAAAAAATATTGCCATGATCTCTCGCCTTTGCAGTTAAAAGAACCAACAAATATATCTTCTCCGACAACGAAAACACGTGTAAACGACGACGTCCTGTCGATGGCTTTCTGAATGATGAGCACATCTGGTTCTGCTACTGCCTGCTTCACTGTGTAATTTTGATCTTTAAACTTCGTAATTAACATTGAAATTAAATGCCTTTTGTTAGCATTGCTCGCCAAGAATCGATCTTAAGAAAAAAAAGGTGGAATCATCTCTTCATTGAAAATTACATCAATGGATACATGTGCTCTGGAGTGTCGATATCTTTCTGCACTTTTTGTATTCCGGCTAGCTGTGTTCGCTGGATAACCATCAAAGATTTGACTGCATTAGGACTATAGTACCTTTGGACATATTGTATGTAGTTCATGCACATTAATCCATACGAATCATTGCGATGCCATACCACTCAATGCAACAAAAAGCCGTCTTCCAGTATATGCAAGCTGTTGCTATCCGGTTGTACAGGCTGGGCCACTGAAGAAAATGCCTTGAACAGTAACAATTTCATTCCCTTTCGCTTACCATCCTCATTAAATAATGATAGGGGAAATGAGCGAGTTCAAATGTGAAATAACCTTTCGATTCTTCATCGCTCTTTTTGGCAATACAGATTGTTTGAAACAACAACAGGGGATTGGTGGAAATAGGAAGATTATCGACTTTGACACTGCTTTTTGCTGCTCCCAAGGAAAGCACTGCATCTTTACGCTGGAATTTTATCGAATCACAATTATTGCTCACAGTCTTCGCAATAGCTGCAGAACCTATTTCTTGTGCATTGTGACAATTTAATGTTTCATCACCAACGACTCCACTGTTGATGGAGAACAAACTGTCGACTTGCGGATGCGGATTATGCTGCAACAGCCATTCTGTAATCTTTGTAACATCATTCTGGTCACATTGCATATGCTAGGCACAACAGGAATTTAATAAACGCAATTACAAATATACGAATCCGTGTGTTCAAAATGAAAAGGAGATTTCATGTGCCTGCAAATTTCAAGAAATGGGCAACAAACGAAGGCACAACGCTGAGAGAGACAATTCGCTCTCTGAGCTGTTACCGGGTTGGCTGGCTGATGAGTCCTAAATGGGACGAAACATTCCGTCCCAGTCTCTTCCCAATCTCTATATAAACATTTATTTATTAGATAAAGCTACTTTAGGTTTGCTAATTGGCAGATAATTGGTAAAACCTAGCTTGAAAATGCCGCTTTTCTGCAATTTCAAGAAAATCGTTCTACTGTTTGACCCTCGGAAACTATTAGTCTGACAAGAAAATGTATATAAGCAGATTTGAATCAACATTTATCCTCTCCAACTTTTAAAAAGAAACTTTTTCTCTAAAAATTTTAGGAACAGAGTTATGTGCCAAAAACTGATTTTGGGCGCCATTTTTTGAAGATGACTGCGCGAGCGGCGGTTGCTCGAGGTCGCAAACTTAGCGTTATTCTTAGGGCACCCAAGTCTATACTTCTGCCAAGTTTCAAAACTCCTCAACCTTTTGCACCAAAACACCTTTTTTTTTTTTTGTCTCTAATGACTGGACTAAACTATCATTGTTCTTTATAAGAGAAAATCATATCTGTTCCGTTTGCATTACTATATAGCAATCATTAGATTCATCCTACAACAGTTGAAGTCATTCATGAAAACCTTTATTTATTTATTTATTTATTTATTTATTTATTTATTTATTTATTTATTTATTTATTTATTTATTTATTTATTAATTAGACATAATAATACTGAAGAAACAGAATTACTCTTATAATGCCTCATATATTAGTATTAACCATATTATAAAAAATATTCTCACCTGAATTAAATCAATATTGTCAACGAAAACTGCCAATACATCAAATTCTATAAAACAAAATCACAAGATGAGTTGAAGGAATGCAAAACATTTAGTTTATAAGCTGGATATTTAACCATTCAAAATGTAAAGAAAAGAAAGAAACAAAAGAAGATAAATCAAATCAGTTTAAACATTTTTTAATGACATCATTCAAATCATCTAATTTGACCAAAACTTCTTTTGTTGTCCATTAAAGAATCACTAACAAAAAGTCATATCTTCTTCATCCAAATTAATGAAATCACGTAGTCAGTCTCAAACAGCTTAGGCTAAAAATATTGGGAAATTGACAATGATCTTACAGAACTGAAACTTTTTACCTTAAATTTTAACCTTAAATTATTTTCATCATTTGAAAAAAAGCTAGCATCCTGAATGAATTTGATGCTGATATATCTCTTATTTCTGAAATGTTGTATAATCATAAACTGCTGTTGGATATATATTATCTATCTTAATAGGAGAACCCATCATTTTCTCTAATGAATTTCTTCTTCATAATTTCATAATCATCATCCTATATAGTTTCTTGTGAACTTTGTCAAATTTTCTTCCCTAGTATGGACTACCCATGGAACTTTCATTGGTGCTCTTTGTATAATAATAATAATAATAATAATAATAATAATAATAACATTGATTTTCATTTCCATTGAGTTTCATTTCTCCCATACTGCTCTTTTTTCTGTTGTTAGTCAGTTTCACAATTTAACCAATTTTTTTTTGGATGACTATTTCCATTCAACATTTACAGTCTGATAATATTCCATAATATACTTTAGATCTGTTAAGTTCATTTTTTGTTTTAATGTTAAATGACTTAAATTTGTAGCTTGTGTTTACCTTAAATTGTTTATCTATATAATTATATAAAAGAGAATATTTGTTTGTTCACTATACACTCCTAGGCCCTTTGACCAATCTAGACCAAACTTTGCAGAAATACTCTTAGTACCCTGCGGAAATAACAGGCTAAAGTTGAAACCTGGACACATCTCCCCTTCCTCCTAATTCAATCTCCTTCACACTTTTGTATAATTTTCAAGGAGAGGTATGGTTACCAGGTTCAAATCCGCTTGATCGCAATAACTTCTTTTTCCCTTTTTTTTCCTGTTTTTTACTTTCCTTTTTTTATTTATGATAATGAGTTTTCTTTTTTTATTATTATTATTTTGAAATAAATATTCTTCTTAACTTTTTTATTTAATTAGATGTTCTTAATTTAAGAACAAAGAAAACCTGGATCTGGACTAAGGGATGTAAACAGGAGCAAACTTTCTTTAAGATACACATATCTCTCAAACCTCTTTAGTGGGAAACTCGAAATTTCACATGAATGTTCTTTGTCATTATCGAAAAGATATGTATTTGATGAATTTCTGAAATTCGCATCCTAAGGGGTGTAAACGGGTGAAGGTGGGGGACAAACTTTACTGTACGGTAATTTATGGGGTTTTCAATTACAAAATCAGAATATAACATTCCTTTGTAATCATTATGTGATTTTGTACAACTGGGGAAAGTTTGAAGTGATAGGGAGAAGGGCAGAAAGTGGGGGGAAGTCTTATATTTTTCGATCTCGATATTAATTTGATATCTAAGGCTTATCGCATTACAAAATAGGAATATAACAATAATTTGTAATTAGTATATGACTTTTTTACCAACTGGAAAAGTTTCAAAGTGATTACATTTCTTCATCATCCACATCAGAACAACTCTTTTTTTGTAACCCTAGCAAAGCACAGGTATTTTTGCTTGTTTTTCAATCTCTGTCAATTTCTCCTTGTCTTTCCGTTTTTGTTTCTAAGGATGAATCTCACCTGGAGATCTAGAAATAGTCTTCATCCATCAGTAGCTGCCTTTCCTGTGGACAAGAGGAATGAAGTTTGAGGTTGATAGAAATTTACACAAACACAAAATTAAGATTTTTATTGGTTTGGTGAATTAAAATTTCAGTATTAATTTTTATTTATTTATTTATTTTAAAATAATTAAAAATGCTTAGGAAAGTTGTAAATTCCCAATAAATATTTTGATTGTTTTTACTACATCTATATATAGATAAAAAGGATTGGTTCCACAAGGCTGTAACTCTAAACTCTTGCCTAGTTGTAGTTAGTCTTTAACTAACAAGCATGTCTTGTGAGCTGAACCACTTTGTTAGCAAATCATCTGAGTAATTTCTAAGAAGGTGGCAGAAGCTAGAATTGAATTTTTGATTATTGTAAGATTTCAGCCAAGAATTCATCTATGTATCAAATTTAATAGTAAATATATTCAAAGTAATATAAAGATATTTGAAGAATTGGAAGGAAGCTTCAGACAAAAAGCATTGTAAGAAGATTAGCTACTAGTTGATGAACACATGACCAGCCAAATGATTGTACAAGGCAGGCTTTACAGATTCATCAATGAGTTGATGTTATTTCAACCTAACTTTTAACATATTTGCATGAAAATGAGGCAGAACTCTTCTCTTCAGAAGTAGAAATTAAAAATGATTCACAATGTATTAACATGTGTGGAAATGTTGAACATAAAATATAGATGACAACACACTTTAAAATAACAGAAGTTAAAGTTTAAAACATTAAATCGATAATGTTTTAAATGGCGACATATTTCGAGCAGTACTTACATACCGCTCATCATATAATAACAAAATAAATCAATCTCTAAAGAGATGACAACAACCAAACACACAATACCTTAAACAAACAGTGCAAGCATAGTAAAACCAGACAAAACGACAAAAACATTCTCAAAACTTAAAACTATACATAATAAATAAAAGAATTAAAATTAAAAACCATTGAGAAATTTTCGAAAAATTAAAAATTGAAGGAATTAAATAATTAAAAAAATTGAAATCCTCTTCTTCAAACTTGAAATCCTATTCTAAAATTCATTCAACTGAAAGCATTGTATTGTTTTTCAAAATAAAATAAGATTCAATGAATCTTCTAATGTAAGTGTAATTCTACTGGGCCAGAATTTTGACATTATTAATATCCAATTTGTGTTTGCTAATGATAACATGCTCGGCTGTGTTATAATCCCTTTTACCTTTCTTAACTGCATTAACGCGTTCCTTAAGTGTCACAAGTAAAGGACATCGTGACTCACCAACATAAAACCAATCGTGGTTCACACAAGCATTCAGATATGCACAACCATTCCTAAACTTAGCTTTAAACTTATCTTCCCATCTTTTCCAGCATTAATGAATTATCTATCTTATTGAAGACCTTTCCGAATCATCTGTACATTAATTTTTTGCATAACCCTTTTTACATTTTCAAATACAATACAATGCTTTGAGTGGAAAGAATTTTAGAATATGGTTGGAAGAGGAGGATTTTTTTTTGGTTAAATTTTTTTAATTCTTTCAATTTTTTTATTTTTTAAATTTTTAATTTTTTGAAAATTTGTTAATGGTTTGTAATTTAAAAATTTTTATATTTTTCATTTTTATTTATTATGTATAGTTTTAAGAATGTCTGGTTTTGTGGTTTTATCTGGTTTCACTACGCTTCCGCTGTTTGTTTAACGAACTGTGAGTTGTTGTCATCTCTTTGGAGATTGATTTGTTCTGTTACTTTGTATCCAGGTCTGATGATGGGCAGTGGAAGTAATGCTCGAAACATGTAACCGTTTAATATTTAAAATTTTAACTTTTGTTATTTCAAAGTGTATTGTTGTCTGTATTTTATGTTTAAAATGATTCTTGTAAACTAACTATAAATAAAATGTATGGTACTTAAAATGTTTATTATTATTATTATGTTGTAAAAGTTTCATATAATTATTATTATTATTATTATTATTTCTCATTAATCATTTTCTTGGTGATATTTAGCAGATTAATAAAATTAGAAATAAATATTTTTGATATTGTTTGTTTTTATTTGATAAGTCTAAATTTAAGTTGATTGACATTTTAGTTGACATTTGTGACATTTGTTTTTGTGATTCCATCTGTTATATTGAGTTGAATGACATTGGAATGATGGAAACTAAGTTTGTTTTGTGATGTTTTTTTTTCAGCAAGAATGCATAAATCAGACATGCCTAAATATTTAAAAACAAATACAAATCCTAATTAATTTAATTTTTTTTATATAATCCTTATCAGTTATTACTTTCTAATTTGATCTCTTATTTTGATTTCAGATTATATTTTAATCTTTGAATTGTGGATTAGCTTAAAGATTGTAGTTGTCCCAGATGGAAAGGAAGAGAAGTTCCAGATTAGGAAGAAACTGATGGTGTTCACCTGAGGTCCAGGTGGGCTTAATTGAAAAACATATCATTATTAATAAACCTTTAGATTTCTATTTAGCAAGAAATTACTCAGTCAGATATGTAAGAGTGTTTTTATTTAAACAGTCGTTTACCTCTGATGGATAATGAAATCCAAATCAAACTATGAGCAAAGAAGAAGATAGACATTATTATTTATTGGTTTTACCTCTGATGGATGTTTGAAGTCACTTAACAAAGGGAGGATTCAGTGGTGAGTTATTGCTGTGACAGATTCACCTTTTTTGACTTATGAATAAAATAACCTAGAGGTGGGAAATTGGTGGTTTGTGGGTGGTGGAATATAGTTTTAAATAAGTTCAATTGAGATGGTTTGGTTGAGGCCCTTTGCCTCAACCTTCATTATCCCTCAATACAATTCTGCCATTTAGTTCCAAACAGGATTACAGGTCGTCATCCTAAAGGCTCATAAGATAACTGTCAGCATTTTTAAAGGTGTCCATAGGAAAATGATGGCAGGAGATAAATATAAAATAAAAAAAGGATTAGATCCAAAATGAAATGAAATTGATTATCTTTCTTTGGAACAATCAAATAAAGAATCCTAATAGAAATTCCTATTAGGACAGAGCTACTTTGTGCCATAAAGCCATTATATATTAGCCTCCAAAACTCATACTTTAAAATTGTGCACAGCATTTCCTTTCTTATGTTTCCCTGTCAGTTAATTTTGAGGTCCTACCTTAAAACGATTCAGTAGGACTCGTCTATCTTACTTTCATCAATGTCAGAAAAACCCCAGAGTATCATATGCAGCTCTCTTGTATCTCTGTTTATAAAATAAATCAAGATCTTAATGTTTGTAATTTCTTGATTAAACATTATAAATATTTAGAGCTGTTTCTGTCACCTTCTGAACAGGAACAGTTTTTAATTGCGAACCAAAATATTTTTAATATAGATAGATTTATATTTTCTGAAAAGTTCAAATACTGTATTTCCTCGAATGAACACTGCCCTTGATTAAATGATTCAGAGTAAGGATTAAGTGTACATGATCAAATAAATAACAAATTTAATTGTTTAAACATTAGTTTGATATTTTTTGTTATTTTAACATTGTTAGTTTATTTCAATCTTTTTATTTTTTTTTATCATTTCAACATTTTAATTTTAACATTTTTTTCTTAGAAGTTTAACATTTATTTTCATTAATAAACATACTGTGTGATTAAATGAATCACATACTGAAAGATTAAACCCATCACAAATCAAATAATGATTTTAATTGACATCTAATTCTTCTATGTCTTCACACTCATCCTCTTCATTCACTTCATCTTCTGTACTGGTATGCCAGCTGATGTCACTTCCAGGTTATCCACATGCACATTAAGTGCTTCCAGAAGTTTCGATCTTCCATCATCTGCTATTCCCCCGGTTTTAGTGCAGTGAATAATTTCTGGATCACTTGTAGAGATGCGAAAACAAAGCTTAACGTGCGGCGAAAATAAGTAATGAAGTAAAAGAAAATCCGCACCTGAATAAGAGAAAAGAAGAAATTGCCTTTCTGATTTTAGATTATGGGGAGGAGTTGGGAACGGCCGTTTTGTCCTTCAACGGACTCAACCCATAATCTAAAATCAGAAAGGCAATTTCTTCTTTTCTCTTATTGTAGCGATGCCACATTCAGCAAATGCATTGATGATCACTTCGATGGAAACTGCCTCCCATGATTTCTTTATCCATTCAATAACTTTTAGTTTTGTTGAAGCTCTTGGATTCCATGTGCAGTCAAATTTGAGTCAAGCCTTTCATCTTGTTGCATCCATTCTTCATAGTACTCATGATATTTTGCTTTGAATGGACCATTCCAACAAACATCTGCAGGACTTTGTGCATCCACCAGGAAAATAAGTCATAATCGTATTCATTTTATTTAATATCTTTTTTAAGTTATGCATTATATGACAGCAGAATGAATCCCACACAAGCAATCGATGTCCAAAGGAAAAATTATCCCCACACTATCTAACCACATTTATGTTATTTCTGGTTGAATCCATCCGTTTTGGGATAAAGCAATCACAATACCCTTCAGTTTTTTTCAAATCACATGACATTCACTTGCCCTTGATCGCTGCCATAGGTTGCAGCTTTCTTTCATCTGCCATGGCTCCCAAACAAACTCTTAAATGGCTCTTTTCATGGCCATTAGTAAAAACTGGAACAGTTTTTGCTCCAACTGACTCCCCTATGTTCTGTCCAGGCATATCCAACCAAATTGCAGCTTCATCCATATTTCCTATCTGCAAATTTTGAAGAGAAAATTTTGACCGCATTTTAGCACAGTATAGATTGTAGTCCTTTACCTTAGCATTTAACTGGGATGGGATTTTTTGAAAATTTGTCATCCGCACACAATGTACGAAATGATGGCGGTGTAAAAAGTAATCAACCCATCCTCGATTGGCAATAAAATCTTCATCTTTTATCTGTTTTTGCTGTTTCCATTCTCAAATCCTTTGTTTATCTATATCAAGTTTGTGTCCAGCTGGTTGATTTTCAATTTCTTTGGCCAAATTAATTGCTTTTTCCTTAAAACCAATGTCGTAAGAACGTTTTGGCATTTTGCAAAAACACTAATCTTGTGCTTCAGGCAACTACAAAGTCTCTTAAGAAATGAAAGTAGGGATGGACGGGACCCGATATTTCGGGAAAATTATAATCCCGTTTATCGGGCGGGATTTGCTTTACTTCGGGATTTCTTCGGGACGGGATTTCGTGATTTATTTAAATTCAACAAAAGGCTTAATAATGCTGGGATTATTAATCCTGGCAACTGAAAACTACAATAAATCATTGAGAAATACTCTGGACTATTTATTTTCCTTCTACCTCCCAATATTACATCAACAACAAAGTGTTTTTGTCGTACCGTTAGCAATCAACCGGCGAAACCAATAAACAACAGACGACGGCCTTCGTGATTTCGACTAGCAACAGACATAAAAATGTTTTTGTCTGTTATTATTATTGTCATCCATATCAAGTTTCAAAACCCGAACAACTATTTCCCATTTACTGAAGGAAGGACAATCCCGTCCCGTCCTGTCCCGACCTAAAAATCCAATCCCGTCCATCCCTAAATGAAAGTTTCAAATTTTAGTGCTGCGTATGATTGAAACATGCTGGCTGCGACAGGAAATCGCATTGCAATTTAATGAAGAATAAATGAAGCCTACAACCCCTCTCTAAAACAATAAAAATGGTTGTTCTTCCATATTAGACAACACGTCAAAAAATCGTTAAGTGAACTAAACTCCATGGCATTTATTCAAGGAAATACAGTATATAAATATAATTGGCTCCCCAAAATAACGATAAAGAAAATAGTGGTTTTATTCCACATTGTGTCTGAGCTCCTGCCAGGATCAAGTGATGCTGAGGCATGTTCCATTACCTTTGCCATGATTGCTAGCAAATAAAGAGATTATGTTGAAATCAGTTGGAATAAAACATATGAAGATGATCTGGTTGTGTAATTTGAAATATATTGACAAATCATTTGTTTTTAAACATAACATTATTCGTTGTAAGAAGTATTATTTTTAAATAGAAATAAAAGACGCACAATTCCACACAAAGACAGAAAAACTTCATTAATGATTAAACTGTTCTCACATTTAATCCAGAATCAGTTGATGAGACTTGTTATTAGAATATGTTAATCTAATAACCAAAATCAACAACTTTCGTTTTTTTATTTCAGTATTTTTTTTTTTTTTTTTGCTTTTAAACTTTAGGCATTAAGTTATTAATTATAATAAATGGTGCAATGCTATTTTTTTAAAATCAACAAATTAATGTTTTTAAGTAAAAATTTTAATTATTTTTCTTTCTAAAAGCAGTATTTCCTTCCACCAAATACTATATTTAAAACGGGGATTCTTGATATATTTCAGATTACACAATCATTTTATCCTCATATCTTGTTCTGATTTTTAGGAAGTCACCACATTCATTTTTTTTGTTAGCCTCCACTACAAAGGGAACAGAACATTTGTACCTTTTTCTGCAACA